>CM034354.1:90185584-90762167 GCA_019925275.1 Mytilus edulis | reverse complement strand
TGTACAGAGTACAATTTCCTTTAAGTATGTGTATGCTAATGTGGTGTACAGGGTAACACTTAAAGCTATGGAATTTCCTTTAAGCATGTGTACGCAAATATGGTGCACAGGGTAAAACTTGTAGCTATTAATTTCCTTTAGGTATGTGTATGCTGATATTGTGTACAGAGTACAATTTCCTTTAAGTATGTGTATGCTAATGTGGTGTACAGGGTAACACTCATAGCTATGGAATTTCCTTTTAAGTATGTGTACGCTAATATGGTGTACAGGGTACCACTCATAGCTATTGAATTGATGAAAAACTTTAATAAGTGTATATCACAGTTTTTTATTAATCAAATTTTATTCATTTTTTCTGTATTTAAATTCTGCACTATTTATTCTGGACATTGTATATCATTATCTTCCTTTACTGTTTAAGATATATGAAATATTGTTAGGAAGTGAAATCACCAATATTGTATATCAGTACGGTATGATTTCATAATTTCAGGATAAGCCATTAGTACGCTTGTAATTGTTGGCTCTGCTTGATACCGTTTTATAGCTATCATATTGCTTATCAATAGTTTTTTTTTTTTTTTTTTTTTGCTGGCTATTATTCTACCGATATTTTATAGGTAAATAAATTTTCTGCACTGCTTTTAAAAGTGCCTTTTGAAACAGATATGATATGGTTTCGTGTTTCTGGAAGTACCATCATCAGGTACGGTCAAAACTAACAATTTAGAATACCATGAAGTTAACAGAAACATACTGAATTAACAGAATTACGCCATCAAATTAATAAGCAAAGCATCATATCAAGCAAAATGTTAGTAGATAAATACACAATGAAACTGTCAAAACCTCACTCAGTCTCTGAACAAATGTCAAGACGAACTGTAAGGACTAAGTTCATTATACTCTATTTATAATTTAAAGCTTGTTTTAGAAATAGTTTGATGTAGTGAATCACTGGGTAAAACAGAACATTTAAAATTAAAAACAAAGGTTAAAGAAACACGTGCATTGTCTGTAAAGGACTTTTGACTTAAAACATGTAAGTTGCAAATTGCTGATATACTAGTAGATATGCATTTTTTTAAATATATGTTATAGTGCATGTATAAGAGTCTTTGGACTGTATCAATGAAAGACGTTACGTTTTTTAAGAAAAGCAGAATAGTCTGAGCAGTAAATATTTAAAGAAGAGGCTCTCAAGAGCCTGAATCGCTCACCTGTAATGTTTTGCTTAAATCTTTCATCAATGATTATTTTTGCTTTTCAATTAATATTAATGAGTGGCTTAAAAATGCCATTCAAATGTTCTTTGTACATGTGTATCTGTCATATATTTTATCAAAACTTACGACAAAAGCAAAACAAAATGCATTTTACCCCTATGTTTCATTTTATATTACTTTACGTACAAGGAAATAAAATACAAAATTATACTAGATACTCTGAAATTCATTCAGCCTAAGTTTGGCTGAAATTGATTCAGCCGTTTCAAAGGAGAGGATTTTTAAAAGTAAGCAAGCTAGATGAACTAATTGTGAAAAATTGTCTTTAAATGGCAATAACTCCTCAAGGGGTCAATTTACAATTTTAGTCATATAAACTTATTTGTATATTTTATTGATATACATTTACAATATGAAAACGAAACGAATCCAAAGGCAAAGGTTATCAGAATATAAATGTTTAATCCTTCTTTTCAATATTTGGCAATTAGGCACTTTTATCATATGGTATAAAATAATGGTGTACTGTCCTTTTTGTGCTTCTTCGTTACATTTGTTGTTTTTATAGTAATTAAGATGATAACACAAGGTTGACTGCTGTACCCCTATTTTTTACATTTTTACCTATTGTGACTGTTTGTTTTGTTCACGCATCGGTGACAATATAATGGAATTTGATGCGACTGTCATACAAGTGAGAGGTTTAGCTAGCTATAAAACCAGGTTCAATCCACCATTTTCTACTTTTGAAAATGCCTGTACCAAGTCAGGAATATGACAGTTCTTGTCCATTCGTTTTTGATGCGTTTTGTTATTTGATTTTGCCATGTCATTATGGACTTTCCGAATTGATTTTCCTCTGAGTTCAGTATTTTTGTGATTTTACTTTTTAATCGAAAAAATAAAAGAAATATATACATCAGGGTATAATGTGGTAAATAACAATTAAGAGAAGTTCACATCATTGTTTTCCTTAATGTAAATATTAAGGAAGCGTAATTAGAATTCCTCGAAAGAAGAAATGTAAAGGTATTAGGAAATGTAAGGATCCACCTCAATCGACCCTATCGCTAATTTAGCAGTGTTGTGGACTTTAGAGGAATTTTGGACTTTAACGGTGCCACAGAGCATATCATTACAATATTTTTGCAAACAAATTTCCGGTGTATGACGTAAGGTAAAAAAGTATAGATGTAAGACTTAATTCTAGAACACTTCCAGGACCGGATGGTCAACTTGTCGTTAAGGTTAAGTAACGCTCCCGTTACATAATCCTAACGTTCTATCTTTTGACGTATTCAAAGCACTTTAATCAACCCAAAACCAGGTTTGCTGCTTTTAATACCGAAAGATAAATACCCCTCTGCTACTGAAGAACAGATATATTCAAATTTTACCGATGATATTAAGTTCATTTATTTTATGAAAATGATTTTGTGACAAACTAGACTGCCCAAAACAAAATGATTTTGTGACCAACTAGACGGCCCAAAACAAATTATTTTGTGACAAACTAGACGGCCCAAAACGAAATGATTTTGTGACAAAATAGACGGCCCAAAACGGCCCTTAGTATACCTGGTTAGACACTAGAATAGAAATAACAGTTACGTATTTGTTTTTTCTATCTCAATTTGCTTTGAACCCCTGAATGTTATGCATGTATATCGCGCATGAATAGATCACTGTGAATGTTGCAAAAGTAGTTTCATCAACATGATCTATCGAAGTGTAAACCAAGGGAAAAAATTCTAACGGACCAATCCGATTCAAGTATTTTAGCGTTTTTGGCGTATTAAATCTTAAACCTGATGCTTTTTGTTATCTATTAATCATGTGTTTCTTTGTCTAATACGTTCTCCTATTTATTTGTATTGTAGTCCTGTAATATTATGTTGTCATTTCAATGTTATATTTTACATTGCCATTAAAGTGCGAGGTTTGGCATGCCACAAAACCAGAATCAACCCACCATTTTTTCCTTTAGAAATGTCCTGTACCAAGTCAGGAATATGGCCATTGTTATATTATTGTTCGTTTCTGTGTATGTTACATTTTGACGTTGCGTCGTTTGTTTTCTCTTTTTTTAGTGTAAATTCGTATTGCGATAAGACGTGTTACGGTACTTGTCTATCCCAAATTCTTGTATTTGGTTTTGATGTTATATTTGTTATTCTCGTGGGATTTTGTCTGATGCTTGGTCCGTTTCTGTGTGTGTTACATTTTAGTGTTGTGTCGTTGTTGTTCTCCTCTTATATTTAATGCGTTTTCCCTCGGTTTTAGTTTGTTACCCCGATTTTGATTTTGGTCCATGAATTTATGAATTTTGAACAGCGGTATACTACTGTTGCCTTTATTTGTATGCAAATCATATAAGAATTATTCCAACGTTGTGCATTGTAGATATCAAAATTTGATCTGTTTGCTCTCACGGAACATACTCTACATAAAACGGTATCGATATCCATATTATGAATGATGAGTATTGAGAAAAAAAATCGTTAGTGCAGATCGTTAGTCCCTGTCTTTCAGCAATTTTTTTCACAGATTTTAACAAATGGTGTGTATGTGGTTGTTTATATATTGTTCAGAAAACTGTCTGTTATTTTATAATGTTCATAGTTCATATAATTGTTGTTTGATCATAGAATAAAACAAAAGTTCAAGTTATGAAGTCAGTTTTTTAACACAACTGCTATGATTCTCAAATATAAAAAAGAAGATTTGGTATGATTGCCAATGAGACAACTCTTCACAAGAGACCAAATAACACAGAAATTAACAACTATAGGTCACCGTACGGCCTTCAACAATGAGCAAAGCTATACTAAGAAATCCTGCTGGATAATATATGGTCGCTTTATTTGATCCCTTCCTAATATTATGATACCAGGAAGAATCATATTGTTCGAGGTCAGTAGGTCCACATTAAGGTTACTATAATTTTGTTTATTTCAGTAGAAATTTTTCGTCTATCCGGTTCTTTGGGGGACCTTATTTCTAAAGACACCTGAGTTAATCCCTATATTTGTTATAAAGGGTTCCTATTGTTTTTTGCTCCATTATTTTGTTTGCCATATTTTATAATTTTATTTTTTCACTATCCATATAGTTTTTCCACCTTGTCTATTATGTTTTTGTACTAAACAATATCGACACAATGTCGGTCAAGTTTCAGGGATACTTGGAATTAACTTGCACCGACAGTTGATGCATTTGATTATATCTGATCGATAGCTAGACCAGAAAACTTAAACCAATCTTCTATTCAATGACGCCTTATTTAACAGGATTTTGACATTCGGCAATCCTCGGTAGAATCCGCTACTCTCCTTCTATCTTAGATGAGGGTACGGAATCGGCCGAGTTGAGACGAATGAGGATTTTGACTAATCAAAGGTCAGTTTACGACAAGAGTTACACGATGGGTGTAAGTAATGGATAAGGAACTGCTAAACTTTCAGGAACATATATAAATCCACTTCTCGTTTTCGTGGGGATCGTGTTGCTCAATTTAAAAAATATTATAAGGAGATGTGGTATGATAGCCAATGAGACAACTATCGATGACAGGTCAAATTGGCTTGATTTAAGCAATCACGGCCCTTCTATGAGAAAAACCCGGCTATAAAAGGCCCCGACATGTAAAAAATGTGAAACTAACGGCCTAATCAACAAAAAGGGAGAGTTGTCTCATTGGCTATTATGCCACATCTTCTTATTTTAATGTAGAGAGATGATGACGCTACACGTTTTCAATGTTAAATTAAGAAATAATTCATGGCTGCAGTAGATTTGTTTTCCTTTAACCATGGGGTTGGCATTTATATTCGGTTATTTTATCTCGAGCGTCACAGATACAACCGTTTGCACTGATATTAGTAATTACAATTTACGAAACAGACACAATAACACTATTCCAGTGAATCGTTTGTCGGTTTATCAACATTCTTATTTCCCAGCATCCATAACATTGTGGAACACTTTATATATTATTATTCGACAGATTCCTACATTTTCATAATTTAAAAGCAAATTGCATATGTTATACTATAAGAATAAAAAACCTCCGAGACATTTTTACTCTGGAGACCGCTTACTATCTGTATTACATGCAAGGTTGCGAAACCATTGTAGCACTCTTCAATCTGATTTGTTCAATGCAAACTTAGTACAAGATGCCAATTGTTTATGTGGCTTCATCAATGAAGATGCTAAACATTATTTATTATATTGTAACAATTTTTCATCACAAAGGCTTTTAATGATCATAAATGAAATCAATGTTTTTGCTGTCAATATTACAATTGAGTTATTGCTCTCTGGTGATGAGTCTTTGAGTTCTGACGAAAATTATAGTGTTTTCCTATCTGTACAAAAGTATATAAAAAGTACCAAGCGTTTTTCTCAACTTTGATAACCTTATTCTGTAACAGATTTACTAGAACACGATCAATGTATGCTCTTAGGGGTACGATAATCGAATGATCTTTATGATTGACTTTTGTATTCTGAAACGTTTCAATGGATTTAAGTAAAAAACAAAATTGATACTTACAATTACGTGAAGATTTTTTCCCTTTTCCTGTTAATCCGTAACTATTAACTATGAGTGTGTAATTTACATTTAAACAAATTCACACACATGACTTGTCATGTAAACTTACATATTTTATTTTACACAGCTTGGTGTGTTTGTATTTATTTCTTCTGAAAATAGGCGCATTCGATTGGTTATATTTAGTGGTAAATATCCATTGATTCGATTCTTAAAATTTATATGTAATTTATTTTTATATCTTCATGCTAAAATAATAATTGATTTAAGTCAGATTTATGTAATGTTCATTCATGTGTATGTTTATAAAATTGAGAAAGGAATATGTTTATGTATATATTGGAGAAGACGTTACTAAGTTGAAAAACTTGTGTCTAATCCATTTGTCATGTTTGAACAATAAAATATGTTTAAACTAACCGTTTGCACAACAAAATCCTTTATGGTAAACGTCAACATTCAAATAAAGTGACCTGTATATATATTATGTTTCGCAATTTTATTTATGTTAAAATGTGTTTTCGAAACGTACTTTCATTATCACCATATCACTAGCGAACAAAAAAGATTAAAATTTTAAGGTAACTAAGGGGAATAACTCTTGGATGGTAAATGACAAAACCATAACAATCAATCTTGACTTGTATTTTATGATCCATGACATTGAGTTCTGATTTTAAATTTTTGGTTAGGTGGTACTTTAAATGTTTGAGTGAGAAATTTTTCAAACATATTAACTTCCGTTACTTAACTGTCCCGGATGTTCCTAGTACTCACTACGTCATTTAATAAAAATAAAAGGTCAGGTTAGATTTTGATGGTTTTGACATTTACTGTTAAACATGTTTTAAGCGCTATGTCCCTTTAGTAACCTAAAAATAATATTTTAGTTGCCAATGATTATTTTTGAATTTGCTGACTTGATGGAAAATCTAGACCTATTGAACATATGTTCTACTACTTTACAATCCAAGATTTCTGAAGACTCCCATACTACCTTACTAGATCTGTAGATGTCTGTTGAGTTTTGTTTAATGGACTGCACCTAGATTGATTTATTACATGCATATCAAAATTTCATTCAGCCTGTACCTTCATATGCCCAGGATTTCATTATAACATCTAGTCAACGCCTATCTTTAGTATATTTTTGGGGTTGCCAAAACCTTAGTTTTATTGGTAGACACCTAATAAAATGGAAGGCTATAGAAATTGACTCGGGGGCTACTTCAATACTTAATTGATAGGGGGTGTCGCTGGGATTCTGTTACCAATACCTTTTAATATATTGCGTAGGTAAAAATGTAACCTTTTCCCTTATTGGATGGACGAGAATCCCATTCCGGCATAATCGAGAAAATACCACCTTTGCTTGGAGCTCAGCTCCGAGGCTCCGATCCTTATGTAATGTTTTTCTTATAGCAAGACTTTCGGCTGGGAAAAAATTACAGGGCTTTCATATAACAAGTGTTGGGAACTTAATTGACCTTATCATATATTTCTGATAGTTTTTCCCACCTATTCATATATTTTCAAGCTGGAAAATGTGACATATTCCAGCGGCACGTCTTATCACATTGCATATAGGAAGTGCTTATTGTGGAAAAACTTCAGTAAAAAACATTATTTGCAGAAAAATGTTTTAACCCATGATGGCCATAAACAATTTGTATGTACTGTTGGTGACCTAAAGTTTAGGGTACCAGTTGAACTTAAACCAAATTCAAAAACAAACAAAGCTGGGAAGCAGTTTGAATGTGATATATGTAACAAGAAGTTTCAATGGAGCACTAATTTACAACTGCACATTAGAACACATACTGGGTAGAAACAATTTAGTTGTGACGTTTATGGAAAATCTTTCAGCTGTAACAATCGTCTAGAGCAACATTATACAATGCATACAGACCAAAAATCATTCTTCTGTCATTTATGTGGGAAAAATGTTCTTCAAATTCAAGGTGTGAATGGGGTCGCCCTGATATTCCGACATTCCACTTGTCCAACACCCCATTGGTCCGACACCCCACTAGTCCGACCCCACATTGGTCCGACACCCCACTAGTCCGACATCCCATTGGTCCGACACCTCATTAGTCCGACAACCCCCTGGTCCTACACCCCATTATTCCGACAACCTTATAGTCCGACAAAGGTTAACTACTGCCATGATAGAAAATCTTATTCATGGAATCGTTGTTAACGTGGTATATGAATCCTTATGCTATTTGGTGTACCAACTTCAACTTTAAAAGTACTTTTTATTGGTATGGTTATCAAAGCCGAAAAATAATCTTCACGAAATCAAATCTCTGTTTTTTGGCCGTAAAAGTTTTGTGAAGGCATGAAAGTTTAACTCGGACATTTCCGCAAGACATTGCACATCTATTGTTTTGAATTGAATATGTAGCTCAATTTATTTTTCAATTCGAATTTTGGAAGCTTACACTTAGCACAAAACAATCGTGCTTACAATTTAATGAATTTTCTGTCAAAATTTTATTTTTGAACTGAAATGTTTGAAGTTTCCAAATTAAATTTCCGATGGGACATTTCCGTACATCATATTCTTTTGAAAATATGTATGCAAATTTTAAATGGAGACAGCCATGTTAACCAATACTGAAATATATCACGTCATAGAATGTTCATGCAAAAATGTCGAAGAGTTGCGTGAACATTTCGCGAATTGTGCGAGTTTTATGTCCCGAGTTTGCATGTTAATTGTTACATGGGACAACGTTAAGTAAACGTTTTTCGGATAATCTGTGTCTTCCTAAGCCTATGAATATTATATTTTTATTCTTTCTCTATCATAATGTGA
The DNA here is from genome assembly GCA_019925275.1 of Mytilus edulis. NCBI lineage: Eukaryota > Metazoa > Mollusca > Bivalvia > Mytilida > Mytilidae > Mytilus > Mytilus edulis. Next base: position 90,753,556 of record CM034354.1, on the reverse strand, counting down.
AAATGTAAGAATCAATCTTTATTTTCATGTATAATTTGAAATATTTATTTCAGCATTTCTATAAAAAATTTCCGGTCAAATATTTACTTAACGCTATTTTTCGTAGTAGCAATATCTAACGTTGCGTCACTACTCTTTTTATAAGTATATCATAGAAATCGATTATACCATACCACCCTTAAAGAAATACCATGACCATATGCATGTAAAGCAATCGAGAACCTTCCAAGTTTTGGTTAATAGTAACTAATACAAGGTGTTTTCTATGGGAACACACTTTACTTAAAAGAAAATGTAAAGACCAGTCATCAACAGTGCAGTCTCTCATCGTAAAGCATAATGGTCACGTCACGTGATTTAGTATCGGACCTGTCCAACTGAAAAAGTTTTAATTTACCATAAAGAGAGACTATTATTTCAAAGCATTATTATTTTCATTCATCTACACTGTACACGAACTTAAACTGAGAGCTGTCGAATTGTTAATTGATAATATAATCGAAAATTGGTGAGTTTGAACGTTTGTTTGTAACATCGATAGTAAAAGTGTTCAATCGGTGATAATTGTTTCTAAATAAAAAAGACTTTATTGAGGTTGAATCTTCGATATAAACGGATGAAATGTGCTGAACTTGTGTTGAATAGTCATGAAACATTTGCCACTGGATATGTACTGTTTACATAAGCGATAATATTTGTGTGCATATTCATCAAACAACAAAACCTTTTCTGTACATAGTTATTTTCATTCGTGTTCTTGGTTGCCTCTTTAAAAACATAACTTATCAGTTGTCTTTTGAACAGCACAAGCAAACAGAATAAAAATACGAATATTTATTATTCTAATCAAGGGCCCTGGATCGGCAGCATGACATGTACACATAAAACAATACATCATGATTTGTAACAGAAAAAACATATTTTATACATTGAAATGAAACATTAAAAATTCAGACAGATGTTATTATCTTCATTCTATATAAGTCACATACATTTAATTCCAGGCAGGATTAGAACTATAAAATCATTACAATTATCATTGCTATAACATATATTAATTTTATATTTCGTCTAACATCTAGACATGTAATAATATATTTCCCAATCATACGACGTGAAATAATTCTAGTAACCCACACCACTTTCTTGACATTGACACATTTGTTTTCATTATTACTACTCGAACCGTGACTGAATTAATTACCTACGCCTTACGTTTAGCCTGGACTTTTAGTATTCGTATTGTCATCTAATAAAGTCATTCCGATTATAAGGTGCACACTTTTCTGTGCTTTCAAAATCTTTATGTTTGAACACGTCCTGTTTTGTTTTACTACTAAGACCCGTCACGGCTAGGCTGGGAAACTGGGAAGGCTAATGCTCACATTTAATCTGTACCGATACGGTATGTTAAATGTCTTCCTTTACGTCATAATCCATGGTGGTGATCCAATCAAAGGAGGAAGATACAGAACATACATACATACTTAAACCGGAAACAACATGTGACATATACTATTAGTATGGGTATCGGATTCTACCCGGAATTTGTTAATTATTGGGAATATTAATTATCTGGAAAACAAAATGACCTGGAATGGTGTAATTTTTAATCAACACCATCGTCCTATATTAGTTATATATAATGTTGATTTTTTTTAATCGTCGTCTTTACGTCATGCCGGCTAACAAATTGGACCACGTTATTAAATTCAGGGCCGTAGCGTAATGGAGGCAAATGAGGTAAATGCCTCACTTTTGAAACGACGACCAAACTTTCGAAGTGTCATTTTTTTTAATTATGTATTTTACATTATTATCAATATGCGAGTTTCGAGTTTCAAATTATCTACCGGCACACTATGTACATACAGTGTGTCAAATCTGCAGCAGCGATTGCAGCTTTTACCATAGCGGTGACGGTAAAAAAATAAGTGTTCCGAATAGAAATCATAATAAAAAAAAATGAAACAAATCTTAATGTCGTTACAAAACAAATTGAAGACGGGTTCTTCAAAGAGAAAAAAAAGATGACTGAAAAGGTAACTCATGAGTCTTAACACCCCCTATAAGTATGCTGGCTTATTACTTTCCTTGGTTTATGTTTGAATCGATAACGCTATAGATACCAATGTTTACAATATCAACTCACTGAACAACAAATGCTAATCGATAAAATAATTCATTGACCAAAAATTAAAAAATATTCATAATTGATTTAAACAAAATCTTGAAGCGCCTTTTCTATGGAACTTGAGTCTTCGGTGTATAAGGCAATTCATGATTTTTATTTATCTTTCATAAAAGTATGAAATATATGTTTGGTATTGAATATTTTTTTCGTGTTTCTTTTTTCTGATTATGATCAGCATTGTCTGGTTGTATGCATGCTAGCGTGTTCCGACCGTTGATTCTAGTGCGGTAGGTCGTGGGTTCGAACCCCGGTTGGTCAAACCAATGACTTAAAAATTGGTAGAATAATGTGTCCAGGTAGGTTGACATGTCTTCCAGCGGAATGTTTACAGATAACTTGTGATCACTTGTGACATTAGAATGCCGCTATAACATGTTCTCGTCTTCTAGAAGCTTATAACTTCCTGGACATAAATAATATTCATGTATAAACATAAGAACGTGTGTTGAAGCTTTTCGATAGTACAAATCAGAATTGGAAAGTTGCTTGACCATTGAACAGAGATTATTTTAATATTTACTTATAGGCTAGCTAATAAAAGTAACGTATTTCTGTTATATTTTTTGTTTTTTTATTATAAATAGTAATGCTGAAATAAGCTAGCTTCTCCTGTTTCAGGCACCCGAACCCCCCATAAAAAAGGCTAAAAAAAATTTCGCTTCGCTCCGCTCCGCGATTTGCCTCACTATAAATGAACATGCGCTACGGCCCTGTATAATTTTAGTATTATAGATATACTATTAGTATAAGTATCGGATTCTACCCGGAAAACAAAATGGCCTGGAATGGTGTAATTTTTAATCAACATCATCGTCCTATATTAGTTATATATAATGTTGATTTCTTTGAATCGTCATCTTTACGTCATGCCGGCTAACAAATTGGACCATGCACGTTATTTTAGTATTATAGATTTACCAACACGTAAACTTGTTGTTGTTGTGAGTATAGTTAAAACAGATTCCTTACGGAGAACGCATCAAACTTTACAGAGTTCTATTTTGTTTACCAGTTTTCCCACTGTCTTAAAAGTTCAAGGAATTAACTTTAAATAAATCACTCTTCAAATAAGTACAATTATTAGTGCATAAAGACAAACTAAACTGACGTTCTTCTTAAAATAATTCTGTAAAGTAAACCCAGCATCACACATACAATCCTGTAAACATTAAACCTAATTAAGTGGAGCCTTAATCTTCTCAATTCTCTGTTTTGGGACCCGATTCACCTGGACATCTTAAAAAAATATCCCATCAATACTGTTTTGGCTAGCCGGACAAATAATCCTAGCACAATTCATTAGGAAAGCCGTACAACTAGTCATAGCACTATTCTTTCGGCTAACCGGACAAATAGTATGAGCACTATTAATCCAGCTAGCTGAACAAAATAGCAAAGACAAAATAAACAGATAAAAGACACATAGTTAATTGATTTGAATTCAGATTGCCAGCCAAACTTGGTGTTATTATACAGTTTTTTAATGACTAAAAAACTAAATTTAATAACTCATTTTAAATTAGGAATAGATTATCATATTCTTGGTTTGCTCTCTCTCGCTACTAAGAATTTTAACTTGGGGTAGGAAGGTAGCTATACTACTTATTCAAAGTTTAATATATTATATTTACTTAATAGTCATGTGAGTTTGATTTTAAAACTTTATTCAATTTAATTGGTTTTTTTTAATAAACAGGTGTTATCACTTGTGCATTTTTAACAAAACAGAATGATAGCCTGATATGCAGATATGGGTGGATCCAGGACTTTTGAAAGAGGGGGAGGGGGGGGGGGGGGGGGGGTTATTAAGAAAAATTCAAAAAATCAAAGGAATAAAATTCCGAAGCAAACCTTTCTGAAGGGGTTAGGACAAATGTGATAGGTCGGAAGGTTTCTTGACTTTTCCATGATAGTATAATGTATTACTAAATGATTGCATTTTATCACCAGTTTTTGGTTGGGTTCGTGTTAACTTAGTCTTTAGTTTTCGATGTTGAGTGTTGTGTATTATTGTTTGTCTGTTTGTCTATTTCTCTTTTAGCTATGGTGTTGTCAGTTTATTTTCGACTTATTGTAATCTAATTCAGGTTTGTTCCATTGTAATAGCTATAGGGTATTAAGATTATGGGAAAGTTGTGAATGCAGGGTTACACTGTCACAGTCAGCCAAAGTAATGAAATGTTTAATATGTTAGGCTAGTTCACAATATAACTGTCTGCATGAAGATTATGTATCCTTTCAGAAGGGCATGAAATAAAATATGTTGTTTTAATTGAAAATTAGGGAAATTATTAATACAACATTAAGTTTAAAAAATCTCTGTGTTCCTGTATGCTAATGAAAGGGGTTCACGCAACAACAAAATTTGTTTTCGAAAGAAAATTATTTGTCAAATCTTCACCATGGTCATAATAAACATGTAAACTTTTTAATCAACAGTCTTGAACGCATTTTTTACTCAAATGTCAGTTAGATTTTTTGGTCTGAAGAGAAGATATTATCGCTCTGACTAAAAAACAGACCCTGTGCTCGGCATTTTGGCTTTCAGAAGAAGCGGAAACACGTGGTATACATTTCAATCAGATTGCATTTTTTATTACACTAGAACACACCCGTGATATCGCGGGTCCGTGACTGAATTAAAGTATATAACTATGCGCAAGCCTTATTTTAGTATTAGTATTGTCATCTGATAAAGTCATGCCGATTATAAGATGCACAGTTTTCTCTGCTTTCAAATCTTTCTTTTGAACCTGTCGAACTGGAACTTATCAATTATTAATAATATTGATTATTTGGAAAACAAAAGGTCCTGGAATAGAGTATTTTTTAATCAACAGCATTGTCCTATATAAGTTATAAATAAAGTTGAATTCTTTGATTCGCTGTTTTACGTCATGCAATTTGACAATTAAGTAGTGTCAACCCTGTGATGATGACCCGTGTAATACTATATAGCATATTATTAATCCTGAATACACCGTTTGGTGGTGCGCCTGTCAGATGCGGAACGTACAGATAAGGTAATCGGTAACAGGTGAATATACTATTGGTATCGGTATCGGACTCGACCCGGAACTTCTTAATTATTGGCAATATTAATTACGTAGAAAACAAAAGGGCCTGGAGTGGTGTAATTTTTAATCTACACCTTTGTACTATATAATTAGTTATATATAAAGTTGAATTCTTTGATTCGTCGTTTTTACGTGATGACGGCTGACAAATTGGACCTCGTAATTTTAGTATTATAGATACCGAGTGCCAATTTACAAGTCTAGGCCTAACCCTATAATATATGACCTCGGAGGAATGTTTTACTATTTCTATTTATTTCTGATATTTTCTTATTACCTATTTTGCTATTCCTTATTTTTAATTTTCTAATTTTTGATTTTACTATCAATGTATGTGCCACCTGCATTAATAAAATATGAATACATCAGCATTAAAACATTAAACGTTGTTAAATAACGTAAATATAATGCGAAAACATATATTACAGGACTTGCCTGTGCCAGTTGGCTTGTGGTTACTTTTTTGGGAATAGAAAAGAAATTTAGTCAGATAGTCATCTTCCCGGCGTTCTTGAAAGTACGCTGCAGTATCAATGATCACCCATGTTAAAATGAGCATAAAGCATGACATGATGGAATTATTTCGATTCTAATAAGACACATACTGTATTATTATAGGTCGAAGCGTACGAAAATATCGAGAATATTTGGCTGTTCCCGTTTCCTCCTCGTGAATAAGAGTACTTTGTTTATGTACTGGCCGGACCAGTGAGTGTAACCAAGATAACTGGGTTTAAGTAACTTAAAGGATAAAACAATCAGGAGCTGACTTTTATTTTACTACCAATTCAAAAGGTGAAAAACTGAAAATACAAATACAATTTTACAATGTGTTCAATGATAATTAAAGTCCATTAAAAATACGGATAAACAGTTCGTAGATATATAAAGCTGTTAAAGTTCTTTATAATAATAAATAGATGAATATTCTTGCGCACGTCGGGTTCTGTCTTGAATTAAATTGTGTTATCACAAATACAGTTTGAACGGTTAAATGTTCATAGTTTCTTTATAACATAGGAAAATATAATAAAACAGTTCGTCGCTGATGTAAATACATACTTTTGTAATGTTTTAAAGGTAACTCACGCTGTGGAAATGAAAGTACTAAAGCGACACCTAACGGAAAATATATTTTCGGCACTTTCGGGAGTTTACCACAATATGGCGACGAAACACAGTGTGTACCTAATGATTCCCGCCATTTTTTACATTAATCTAAAATACCATAGACTTCCGAAAAACATTACAATTACCGTAAACTCCCGAGAGTGCCGAAAATATATGTTCCGGTAGGTGTCGCTTTATTACTTTCATTTTCAAATGTAGGGCTTCGATTCGTTCTATTTCAGAAATGTTCGATTTTGTTTTCAGGATTTCAATAGTTATAGAGGTTATTTAAGGTAATAAATATATGTCATTGAAGAGATAATTCAAGTGGGAACAGATTTATTCAGGTCACAAAGTAAGTGAAAGTCTTAGAAAAATTTTGAAACAATAATTTGAAGAATTGTCGCAAATGAGCTTCCTCCCTTGTGTTTTTTTATGGGTTCGTATGGATAGTAAACCCGGCAATTGTAACAAACCCTGTGGTTAGCCACGAATTGTTCCTTTGGACAACGTGTCCGCTGAATGTTCTTTGCAGTTGTACACACGGCCTGCTGAGCAGTTTTCGTCATTCAGAGAGGGTAAAGTAACGCGGATTTCTACACTGTCCTGTATAAAACTCCTAAAACATGACCACGTAAAGCGATGTACGCCATGAAACATTAACAATATAAAATGATGATCAAATGAAGAATAAATGATGAATGAGTTCCAGAACAGTTTACAAAGCGAAATAAAGACGTCATATTAGAATAATAATTATGAGAGACTATTAAATGATTCGTTATAGTTATATATACAATGTTAAACATAATTTTAAAACTATATATATCTAAGATTTAAAATACATCATCAGCTGTATATAAATAAGAAATTTGTTCTTCTACATACAATATTAAAGCAGGTTTTAGCAACTACCTGACATAGTTCTGAATAAAAATACCAATCCATGTCTAACTTGAGTGGGTTTTTGTTTGTCATGATTTCACACTGCCTAATTCTTAGAGCGATTGGTACTTAATTTGTTCATCTGTGATGAACGACCGTAAAGTATACAAAGTGGCGCATTAATGTAACTTACTCACATATCTACTTTTATTCATAATTATCTTTTGTTCCGAATATAGAAAGCTTGTGGAGATTCTTATTAATGTTAACACCAAGGAGAGTTAATTAAATTAATTAGCTAACATTTTATATAAACCTGTTAAAGTACAGTTATCAATATTATATTTTTCTTGTAGTTAGACTTGATATATGCTTTTAAAACACTGACAAGATGTGTGTTATATGATGGTCATGATTGGTTATGTCTGCTATATTGAATGGTTTATAGAATCATACATTGTACATCAGGGTATACATGGTATAATTGTCTAACTATAAAAATATAAAACAACACGTTTAATAATTTATTGCGTCCGAAGCGCTTTTCTGGATTTACCTTCATCAGGAACGCTCAAAGCCAAACATTTGAAATCCGAAGATGTATAAGTACCGAAATTCGTTGAAGAGCTATATGTTAAAAATACCTAAAATAAATAGCCAAATTCATCTAAAGCCAATATGTGTAAGAAAGGTCTAAACTTTTTTTTTAACAACATAATCATTTTATTCGTCAAATATTGCTTGTTACAAATCTATCAAGATTCAAAGCTTCTCTTGATGTACCCTGGTCTAAACGTGTGACATATGATGCTTTTATCGCTGCTCTCTATTCTCAGTATTTAATTCTGGTATCAAACATTCATTACAAAATGTTTTTTACAATGAAACAAGATTAATGAGCTGGGTTTGTAGATAAGATAAAAAAAATCAAGAAAATAATTCCCTTGTTTTTGAACTCCAGTAATGGACAGTGCTTTTCACTTTGGCATAACTCATCAAGGTTCATTGAATTTGAACCTTTTGCTTAGTTTATCATGTCATAGTAAATGATATTTGGTATGCAGTTGTGGGAACATTGTCGTTTCTAATTTCCATGGTCACCGTGGTAATTTGACCCTGCACTTTCAGTCACGGTTTATTGACTTTGAAAGTTTTGCATAGTTCACATAATAAAGTATTGTTATTTTATTTCAACGTCTACATAATACTCTGATGTTACACATAGGCAAGACATGTCTCTGTGTCAACAGTTAATTAACCACTAAAAACTGAAAAAAATTAAATGTGAGAAAATATTGTCTAATCTTGACAGATCTTCCGTCTTGTAGATTGCTCATGAGTTAATCAGATGGCGTTGAAGTGAACAGTCGTGTACTTTGTAGAAGGAAAAAGTCCTAGTGAGTTTTTGATGTTAAAAAAACGGTAAAATGGATATTGGTTAATTATCAAATCATTAATAATAAACACAATCTGTAATTATTGAATTTTGAGGTGAATTAAAGACATCCTGATAATATAAACATCTACGAGTGATTAGTGTTCACTATTACAACTGATCATTACCTGTCGGACAATCCATACGATAACAAAAACATAAACATTACACTCAGCAATCTTAGTGTTTACAATTATTATATCGTACAATATATGCACGTGTATCAACGATTACATCCCAGCTCCTTTGTTCTAACAGGGGTGATCTGAGCCTTACATCCCAGCTCCTTTGTTCTAACAGGGGTGATCTGAGCCGGATCACCCTACCAGATCACCCCAGTTTGAGTTTCTTTGTTATGCATGCTTTCCTTTGTTCTGTAACATTTTGGCGGGAATGTCAAATCCACTATAAAACTTATAATTAATTATACGGATAAGACTAGCTATCAAAATTGACGTAGAAAAAATCCATGTATACGCTGGGATTCGAACTCAAGACCTTTGGCATATCGAGCCACGACACAAACCACTATACCAGGACAACTGGATACGAATTATCAATAATTTAACATACTTAAAGTAAGCAAGATATTTTTATAAGTGGGGCGAGTTGGCAGACCTTTATTCAGTGGGGTTTAAACCCTTTTCGTTAATAAGTGAGTAGTTAGACTGATTGTTCAATTTGATTTTACACTTTTTCAAAAGTGGGGCGAGTCGGTAAACAAGAGTGGGGCGATTTTTTTATAAAGTGGCGATATAGTGTGGGCCGATTGGCCAGGGGGCGAGTTGGCATTGTTTGATATCTACTCATCGTGTTTGGGGGTCATAAAGGGTATTCATCATATAGTAATATATAAAGTATATTATAATGGTTTTGTGGCGTTCTAAACTAGTTTTTATGAATTGTACATGGTTTTTCGTCTAATCTAAAACAGCTGGGATGTAAAATAGTTATCCCACTCGGACTTGGTGTGTCAGTGTTAGATCACCCTCTGGCCTCCGGCCATCGGGGTGATCTTACACTGACACACCGCGTCTTCGTGGGATAACTATTAAGTGCTTCAGAGAAACATCTGTATTATTTCACAAACAATCCAACTGACAATAATTGTACCTTTCGTACATTGTGAAAATAACATAATTGAAAACCATGACAGGCGGTGGTAGGCACGGCAGGGGTCGAGTTAGTGGTAAAGGGAGGGGTGGTTTCAAACCCAACTAGTCAGCCACTAGAACATCTCGGAGAAACCGATCAGTATCCGCGGCCAAACGCCAGCGTATAAGTGACTCTGATTCCAATGTGTCTGAAATTGCAGACTTTATACAATCTGTGTCAAGAGATGATAATTCCATAAAGGTTCTTGTAGATGAACTGCTAAAAAATCAAAATATTCGAAATTGCCTAATTGATGTTTTCAGACTAGATGTTTTTGACGAACTTCAAAATCATATTAATACACTTGAACTTCGCTTAGATGATATGGAATAGTATTCCAGAATAACTTGTTTAAAAATAAGCGGTATCCCAGAACCTGAAACAGCCACCTTTGATGAAGATACAGACTCTATAAAGTTCTGTCCGTCATAAACAAAATGATAATCAAACACCATGACAGAAAATTGTCTCTTCGTGATATAGGCCGCACACATCGTATTGTCGAAAGAAAATAGGAAAAACTCGTGATATCATAATTCGCTTTACATCATACCGAGATAGAGCATTGGTGTACAGTAACAAAAAGAACTTGAAGATGATCAATGATGAGCAAGATAATGTAAAAAAAAGAGTATATGTCAACGAGGCTCTAACATTAAAGCGTGCGACACTATTTCGAAAAGCAAGACAACTGAAACACGATAAGCTCATAAACAGCTGCTGGACTCATGATGGGAAAATTCTAGTATGGAACTTAACCAAAGACGAGACATTTCAAATTAAAACCGAGAAAGATCTTACTCGGTTCCTTAAACTAAAGATTTCTTCCGACGTCCCAGAGACTGATAACCAAGCTAGAACACCACGTCCAGCCTATGCAAAAAGTTCAAAGTCCTTGAGTGTCGGCGCAAACATATTTCGACCGTTAGCAGGACTGACATCAACACCTGTAACCAGCGAGGTCCCATTGAGAGCCCGCTCATCATCAGCTAACTCTAATAGAAGTTATTAAAAACAATCTGTACATAATGTTTCATAGACAATCTGAATTATATTATATCTAGTGATAATCTAATTACATAATTTCTGTACATATGTAGGCAAACTCCACAATTAAATTGAAATTGTTTTTTTTTTCCTTTATTCCATTTTTATAAATTAAGTTATTCCTCTTTGTACTAGTTTCGGCAAAATATCAAATTTCCGGTTCGATGGGTCTTTAAATACCGTCATTTGAATCTAAAATTTAATCTAGACTGAAATCAAAACAATTCCATTGGCATACTTTCCTCTTTTTTATCATCGAACATCTTAACACACATGCAATAATTTGATGTACAATCCTTTTCCTAATTATCCCTAGCTGCATGTACCTCTAGACATGACCCAGTTTACAAAACTCCAACATGCCTGGTTTTTGGCGTGTTACATGTATGCAGTAAGTACTCCCCCTTTTCTTCTTCTCTTTCAATCATATTTAATTTTATTGAAAACTAATAAATGCTGGATTTTATTCATTCAAATACCAGCACAGAGTGGTTATGGTTGTAGACTTATGTTGTCAAACAGTATGTATAATATTAATGTGACAAACTTTATGGGCATTATACAAATAATTTGTAGTATGCTTACTAACTCATTTATTAGTGATCATGGTTGATATTTTATTACCACTTTATAATGTCCATATTGACGATAAGCCTAGTATCAGAACTGTATATATCTCCAACTTAATTTTTAGTCTGATTATTGTATTAATCTTACTACAAAGTAATGACATGGAACAAAATCCTGGACCAAACTCATCAAGATACAGCTATCAAAATATTCAAATAGCTGGTATTAATGTTATTTCCTTACGTTATAAAACTGATTTAATTCATTCAGAACTAGTTGAATGTGATGTGATTTGTGTATCTGAAACAAAACTGAAAGCAAATGTTGGCAGTACTGATTTGGTAATGCCAAATTTTCATAATCCTGACTTATTCAGAAAAGACAGGTCAACTGACGATGGAGGAGGAATTTTGATCTATGTAAGAGATAGTCTCCATTGTAAACGCCGTAGTGACTTAGCAATAGCTGAATTAGAATCAGTTTGTGTTGAAATTACAACAAAAACTGGTAGATTCTTAGTGGTATGTTTTTATAGACCTCCAAATGCACCAGTCACATCACTAGACCATTTTGAAAATTTATTAGATGATGTAATAGATACTGATAAAAATGTAATATTGCTTGGTGACTTAAAAATAGATTTACTAAAAGCTAGTCCGACTAGTAGGTTATCAAGATTCTGTGAAAGATATGGCATATAAAATGTTGTTAAGGAACCTACTCGAATAACCTCCTAAACTGCAACACTCTTAGACCCTATAGATATGAATAATCTTAGTTTACTAAGAAATAGTATGGTACTACCAAGTTTGTGTAGCGACCAATCTCCAACACTTATTGAGATTAATTTTTCCACTGCTAGACAAAAAGCTTATTCAAAAGTAGTTTATGACTATGAGAGTGGTGACTATGCATCAGCAAACACGTATTTACAAAGAAAAAAACTGGAATTAATGCTTTAAAAATGTTCATGACATTAATAAGATAAATGGTCTAATTAACCAAGAAGTTCATCCGATGCCATGGACACATATATTCCAAAAAAAAAGTATTGGTTAGACCCAGGGACAAACCTTGGATCACAACCAGTATTAAAGTTAAATGCGAAAGCGTAACCGTGCTTACAAAAACGCTAAATCAAGAAATTTAATTTCAGACTGGAAAAAATTAAAGAACTTAGAAATGAAGTGATTGATCTAGTAAGAGAAGCTAAACGTCAGTACCTGATTAGCTTGCATAATTCCCTAGTCGATAAATCAATCCCCCCAGGGAAGTGGTGGAGAATAGCTAAGCATCAATCCTAATTCTATCTTATTCATTCAAATGTGACGTCATTTTTTCATTTTTTGATGATCTGTTTTACAAATTCAAATGACGTCATTTTTTTTGGTCATTTTTTACAATTTCAAATATGACATCACTTGGCGTTGAGGTTTAAACTTATTCGGATGTGTCTATATTTTTGTGTTACAAATGTCTGGTTATGTTATGTATTTCAGTTGTTTCCTATAATTAGTTAATAATTCAGTTTTATCATGTACATCTTTTGTATATAATTTTATAAATTTACTGTTTGCAAAAATATAAATTATTCTAAATAATAGGGGTGTTCTGGTAACTAACAGAAAACCCTGGCCGTTTTTGGCACAACTTTTTTTATCTTTTGGTCCTCGATGCTGTTCGACTTTGTGCTTGTTTCGGCTTTCAAACTTTTGTATCTGGGCGTCACTAGTAGATCTTGTGTGGACAAAATGCACTTCTGGCGTATTAAAATTTTGAACTTGTTGCCTTCTGTTGGCTGTTGTTCGTGTGTTTCTTTGTCAATTATGTTCTCCAATTTATTTATATTGTAGTCCTGTGGTGTTGAGTTATCATTTTAATGTTATATTTCACATGGCTATAAAAGGGGGAGGTTTGGCATGCCACAAAACCAGGTTCAACCCACCATTTTTTCCTTTAAAAATGTCCTGTACCAAGTCAGGAATATGGCCATTGTTATATTATAGTTCGTTTCTGTGTGTGTTACATTTTAACGTTGCGTCGTTTGTTTTCTCTTATTTTTTAGTGTAAATTCACATTGCGATAAGACGTGTCACGGTACTTGTCTTTCCCAAATTCATGTATTTGGTTTTGATGTTATATTTGTTATTCTCGTGGGATTTTGTCTGATGCTTGGTCCGTTTCTGTTTGTGTTACATTGTAGTGTTGTGTCGTTGTTCTCCTCTTATGTTTAATGCGTTTCCCTCAGTTTTAGTTTGTTACCCCGATTGTGTAATTTGTCCATGGATTTATGAGTTTGAACAGCGGTATACTGTTGCCTTTATTTTGCAAATTTAAAAATAAAGAGTCAAAATTCTCCCATTAAGGTAAATGGGGAGAATCTTATTCACCCCATTGAGAAAGCCACAGCCATAAATGATTATGTTTGCTCAATATCAAGATTTGACACAGAACCTCAATTGCCTAATGTCCCACCTTTGGCACCATATGAGCTGTCTGACATAGTGAACACAGAGCAGGATGTGATTGACCATTTCCAAATTTTAAATATTAACAAACCAGCTGGACCTGACAAGCTACCTCCAAAATTTTTGAAGGCAATTTTCCCTTCACTGGTTACACCTCTAACATTCATATTTAATAAAAGCTTACAATCAAGAATAGTTCCCAGTGATTGGAAACTTGCAAATGTATCAGCTATCTACAAGGATAAAGGAGATCAGGACAATGTTTCAAACTACAGACCTATCTCTGTTACCAATTGTTTTAGCAAAATATTGGAGAAAATTATTTTTATGCCCCACCTACGATAGTAGAGGGGCATTATGTTTTCTGGTCTGTGCGTCCGTTCGTTCGTCTGTTCGTTCGTCCGTTCGTTCGTCCGTCTGTTCGTTCGTCCGTCTGTCCGCTTCAGGTTAAAGTTTTTGGTCAAGGTAGTTTTTGATGAAGCTGAAGTCCAATCAACTTGAAACTTAGTACATATGTTCCTTATGATATGATCTTTCTAATTGTCAAGACAAATTAAACTTTTGACCCCAATTTCACGGTCCACTGAACATAGAAAATGAAAGTGCTAGTTTCAGGTTAAAGTTTTTGGTCAAGGCAGTTTTTGATGAAGTTGAAGTCCAATCAACTTGAAACTTAATACAAATGTTCCCTATGATATGATCTTTCTAATTTTAATGCCTAATTATATTTTTTACCCATTTTCACGGTCAATTGAACATGGAAAATGATAGTGTGATAGGGGCATCCGTGTACTTTGGACACATTCTTGTTTTAAAGTATTTACATAACTATATACATGATCATGCAATATTAACTGATAACAGTTAGGGGTCCGAAACCAGGACTCTACTATAAACCCGTTACATTTATTATATTATGAGATTGTAAAAAATCTTGACAAAGGAAAAGATGTCAGATTTATTTTTTGTGATGTGTCAAAGGCATTTGATCGTGTATGGCACATTGGACTTCTATATAAGTTAAGAAAATATGGAATAAAGGGTAATTTACTTAACTGGTTCTAAAGTTATCTTTCTGATAGACAACAAAGGGTTGGAGTAAATGGTGTTTTTTTTTAACTGGAATACTGTCAAGGCAGGAGTCCCTCAAGGGTCCATCTTGGGCGCTTTTCTGTTTTTATTGTTTGCGAATGACATAGTAGATGTGGTTACAAACAAAATAAAACTGTTTGCAGATGATACTTGTCTATATTGTGTTGTACATGATGAGAGATCAGCAGCTGAATCCCTGGGGTAAGATCTAGAATCATTAGATCAATGGGCAGGGGAATGGGGTGTAACCTTCAATGCAGACAAAACCAAATCTATGTACTTTACGAGAAAAAGTAATATTGATGTCACATCACTATGCATGAATGATGCACCTCCAGAAAATGTCTCAGAACATAAACATCTTGGTATAACCTTATCATCTAATGCCAAATGGTCTAGTCACATACAGGATATTTATTCAAAAGCTTGTAAACGTCTTAATATTATGAGATATTTAAACATAAAATTGATAGACAGTCTCTGAAAGACTTTATATTGCATTTATAAGGCCTATTTTAGAATATGGGAACATAATTTGGGATAACTGCACACAAGAAGAATTAGATCTAATTAAGTCTGTACAACAAGCTGCTGCCAGAATTGTAACTGGGCTTCGAAAGGGAACTCCTAGATGGTAATTATATTAGGAATTAGCTTGGGATTCCCTCCAGAATAGACGTCAGAAAAACAAATTATTGTTTCTTCGTAAAACTATTTCTGGAGATATTCCTAATTATATTGCTGCTGATATCTTGTCGTATACAAACACTAATGACCAGTATGGTCTGAGAAAATAAAAGGGAATTTAAAACTCCTCAGTGTCGAACCACAGCCTATAAAAACAGTTTTATTCCACATACTCTTAAAAAGTGGAATTCACGTGATGGAGAAGTTAAAAATATTTTAAGCTTTACAGGATTTAAAAGCAAACTGAATGAGGACATAAGTCCTTGTACTGTTTTCTTTTCCACTGGTTCACGTAAAGTTAATATAATCCACTGCCAATTAAGAAATGAGGCTAGTGATCTAAAAGATCATCTCTTCTGTGATCAAGTGTCGGACAGCTCTATATGTGCCTGTGGTGATCTAGTAGAATATAATTTTCATTTCTTTTATGATTGTCCATTTTACATTTATCAGAGATATGAGCTCTTTCGAAAAATAAGTAACTTTGATAATGTCAATCTTGATGTCCTACTACAGGGTTGCTCAGACTTAAATATTGATGAAAACACAGAGATATATACATATGTACAATATATTCATGAAACTGGAAGATTTTTATAATATTTCATGTGATACTATGCTGTTTAGAAATCAGCATATCACCACAGTGTACCACTCTTTAGTCTTAATTAAAGACAAACATAACTTTTAACACAAAAAAACAACCAATTGTGTTTAGCATCTTTTTGCAAATAAATTTTATATATATTTTATTTTATTTAATCAAGAAAATAATAGTCTTGTAATAAGATGGTACACTAAATTATTTATGTATTGCAAAAAAGGGCTAATCAATTCTTGTTATTCATATAAATAGAACAACTTTGTAGCAGTGAGTTTGTGAATTTGAGTAAAAAAATCACGTATTGATCTACTTGATTCCTAACCAAAACTTATTAAGGTGGTATAAAATTCGACACCACCTTCAGTAGGTCTTGCTTTGACTTTGTTAACATAGTTATTTATATATGTATACACAATAAAATACTTCAAGAAGGTGGGGAATTGCCTCCCCGACTCACTGCAACAACGTACGATCTATTAACTTATCAGAAAATTATATACTATCATACATGTTATTCAATTCATCTTGTATGGGAAAGGATTTGTATAGGCACTGCCTTTTGTCCAACCCCTTTGTTTAAATAAACAATAAATATTTTGAATTGAATTGCTCATGATAAGGTCCTTGTCAATTCTCAATATCTTTATGTCATTGCAGATACATAGGTACAGAGAGGGTGCAAAATATGTACATGAATATGCATCTATTTACAAAATATATATATACAAAAAGTGGTTTCAAAATAATATACAGTTTAGCCAGGATGACCCACATGTTTATTTTCACTCTTTATGAACTTGAATAATCTTTTTAACTCTGACTGTTTGTTTAATTTGCTCAACAATTTTCTAAACTTAAGTGTATTAACACGAGCCAAATAGTATTTTTCAAGGTATAATTTTCTACTGTCGTTAAAAATGTACATACTTTATTAACAGTAAATAGAGTTTTTAATAGTGTATATGCGATAGAAGATAACTTAGTCTCTTTAGCAGATACTAATTGACATCAATAACTTAAAGATACTATTTTTAATTTAATATCAATGTTCAAATGATATCTACCAAGTACACCATATACCATATAGCTAGGTGTGATTTTTTCAGTTTCAAAAGAAGTTTAAAGAATTTCAGATGTATTCTTTCTATAATATTGTAACGTTTTTCATTTATTACATGCATCAGTGGGTTTTATCATCATGATATAATTAGATAACTTATTCACGTTAACTGTTATAAAGAAATTCCTTACAATCTATGTTTATCGCCTTCAATCAGATTGTACTTGTTAAATGTCAAATCAATATCATGTTAATCAGCTGGTGCCCCGTTGCTGAGTTTATACAGGTGTCTCGGTTAACCTTAGCTTCGGTTGACCTTAGCTCCGGGCTCCTGTAATATAGCTCCTATAGAATATTTCTTTGTTCAGAGTCATTTAACCATATTGTAATCAAGTTACCATGGTTACTAGAGTAGTATAAAAGAGAGAAATATGTAGTGAGAGGATATTAAGAGACGAGGAGATACGATTTGTGTACGAGAGGAGTGTACGTAGGAGATTTAGGATTATGTCACCGTATTGTTGAGCCTGCAGTAAAGATCTTGTTAACTTGTATTACTGTTACATGTACTTTGGATTTTGAATAATACAGTATTGAACTTTTAATCGACGTTGTGTTTATGTTAACTTGCAAGACTTCGTTCAGACTACAACAGGATCCATTTATTTATTTATGTGAACAGGATTACCTTAATCACGCTACCAGTGGATTTTTAGGGTAACCCTGTGAAAGAGTAGACTTGGCATTTGTCGTCCGTGTATGAAACTTATACACCAACAACACAGCACAAACATAAGAATACACACTTGAGTTCAAGTTGCATCACGGCAAACTAACCAAACTAAACTTTTTTCGTCACAATATCAACATTACCATGCCCCCAAATTTCACATCCATACAAAAATATGGTTTCACATCTTTATCGAAAAGATCTAAGTGACACTGAATAGAAAGATTACGTATGCGGCCTGATTTCAAAACATTAAACATAGCTTTTGTGGTTTTTTTTCTGCTAGGTGTTTCTGTGCTATTTTAGTATCACCAGTTCTAGATAATATTAAGGGATAGATTACGAAAAAAATCAATTAAATCTAAAAAAGAAACGGATATTAATAAATATGAGAAACAGAGGAATAAAGTGAATAATATGAAAAAAGAAGCGAAAGAAAATTTTGAGAAAAACTTGGAAAATTTAATACTAGATAACGCTTCAGATTCTAAGACTTATTGGAAAATTATGAAGGTGCTGATTAAGCCAAATAGAGGATCTAATAACATACCCCCATTAAAAAATATTCTTAATGATGATCGTTTTGAGGAGTTCGCCGATAGAGACGACGAGAAATGCGACATTTTAAATAAGTATTTTTGTTTCATTTAATCGCTAGCAGATGTTGATGCACATTTACCCGATTTCGACAAAAAAAAATAACAATTTATTGAATGATATAGTGATTAGTACTAGTGAAATTGTTGATATTATAAAAACTATAAATCCTAAAAAAGTGTCAGGCCCGGATGTCATTAGTCATAAGATGTTTAAAATTTGTCCCGAAAAAATAGCAATTCCATTATGTATTATATTTAATAAATCCTTGCAGCAGTGCAAATATCCTTCCAGCTGGAAAATTGCAAATGTTATAGCCTTATTTAAAAAGGGGGATAGTTCATTACCTTCCAATTATAGACCTATATCACTCATAAGTTGCATAGGTAAAATCATGGAACGTGTTGTATATAAATATGTTTACAACCACTTAAAATGATTTAAATTAATTTATGAGTATCAATCGGGTTTTCTTCCTAAATGTTCAACGGTTCACTAACTGTTAGACATATATTTAATGAATGGCTATTATTTATTTTGAAATTATTGAACCATAAAACTAATTTTTGACTCTTCACATTGAATAATCCGCGAAGCGGATTATGTAAAATGTGAAGAGTCAAAAATTAGTTTTATGGTTCAATAAAATCAAAATAAATTACTGCCATTCATTATAAATAAATTTCTATCAAAAATAAGGCTCAAAGAACTCTTTATATCAATTATATTAAAACAATAACAACGTACACACAAGTTGGCGTATGAATATACAACGTCAGAGTGGGCGTGTCGCCATAAAAATTGACAACATTGAAAATAAAACTAATAATTTTAACCAATTAGAAGACAGTAAATACACCAAATTTATTCATAATTGCATATTGAACTCACTTGAAAAAAGAGATAAGTTGTTTTGTTTTTTGCGATTTCTCCAGAGCCTTTGATAAAGTTTGGCATGATGGTTTATTACATAAAATGAAGGCTTATGGTATAAATGGAAATCTGTTAAAATGGTTTAGAAGCTACTTAAGTGATAGAAAACAAAAAGTGGTTATCAAGCAATCTTCTTCAAAACTTTGCAGTATTTCAGCTGGAGTTTCTCAAGGGTCAGTCCTTGAACCATTACTTTTTATAATATATATTAATGATATTGCAGAAAGACTTATTTCTCTATGCAGACTCTTCGCAGATGACACATCGTTCAGCTGTGCGGATCGTGATATTTTTCAGATAGAAACTGTGATAAACCATGATCTGGAAAAGCTGAACGAATGGTCCAAAAAATGGTTAATGTCTTTTGATCCAGATAAAACAGGAATTATGTTATTTTCTAATGTCGAAACCCCAGAGATGAACTTTATATTCAATGATAAAATTATACCTATTACAAATATTCATAACCGTTTAGGGGTTACATTTAGCAATGATGCTAAATGGAATGCCCACGTTGATAATATTAATCACGTCTAAACATATAAATATGCTAAGGAAGTTGAAATACAAACTGAGCAGGAAAAATTTAGAAAAACTCTATTTAGTTTTTATAAGACCTTTATTTGAGTATGCTAGTGAGGTTTGGGATAATATTGGGGTAGGTTATGTCAATAAACTGGAGCAATTACAGCTCTCAGCTGCTAGGATAGTTACGGGGTTACCTATATTCACAAGCTCAAGGATTATTTATGAAGAACTTGGATGGGAAACATTAGGTGAAAGAAGAGAGAGAAGAAAAATCCGAATGTTTTATAATATTCAAAATAATAATGTTCCAGAATATTTGTCAAATTTAATTCCCCAAAAAATACAAAGTATGACGGTCTATCCTCTACGCAATGGAAATGACATCATTATTCCATTCTGCAGACTAGCATTAACTAATGATTCTTTTATCCCATCAACCATACGTCTTTGGAATAATCTTGATGATTCAACTCGTGATGTGGAATCAATTAATAAATTTAAAACTGAACTAAAAAACCGTTATCCTCAGAGTAATATATTTGTACCGAAGCAATATGAATTTGGAAATCGAAAATTGAATATAATACTCACCCAACTTCGATGTTTTGCATCATCCTTAAACTATGATCTATATAGGGTCAATATTATTTCTGACCCTTCTTCCCGCTGTGGTGTTAATCGTGAAGATTCCTATCATTTCTTTTTTAAATGTATATTATATTCAGACATACGAAATAAAATGTTTGAAAGTCTGCGCTGGCTTCCAAATGATTGTAAAATTAACATAGAACTACTAACCTCGGGTAGTTGTCTTCTTTCTCTAGAGCAAAACCAAACCATTTTCAAAAATGTCTTTGAGTTTATTAAAAGTTCGGAAAGATTTCAAATTGTCTAGGTAGCAAACCATGATCGCACACACATCATTATCTAAGTAAAATTTCTTCTCCCTTTTTTTTTTTGTCCTTTTTATTTTTTCGGTTTTTTTTTAATTTTATTTTTTTGTGTTTCTGTTTTCTAAATAATGATTTACTTATTTATATATTTTTTTCTTTTTTTTCTGTATTATTATTATTTTCTATTTCTTCAATTTACCGTCTTTTGGTCCATATTTATATATATAAATATACTAAATAGATATACCATTCTATACATGCATGCTCATACATATATTTTTGTATTATATTGCTATAAATGTTAAATGGAGAAGACTTCATAAGTCTGTTTGACTTGTGTCTTATCCAATTTGTACTTTAACAACTAAAATATGTTTAAACTAATAATATGCCCAAATAGTTAAATTCTTTAACAATTTCAATGTCAGTGCCGTCTATGTCAAAATGTAAATTGGATGGCATTCTGCCTCTAAAAAATCACCACTTGAGTTTCGTGACGTTAACTTTAAGCTTCCAAACATTTCAGTATTCACTGAAAGAATCCAGCCGTTTCTGTAAATCATCAGCTCTTTCTGCCTAAAGTACTTTGTCGTCTGCATAAAGGATTACAAATAGTTTTAAATAAATTTGAAGCTTGGAATTAATTTCTTCAGAAAAACTCTCAAGCCCCCTCAGGCTTTTGTCTTCCAAAAAGTTTTCTAAGTCGTTTAAGTATAATGCAAATAATATAGGGGATAAGTTTTCACCTTGGCGGACACCTTTGTTACAAATTAAATAGTCTGAAACATTACTGTTATATACAATATTTGATAAAATATTTTCCTATAAATGGATACTTACATTATACATTTTCCCATTTATATGTTGATTAAGCAACTTAAAACCAGAGTCCATCACGCCAAATGGTATCAAAATCTCTTGCGAAATCTAAAGAGGCTGCAAATAACCTTTTTTTCTTTTGTTTTAAAATATAAAAAAAAGCCGACAATGTTAATAAATTGTCTGTTGTACTGTATCCAGATCTAAAATCACGTTGATTTGAGTTTAATAAAAGAGTAGACACATATAGATACAAGATGACCTATGTTATTGTCAATTAAACAGAAATTTAGCATAAATTAGTCTCTGTATAGGACGATTGTTGGTTTTTTTTATTGGTTTTTTTTTAATGAGGGGTAAATATCATCGAGACAGCAACTTGGACAGTATTAAATGATCAATACTTGTATGACGCAGATTCACGTGATTAAAAGGAGATGAGGGGTAAATATCATCGAAACAGCAACTTGGACAGTTCAAAATGATAAAAAAAAATGTATGACGCAGATTCACGTGATTTAAAGAAGATAAGGGGTGAATATCATTGCAACAACAACTTGAAAGTACAAAATGATAAAAACATGTATGACGCAGATTCACGTGATTTAAAGGAGATAAGGGTAAATATCATTGGAACGGCATTTTGACAGTACAAAATGAAGAAATATGTATGACGCAGATTCACGCGATTTAAGGGAGATGAGGGGTAATTATCATTGAAACAGCATTTTGACAGTACAAAATGAAGAAACATGTATGCCATAGATTCACGTCATTTAAAGGAGATGAGGGGTAAATATCATCAAAACAGCAACTTGACAGTAATAAATGATCAAAGTTTGTATGACGCAGATTCACGTGATCTAAAGGAGATGAGGGTAAATATCATTGAAACAGTATTTTGACAGTACAAAATGAAAAAAACATGTATGACACAGATTCACGTGTTTTTAAAGGGGATTAGGGGTAACTATAATCGAAAAAGCAACTTGACAGTAATAAATGATCAAAGCTTGTATGACGCAGATTCACGTGATTTAAAGGAGATGAGGGTTAATATCATTGAAACAGCATTTTCACAGTACAAAATGAAAAAAACATGTATGACACAGATTCACGTGATTTAAAGGAGAATAGGGGTAAATATCATCGAAACAGCAACTTGACAGTAATAAATGATCAAAGCTTGTATGACGCAGATTCACGTGATTTAAAGGGGATGAGGGGTAAATATCATTGAAACAGCATTTTGATAGTACAAAATGAAGAAACATGTATGACGCAGATTCACGCGGTTTAAAGGAGATGAGGGGTAACTATTATCGAAAAAGCAACTTGACAGTACAACATGATAAAAAAATGTATGATGCAGATTCACGTGATTTAAAGGAGAGGAAGGTAAATATCACTGAAACAGCAACTTGACAGTACAAAATGATCAAAACATGTATGACGCAGATTCACGTGATTTAAAGGGGATGAGGGGTAAATATCATCGAAACAGCATTTTGACAGTACACAATGAAGAAAAATGTATGACGCAGATTCACGTGATTTAAAGGGAATGAGGGGTAAATATAATCGAAACATCAATTTGACAGTACAACATGATAAAAAAATGTATGATGCAGATTCACGTGATGTAATGGAGATGAGGGTATATTCACTGAAACAGCAACTTGACAGTACAAAATGATCAACATATGTTGGTTTAAGATGGATGCAAATATTTTTTTTCACTTAAGCCTGTGGTTTTAAAGACTTTCTTGTTAGCATCCTGACGCATTATAACTTGTTAAAATAAAACCTGTTATAACACATGAGACCAAGATTTACGTCATTACGCTTGTTATTGAACTTTGAGTAACTTATTTTTAATTGTATTTCTGTTTATGACATCATTATAACAGCTTCAACTTGCTACCAATTTCTAATTACTGACAGATCAAATACATAATTACTGACAGATCACATACATAATTACTGACAGATCAGATAATAATTACTGACAGATCACATACATAATTACTGACAGATAACATACATAATTACGTCTCACATATCAACCAACCAGATGAAAACAAAATTTACTAGTTATCAAAAATATAGTGTTACAGTCATGCTATTGAAGGTTAAACAAAAGGCAAACAAAATGAAAATTCCAACTTTTAGCAATTCAAATTCAAATATATTTTATTGCTAATCAAAGCGCCCACAAGGAGCAGAACAATCAACATTAATTACATACAAATGATTACAAGTGATTCAATATGATTAAGACACAATGTTATAAAAAAAAATATTTATTAAGACAAGTAGAAGAATACAACAAGCACAGTGTTTAATAATATATAACAAGGTTAAAAAAGAGGGGTTACTGGGCATTACTATATCTATATATCATTTAAGGAAACTTTCCTATATGAGGATAAATTTTCCAATAATTCTCCGAGTTTCTGGAGTATGAACATATCTTCAGAGGACATTAGCCAAATAAATTGTGATTTAGTATCTAAACCACTAAAATTTTTAAATCGTTGTTTTATTTCATTTTAAAAGTTGAAACGAATATTTCTTTATTATTATGAGGCTGACTTCATGTAGGAACTTCTTAGGAAGAAAGATAAGAAGTTAGCAATATCCTTTAACTCTACTTTCCGCTATATAGATGACGTTCTTTCACTAAACAATTCAAAATTTGGTGACTATGTGGAACGCATCTATCCCATCGAATTGGAGATAAAGGATACTACAGATACAGTTAAGTCAGCTTCATATCTTGACTTACATCTAGAAATTGACAATGAGGGTCGGTTGAAGACAAAACTTTACGACAAAAGAGATGATTTCAGCTTTCCAATTGTGAACTTTCCATTTCTAAGTAGCAACATTCCAGCAGCACCTGCATACGGGGTATATATCTCTCAATTGATACGATATTCCCGTGCTTGCATTTCCTATCATGATTTTCTTGATAGAGGGTTACTGCTCACAAGGAAGCTATTAAATCAAGAGTTCCAAATGGTGAAGTTGAAATCATCCCTTCGTAAATTTTACGGACGCCATCACGAGTTGGTTGACCGTTATGGAATAACCATTTCACAAATGATATCGGATATGTTCCTCACGTCGTAACTACAATCCCCTTCCCTTTCATGAATTTGACCTACCGAATTAGACTATTTACCGGATTTGTAATCACATAAGCAACACGACGGGTGCCGCATGTGGAGCAGGATCTGCTTACCCTTCCGGAGCACCTGAGATCACCCCTAGTTTTTGGTGGGGTTTGTGTTGTTTATTCTTTAGTTTTCTATGTTGTGTCATGTGTACTATTGTTTTTCTGTTTGTCTTTTTCATTTTTAGCCATGGCGTTGTCAGTTTGTTTTAGATTTATGAGTTTGACTGTCCCTTTGGTATCTTTCGTCCCTCTTTTGAAAGTTTGTGGCACTGAAGAAGAAAATAAATTTCATCCCCAACCTCAGTACCACACAATTTACAGATACGTTCTCACTGTCATATTTTTGTACCTTCCCCTCTCAATCTCTAAATCGTGAGCACTGATACGGAATTTCGTTAAGTAATGTCGATATCTAAAATTTTCCTCCAAAAGGTAATTTTCTAAGCAAAATCTGCTTTTAAAAAGTCTATAAGTTCTAAGCTTGTTACCATATAGTTTATTGCCTCTGAAATCATTATTAAGCTCAGTTGGAAAATTGTCGAAACTTATTGAACTTTTATGTATATCATAGTCCGAATTATATACTTAAAAGGATTACAATTCTCTAAATAGTTATTTTGCACTAAAAATGCTGTGCCATGCCTTTTTAAAATAAGATTGAAAATCGTATATGTTTATTAAAGTAAAATTCTATTTCGAATAACATCACTGACCAACATAAATAACACAAAATCCAAAATGCAATGAACAGTTTACTTCTGACAGACAACAAACGAAAGTTTTGAACGCCCTTGACTGGTTATACAGCCCTTGCACGGTCGGTTTCTGACAGATATTTGGTTCGCCTTGAAATATACTGGGTCATGATATATCTAAATTGCAGTCCCGAGTAATCTGAAGATAATTATTTACAGTTAAATGATCAGAAATACACAATTATATATGTGTATAAATATATATGTTTTTAAAATCTTAAAGTATATACATATTTAGTTGTGAATATGATGTAACTAATCATCAACATAAGATCAAAATAAGTTAAAAAGGCTCTTGTGTGGAATAAATTTTCAATCAGAGTTTTAAATATTGTATATTGCCTTAATGATAACATGACTTTAATAACTGTTTCATTTTGTTTGCTGGGCATTACCAATTATGACTGGATTCGGTAATTTCCGCTTAAAAAAAAAAAGAAATTTACCGCATTTGAACCACCACCATCACATACATCAATCATCATCCTCACCATCACCTTCATCAACATAAAACGCACTGCATATAATGGTGTGAGCATTGCATATAATGGTCTGACCACTGCATATAAAGGTGTGACCACTGCATATAATGCTGATCATCAACATAAGGCAGTCATGGCGTTCCATATTTGAGCATGCTGTTTGAATTGACTGAGAAGTGTTTTTTTTGCACACACAAAAGTTCTGTACGACAACAATAATTTTAAAATTGTGAATTAAATATATCTTTATCATCAACCTTTTTTTAAGTCATGAATATTCATCAAATTTTATAGTATAAAAAGTTCTCCAATGATTTTAATTACAATTTTCTGTCCACCAATGAATTTTAATGTATTTATGAAAACAAATGAAATTATATCAAACATAGAAGAAGTCACCTCACACACATATGTTGTTACTGAAAATGAGATTGATTTTATGCTTTGTTAGCTCACGTTGGACTGTAGGTTCATGTGAGCTATTGTTATCCATTGAACCACCATCAATAACTTTTTTTAATTTTCATAATTAAAACTACCAGGTCATTCTGCACGAACTCGTCCATAATCATACTGTAAAAGGTTGTGATTGACTTATTTTTTAAATAAGAAATCGTTATTTTGAAAAGTTGGATTCAAAAATATAAATGTACCGTCCCCTGATTTTGTAGAACTATCATTTGGTGTTATGTTAATGCTAAAAAAATTATAATAAATGAATAAATAAATGATGTACTGTTATTTATTCGGTCCGTTTCCATTGCAATTTGCAATTGGTAACTGTTAAGGTTCATCATAACAAACGAACAGATGTGGCTGTATTTACATGCCAAAAATTACAGTACAGACTTACCTGTGAAGTTGGAAAAGTTTTAATGCCTGGCATCCACCAGATATAAAAAAGTTAAATGCATTTTGTGTTTCAGAAAGATAAAATCTCTTTTGGATTTGGATGGTCATTTTTTTCCTTCATGCAAAAGGTGTGAAAATCAACTAAGTTGTGGTATAACTATGAGATACTCCCTCAGGTAAAAAAAACGGGTTTGTATTGTTTTGATTGTCCTTAATTGGCATGGACAAGAAGTATTTTCACAACTATAGGTGAGTTAAAGAGTTTATCTGAGTCAGTGAGTGGACAGTATCAAAGTAATTCGGGTGTTTGTTTATTTTTTCACCTTCTGCAGAAAGGGAAAAAAATGCCCATCAAAAACCAACTTTTATATATCTAGTGGATGCTAGGCATTTAAACTTTCCAAACAGTACAGGTAAGGGTGTACACAGAGTAGTTTTTGGATGAAAATACGGCCATATTTGTCCATTTGTTATGATGAACCTTAATTGTATATATAAGTCTGAGTACCGTTTAACTATCATTTAAGCTGAACATATTTAGACTCATCCAATTCAGGAGAATTAGGTTTCTTCATTTGCTTTTTATGTACTTTTCATATGTTTTTGACGGTTTGTAAGTCAGTAAAAGTTCAATGATTAAGTTAATATTGACATTAATAGACCTCCTCACAAAAAGGGTTATGTTCTTCTCATATATTTTATGATAGTATGATACTAAACCCCTAACGGGAGGGATTGTACCTGATATTCATATGATGAAGACATAATCTTTCAATCAGTTTAATTGAGGTCTGGAGCTGGCATGTCAGTTAACTGCTAGTAGTCTGTTGTTATTTATGTATTATTGTCATTTTATTTATTTTCTTTTGTTACATCTTTTGACATCAGACTCGGACTTCTCTTGAACTGAATTTTAATGTGCGTATTGTTATTGTTTTACTTTTCTACATTGGCTAGAGGTATAGGGGGAGGGTTGAGATCTCATAAACATGTTTAACCCCGCCGCAATTTTGCGCCTGTCCCAAGTCAGGAGCCTCTGGCCTTTGTTAGTCTTGTATGATTTTAAATTTTAGTTTCTTGTGTATAATTCGGAGTTTAGTATGACGTCCATTATCACTGTACTATTATGCATATTTTAGGGGCCAGCTGAAGGACACCTACGGGTGCGGGAATTCTCGCTACATTGAAGACCCATTGGTTGCCTTCGGCTGTTGTTTGCTCTATGGTCGGGTGGTTGTCGCTTTGACATATTCACCATTTCCTTTCTCAATTTTATTGTTCAAATCCTTTTTTGTTCGTAGGTTTTTATTATCAATAATAACTTTTCATTGAGCTTTTACTATAACTTAATAGAGAAGTATTATATTAACATTTAGTCCATGATATTGTATAAAGTTATTAAGTCAAAAAGGTGACGTATATTTCAATGGGCCGGGTGTAACATTGACTAGATACAAACTCTGTAATTGTGTTATATTTATTGAGTCACTATCATCAACTAATTACTTTCTTACATTACTAACTACAAGACTAACGACTATACTTGAACTGTACATTTCTCCTTTTTCGAAGATAATTGAAACGAGCCCTTCATTCAATTTGATTAACGTATATAAATAAAGAAATCATTTTTTACAAACATAGCACAAAACAGATCTATATCTATTTAAAATGATTTGGTGTATATGGAATTTGTATTGTATACATAGTATGTTAACCTACATTCCACACTTAAAAATGTTTTCCAAAAATATTCAAAACAGTATTTTACTGCAAAATATACCTCAACCGTATTCGACCCTACTTTTATAATTGTCAATTGTTAATGCTTTTTGCATTTGATTTGGCTTTCCAAAGTTTTTTATTCGTTACTGTTAAGTTTTATGTAAACGAAACGCGTATCAGATGTTTCAGGTGTACCAAATCGAGTTTTTACTGGGGTCAACTAGTGAAATATATAATCTTTTTTAGCACCTGAAGTCAGTTTGAGTCTAGTTCGTTCAGTGTGATCTTCATTTCTACCGCGTGTCTTTTTATTTTATAACTGTAAGAACTTAGAAAATAAAACTTGTGTTTCTTTTTTTTTTTTTTTTTTTTTTTTTTTTATAAAATAAATCTTTTATTGCAAATTTCTCTGCTCTTACGAAATTGTACTATCTATTGTCCGATATTGTTTATAGTTTAATCATTGACCTTAACCTTGATCAAAATATTTCACGTGAAAGTTGAGACCTGAGAGTGTTCCAAATATTTCAATCAAGTTTAAGGCATAGCTTATTTCCTGTTTGCATTTAAAAAAAAGAGTAGTGTCATCTGCTAGTTGTGAGATTTTCAAACTATGTGTTTTAGAGTCTAATTTGATTTGAAATCCCTTAATACCAGTATCTTGCCTTATTCTGCATGCGAGAATTTTTACTGATATTGTGAAAATTAGAGAACTGCATGAACACCCTTGTCGTATCACACCGTTATTTAGCATACAGCCTTTAATATTGTTATATAATGTTTTAACCAATTTAATGAATGAGTTTGGGAGACCAAATTTTATAAGGGCTTAATACATAAAGCTCCATTCTAATGGATCAAAAGCTTTTGAAAAGTCAATAAAAAGTAAAGCACCATCAATATGAAAGGTTTCAGCATAATCTATAATGTCTTGGATTTGGCGTATATTAAAACCAATATATATATATTTTTAATATAACCATTTTGATCGCCATGGATTATTTTCAACAGTATTGTTTTTAAACGTTGGGCTTTTACATATGCAAAGAGTTTTGTATCTACATTTAATAGCGTAATTGGTCTAAAGTTATCCAGTGACAAAGTTTTTTTTTTTTTTTAGTTAATCTAGGATATTATACCTATCTTTTGTTTGCTTGTTAGTTCTCTTTCTTCATAACATTTATTAAAGACTTCAACTGTAAATTCTTTTAAATTACTCCAAAAAGTGCGATAAAATTCTTCACTTATCCCATCTATTCCTAGCGATTTATTTAATTTCGTTTTAAATATTGCCTTAGTGCATTATTCTACTGTTTATGCCCCCCTCAAGGAATAACTTTCTACTTCAGATAGTTTGTGATCAATGTTGGTCTCATTTATATAATTTTTAATATCTTTTAAATTCGGAGAGGTGCTTTTATATAAATTTTCATAGTATAATCTGTCTATGTTTTAAATTTCTGCCTGTTCTGTAGCTATTTTCCCTTGTTTATCTTTTAGCGCTGTAATACTCTTTTTTGTTTGTCTTGATTTTTCAAGGCCCAGGAAGAATTTAGTATTTTTCTCTCCTTCTTCTAACCATTGTACTCGCGATCTTATTTATGTACCTTTTACTTTATTTGAATGGAGGTGTTCAAGTTAATTTTCAATGTTTTTTTTATCATTTTTATATTCAGATGATCTTTTTTTGCAGTAAGTAAGAGTTGCGGTTCTTACCTCTGATTTAAACGTATCCGAGAGTGTTTTTAAATTTATGGTGAGTATTTGTGTTTTATAGTTTTTGATTAAGTTATTTATGAGGTCAATATAATTTTGCTCTTTAAGTATACTATTGTTTATTTTAAAGAATCCCCTGCCTCTTTCTTCCGAATTTTGTCTAACTTGTAAAGAAATGGCTTGGTGATCAGTATAAGAGATCATTGCTGGTCGAATATCTGCTTTTATAACATGCGGTCTTATACCAGGACTTATCAAAAAGAAGTCAATTCTATTGACTTTTTTTGTACCATTTTTTCTTCTCCATGTGAATAGACTTGTATTCGGATTAAGTTTTCTCCATTAATCTGTTAAATTATATTTCTTTATTAATTTTTTTAAACTATTCACTGGTTTGTAGTTTCTTGGGATGTTTTTTTTTATCATTAATTGAGAGGGTTTCGTTCATGTCGCCTCCTAATATAAGAATACCCAAGCGATTGTTTTCAATTATATTTTGAACCTTTTTGAAAAATTTGTTTCTGTGTTTGTGTTGATTTGGAGCATATACATTTATTAAAGTAAAAATATTGTCATTTATTTTTATGTTTATCAAAATTATTCTGTCTTCAGTATCTTTTATCTCGTTTATTGTTTTACATTTTAAATTATTTTTTACACAGATTGATACCCCTCTTGAGTGTGTGTTACCATAACTATGAAACATTTTACCAAACTCATTATTTATTGTTTTTTCATATTTTTCTATAAAATGTGACTCTTGCATGAAAAGAATATTATATTTTTGATTTTTTGTCCATAATTGTAATCTTTCTCTTTTCCCTTTTTGGCCTACACCTTGACAGTTTATTGATATTATATGAAGATTTTCATCCATTGTTTAATTTAGAGTTTAAATGTGTTGTTGACATAAATGCAAAAAGAAGATATATTTGTTTTAACCTGATATTCACAACATATTTTCATCAGTTGTTTAGTTTTATTTTGTTTTGTATTATAAAACATTGGTACATGATTTTTTTGTTAAATAAGTACATATAGTAACAAAATACAAACACAAACTCAATGCACATGAACGTAAATAAAATATAACAACACAAACATATATAAGCATGCATCCATGTAGTTAAACACATAATTTTATTGTTCATATATATCATATTTTGCTGTTGCCTTTTTTTACATGTTTTGAGACTAACATCTCCATGCCTTATATATCATGTACTGTAGTACGACGCTAGATTAAAACTGACGAGGAAAGGTAACACATGGCCACCGAAAGCTTTATTATTGTGAAGCCCAGGTGGTCGTGTGGTCTAGCGGGACGGCTGCAGTGCAGGCGATTTGGTGTCACGATATCTCAGTAGCATGGGTTCGAATCCCGGCGAGGGAAGAACAAAAATTTGCGAAAGCAAATTTACAGATCTAACATTATTGGGTTGATGTTTAGACGAGTTGTATATATATACAACTCGTCTAAACATCAACCCAATAATGTTAGATCTGTAAATTTGCTTTCGCAAAACCGATATATTTTTTTTTATATCATGTATAATAATTTCATGGTTATTTATTGTTAAGTCTGATATTTTGACAGTAGGATAAAATTGTTGGACCATAAACATGGTGTAGGAATTTAAATGTATAATTATTATGTTTATTGTATTATGATTCTTTATATAAGTAATATGCATTATAATAAATTTATTATCAATACAGCTTTCCGTATATATTTTTTTAAACCTGAGAAAATTATTTTTGTAATTTTTTTTTATCACAACTTGACTTGATTCTATCTATTATTTGTTGAATAACATATTCAAAACAGAGACATTTATTTAGTGATTTTACGATATTGTGTTTCTATTAGTTTAAACAATATTTATTCAGTTAAATCATAAAAAAAACGATATAAAATAATTAAAATAAATATTTAGGATTCAGAAACAAGAATATTTGCTTTGACAAATCTGTCTTACAAATCTGTGTTTCTATTAACATGCCGAATGTCAAAAATATTGTACGTAGGGAGGCAAATGAATTAAAGTTTTTGAATGGTTTAAACAGGGAAAACATATAAATGTTATAGTGCTTGTTCAAAAACTACATAAAATCCTTATGATATGATTCAAAATTAGGGTAGGTAACATTAGCAAAAACGCAGGTATATTTTTAGGCCAAATTATGTGAGAGTCGTTGTTTATTAGAGGATCTCTGCTCTGTATAATTTGTGAATCTGCTCTCTCTACCTGGCATGTCTAGATTTGTTTCTCCGTGACCTTGGTTTGAAACAGAATGTTTGTTTGACATGTAGAACAGCCAGATTACTCCACTGTAAACACCACTAAGATTTGCCATTGAAACAAGGGCTACAAATAGTTCATAAGGAACGTCAGAAATTAGCTGCCATGTTCCATAGACAGTAGTTGGTGTCCATTGAATTACATAAACAACTACAAATAAACACATGGCTTTCGCAGATTGTAATGTTGCATTTCTAACACTACTATTGTTGCCCATGTTCCTTCTTAGTTTTCTTGATTCTGTATAAATTCGGTACCATGTGAACACGTAAATAGTTGAAAGTGCTACCAATACAGAACCAATTATTCCTGTGTATAATATAGTATTAGCAATAACACCCTTTACAGAATCAAAGCCACAACTGAAACGAAAAGCGAAATTAAAGTTGAAATATAAATAGATAATGTTTGCTACACGTGCCAGGGTGTTTCGTTTTTTAAATCCAGTGCCTTACCTTTAATTCTAACACATACATTTGTAGTAAAAGAAAATTGAAATCAAACAAAAATATTCAAAAAACTAATTTAATGAAAATTCTTATCAGTAAATTGCATTGCTACATCGAATTTTGCTAATTTTATGGGAAATCTAAACTTATTGTTTTCTGCTATTTTACAATCCAAGATGGTGAGACACTCCCATATCACCTTATAACTTATTTCAATGTATTCCCAAATAGTGAGCAATTAGTATTAATTTTAGAAGCAAAATCATTAGTCTAATATGAAAAAAACTTTTTTTATTGTTTTACTAACAAAAATCCATTTGGACCAAACACGTGAAAGAACGATAAAAGAAAAACTCCCAAAAAAGGTCCTAGACTAAGTAAAAGAAGCAGTGTCCAGTCTTTGTTTCCAAAATTGACATTCTTTCTAAAATAAACTGTTATAAATGCATTTAAGGCAGACATTAAAGAAAATAGCGACTCGGAAATGTAAATATTTATCAGAAGCATACCATACACGGAGCACAAACCACTTGGACGGACATGGTCCTTCGTAATCAGTATCTGGCCGTGGTCCATAGTATGTATAAAAGTAAAAGTGATATCGCAAATACATCTGTATAACAAAAATCGTTCATGTGTATGCCAATTCATAAACGTCTTTCCTGTTTTTGATTTATGTAATAGCATAATCACTCCAACGGCAGAACAAAAAGTCAACAGCAAGCAGACGATGGCCGTCACTTGAATTAAATTGAAACAGTAATGGCCGATACTAAGCACAGGAATATCGTATCCACTTTCAGGTAACGTAGTGTTTATCAGTTTGATATACATACATTCTTTTTCCATACCCAGGTTAGATAATTTAGAAAATGCGCTATTTTTTTTGTCCTTATAAAAACACGAATATGTAGGTAAAAGTTAAGATGTTTTGTCTGTAACCACTGTTTGTGTATATGCATTGATGGTCGAGACACTTTATTCAGTACAATGCTGACGCAGAAATGATTCTGTTTTTTTCCATAAAATATTAACTGACAAATAATGAAATATCGTTAATCAGAAACAAATGAAATCTACATCGTTGATACATTAGCTTTTAAATCTACATCTATAACCGACTAACAGTTTCATTTCTTTGACTTATTATATTGCAGGTTCGTATTAACATTGTATTGTTGCGCGAATTCCTGAGTGTTCACGCTTTTATATTGGTTGTATTTGTAGCCTTTCGGAATACCGAAAATGTGGCTACTGTCTATTTCGGAATACATCTGTTCTTTTCTACGGCCGCCAGCGTAATAGATAATTAATTGATCTAATGGACATGTCTTAGCGTTTTATAGTTGATATAGAGATAAGTGTAAATCTGGGCTGATAGATATCATACATCAGTAATTAATTAAATTAGAGTCGGATATGTTAAGTTTTTTATACAAGTAATAGCTTTTCTAAAAGGCTTGCTGATTTATAGCTTATTAAGTTGAAACTTATTTTTTGATTTGTAGTGTCATCCATTCAGAATATTTCTCTGCATAAACATAGTAATGGGTGAAAAAAGTGGAACATTGGAACGGCCAATATAGTCTTTTAAGGGATACAATGTTCATCTTGTGCGTGTTGATTCTTAACTCTCGGAAAGAGCTTATTTTCTAACTCACTTGCGTTTTTGTCCGTACTAATTTCAGCAAACTTTTTTTATGAATTTTTTTTTCAGTAGAAATGTTATTTATTTACTCTCGGTTTGTTTGTTTAAAAAAGTGTGATCAATATCTTTCATTAACTGTCCCGATAAACCAACTCACAAACCTTCTAGATCACACTGAATCTTTATCATACTGGACCTTATTATCCCTATATCTCACTTGAGCAGGTTCTAGTAGTGTATAAGGGTACATAGTTCCTGTGAAAAATATTTAAAGAATAAATCTGTTTATAGTCGGTTATATAGGTCTAGTTTTTTTTCAGCTTTGTATCAATCTGATGACTCCATCCCTTTTCAACTGGTTTTTACAATAAGTTCTTACATAATAGAAAAGATAGGATGTTGGTTATCCATCCATGACACAAAATCAGTTTCTGCACATCAAAAACACAAATAGCAAAAAAATAGCGCTTTTATTGACGATTATTGCGCTTTTACACCACAGTCCTAGGTGAGCGGTGGGTTGGGCGCCCGCAAACATGGTTAACCCCGCTAAGTTGGGTGTGTGGCTGTGGCAAAATCATGAGCCTGGATTGCATTGATTGTCGTTTGTTGTAGTATATTATATTTTGCTTTATTATTTGTTTGTACATAAATCACTGACACGTGCTTTGTTGTTTGACATTTTGACCACATTCTTCAATAATTCAAGTATATCAATTGTTGTATTTGGTTACTGTAGGGATTTTAATTGCTTGATATACGGTTTGAGTCTCGCTTATTATTGAAGTCCGTGCAGTGACCTATAGTCTTTTGTATAGACATCCTTTGGTGTCTGTGGATATTTGGATAATCAATGATTTTAAAGTATAGTAAGAATCTAAATATTTTTTTAGACATTCTGCTCAAAAAATCATGTAATTTCATTTTCCATCAAACCATATTTTGGTTCTTAAAATGTGCACGTCGTCCAAAGGAAACATGAACCAGCAAGTTTACTTCTTTATTTCCTGTAGGAGAATTTGCAAGTTTCGTTATTCTGGCAATTCGTTTTAGGGGACTTGCAGACTACCACGTTTAAAATTTTAAAACGGCATATTCCGAAGCGTAACACAGAAGTCTAATTTCGGTATATGCGCAAAAATGCGGCGGGGTTTAACATGTTTTGTGCGATCGCAACCTCCCCTTATACTCTAGCCAATGTAGAATAAACAAACACAGAGCAATATGCACAGTAACACTCAGTTTAAAAGAAGTCCGAGTCCGATGTCAGAAAAGGTATCAAAAGAAACTAAGCAAAATGACAATGATCAAAATAGAATTAAAAAAGGACTACTAGCAGTTACTGACATGCAAGCTCCAGACCTCAATCAAATTGATTGAAAGATTATGTCTCCATCATATGAAAACCAAGCACAATCCCTCCTGTTTTGGGTTTAGTATCAAATTCATAAAGCATAAACCGTATCATGCCAACAACTGGTTTTAGAATACATGTGTTAATTTCCGATGGAAAGACCCTATGAGTTAATCAGTATTGATTTCAAAAAATGTCATTTTTACTGACTGACAACATGTTGTACCTTATCCCTTTTGAACATGTCTGCCTGGCATGGTCATCTGACCCTGACCTCATTTTCTAGGTTCAATGATGAATGTAAAGATTTTATTGTTAATTCTGTTTCTCTGATACTAAAGTTAAGCTATATAGGCCAACTACATTTAATGTAAGAAATGATTGTTTTGTTTGGTGTAAATGTCTCCCGTGCAGGGATCATCTGATCTAATCTCATTGTCATGGTTCATTGGACAGCGTTTAGTTTTCCTGTTTAGGTTTTTTTCAGATACTATAAGCAAAAGGTTAACTATATTGGGTGTAAGGAATGATTGTAAGGTGTACATGTCCTCATGGCAAGGTTCATCTTACCTTGACTTTATTTACATAGATCATTGATAAAGTTTAGTTTATGTGATACTTGTATCTTAAATAGACTTTGAACATAAATTCATTCACGACTAGTAAAGTAGGCCAGACATTTCAGCCTGGGCACTTTTGTAATCAATTATTTTTAAAACTAAATAAATAGAAGGAACTGTAAACAGCAAAACTTATCAGCAATACTAAAAATAATAGCCAAAATCCATCCAAGTCAACTTTAATTGAGGTTTTTAAAACCTTACTTCCTTAATAATTTCTAAATTTTCAAAAGGACAATTTAAGAAAAGTTTGTTGTAAATCATGCCTGTACTGATGTAATGACTACTGAGCTGATAACACTGTATTAAGGGAACCCCATGTTCATGTTTTTTAATATATATATTGGGCTTCATATATTCATATGTTGGTTTAAGAAGGATGTAAATATTAAATTCAGTTTTTCACTTAAGCCTGTGGTTTTAAAAACATTTTTGTTAGCATCCTCACACATTATAACTTGTTAAAATAAAACTTGGTATAACACACGAGACCACTATTTACGTCATTACTTTTGTTATTGAACTTTGATTACCTTATTTTTACTTATAATTCTGTTTATGGCATCATTATAACTGCCTCAATTTGCTACCTTTTACTATTACTGACAAATCACATGCGTAATTACGTCACACATTTCAACTGACAAGATGAAAAATAGAATTACTAGTAATCAAAAACATAGTGTTACAGTCATGCTATTAAAGGTTAAACCAAAGGCCAACAAAATGAAAATTCCAACTTTTGGCATGCTGTTTGAATTGACTGAGAAGTGGGGGGTTTTTGGTGGGTTTTTTTTGCAGACACAAAAGTTCTGTACTTACGACAACAATAATTTTAAAATTGTAAATTAAATGTTCCTCTAACATCAACTTTTTTTAAGTCATTAATATTCATCATTTTATAGTATAAAAAGTTCTCTCATGATTTTAAATATGATTTTATGTCCTCCAATGAATTTTAAAATGAGATTAATTTGATGCTTTGTTATCGCACGTTAGACTGTAGGTTCATGTGAGCTATTGTTATCTCACGTTAGACTGTAGGTCCATGTGAGCTATTGTTATCTCACGTTAGACTGTAGGTCCATGTGAGCTATTGTTGTCTCACGTTAGACTGTAGGTTCATGTGAGCTATTGTTATCTCACGTTAGACTGTAGGTTCATATGAGCTATTGTTATCTCACGTTAGACTGTCAGTCCATGTGAGCTATTGTTATCTCACGTTAGACTGTAGGTCCATGTGAGCTATTGTTATCTCACGTTAGACTGTAGGTCCATGTGATCTATTGTTATCTCACGTTAGACTGTAGGTTCATATGAGCTATTGTTATCTCACGTTAGACTGTAGGTCCATATGAGCTATTGTTATCTCACGTTAGACTGTAGGTCATGTGAGCTATTGTTATCTCACGTTAGACTGTAGGTTCATGTGAGCTATTGTTATCTCACGTTAGACTGTAGGTCCATGTGAGCTATTGTTATCTCACGTTAGACTGTAGGTCCATGTGAGCTATTGTTATCTCACGTTAGACTGTAGGTCCATGTGAGCTATTGTTATCCTGATCACGTTAACTTTTTAGTTCATTGACTCCATTTACTCACGTTAGACTGTAGGTTCATATGAGCTATTGTTATCTCACGTTAGACTGTCAGTCCATGTGAGCTATTGTTATCTCACGTTAGACTGTAGGTCCATGTGAGCTATTGTTATCTCACGTTAGACTGTAGGTCCATGTGATCTATTGTTATCTCACGTTAGACTGTAGGTTCATATGAGCTATTGTTATCTCACGTTAGACTGTAGGTTCATGTGAGCTATTGTTATCTCACGTTAGACTGTAGGTCCATGTGAGCTATTGTTATCTCACGTTAGACTGTAGGTCCATGTGAGCTATTGTTATCTCACGTTAGACTGTAGGTCCATGTGAGCTATTGTTATCCATTGAATCACCATCAATAACTTTTTTTTAACTTTCACAACTTAAACCACCAGAACATTCTCGACCAAAGTTAGCCACAAACATACTTAGAATATCTTGCTTTAAAATTGTGTCTCTTTCACACCGTACCTTATATACTACACAAGCAAAATAAGACTTGTTTTTGCTTTCGGAGAAGGTGGAGAAATAACTGTCACCAGTTAATAATAATCATGTTTAGCTCAATTGGCCTGTTTTTGACTAATATCTTAAAATCTATAACAGCTAGATAGCAACTTTAAATAACAAATATAATCAGCAAAACAAGCTTTACAGGAACATCAAGTGATAGAAATCGTCAATTTACTTCTTACAGGGGTTATTGTACTGAAATAAACTTAACCATTTAAAAACAAATTCTCTCTTGTCGATCTCGATGAAACCTGGTACCAATCATCAATGATAGCTGTGACTATATTGCTAAAGGTTTCATGTTGTATATTTTTGCTAAGTAAGAGCCCTTATCAAATGGAAAAGTCCAAAGCTCAACCGAATGGATAACAACTGCCATTTTCCTGACTTGGTACAGGCATTTTCTTATGTAGAAAATTGTACGGCAAAATTAATGTATCTTACATTCTACTGGCTTTATAGATTGTTAACTGCTTAAGTTTTAGATGATAAATCATGACATGCAGGTTATAAATCTCACTATTTCCACTTGTAGAAATTACATTTAAAGTGAACATATGGAAATCACCTTAGAACAAGTTCGGAGGTCAATCCTTAGCAGAAAAAACATATATGAATCAGTCCAAACCCCTAAAGAAGGTATTTATGATTTGATACCCGATCTTATTGAATCACTGGGGTCAACATAGGCGGATTCAGGGGGGCTGGGGGCCCGGCCCCCCCTTTTCGTGGGAAAAATTTGGTTGATTATATAGGGAATCATTGAAGCATGACTGGAGCGGGCCCCCCTTAGGTAAGTCAGCGCCCCCCCCCCCCCCTTTAGGAAAAGTTCTGGATCCGCCACTGCTCAATAAAACTTTTAGAAGATTTTAAATCTACCTTTATTGCTATAATAAACTGACACCTGTTCAACAAAAAAGCCTTCCATCTACTCCTAGATATTGGCATTTTTTTTTCTCACAATCAACAACACATCACATAGTGAAGAGACCATATTGTTTTGGCTAACAATTCAGAAATTATTTAAAGGAAAGGATATCATTTTTTCCGCGGCTACACAGGCCAAGGACTCATCAGTGAACAATCTAAAAAGCTAGAAGAATGTTAGATACATTTTGCCGTACCGTCAGATCCCGTTTTATCCCGGGAATAATTTTCTAAAATTTAACGGAAAATTCGTGACACTCTGGTTTGCTTTTTTCTCTTGTTTAGTTTGAAGCATATCGTTATTGTATAAATCTATGTAATAATTAAGGGGTGTGCTAGTGTTTATTGTCCTTTAAGTGTTGAAATTGCTAATCTTACAATTTAAAAAAAAAGTTACCCACATCCGAAAATAAAGTTACGGACAGTCTGATTATTTTTGACTTATAAGTTACGGACATCTTATGCATTTTTTTAAAGCTGGCCTTGCGCTAAAGTGAAGTCAAAATTAACAAATTTGTAGTGATGGTAAGTGATTTCTTTATTCTAAAATCCTATCAATATTTACATAGATCATGGAAAACGTTGCAAAAAGTACATTTCGTATCAACTATCATCTCAACAGGTTTAGAGTCCGCCATCTTGGGCTGTGGGTAACTTAAGTTACCCACGGCCGTTTAAGCACAGTGGGTATTGGTCAAGAGAAACAACGTGTTTGAAGTTTAAACTATCCTGCCATGACCAAAGGACATGGATGTAAGCACATATAGATCACCATACAACAAAGAGAAAAACGTAATGTGTAGTAAGCTATAAAAGGTACCTGCATACCTAAATGTAAAACAATACAAACGAGAAAACCAAGTAGTGGATTCTTTACATCAACAATACGTTTGTTAATTTCTTTTTAAGTGTACAGTTCAAACGTGTAGAAGTAAGTAAGTAAGTAGGTAAGTAAATTTTATTTAGAGTCAGCATATATATACATAATAACAGACAAACATGAGCTCTGGTGAGCTCTTTAACCGACTAAGTCCTGGCCAGAAGTCATATATCTTGGTTCCCGGGACTACGTTATATGTATTAGCTGATAGCCATACACTCACGATATACATGTGTAACATACTCAGTCTGAACATTGCGATCGGTATCTAGTCTAGAAGTCATACCATTTTAGATATTGAACCTCCGGGTACTGCATCCTAGACAGATCAATTGGAACAATATCCTATAAAATATGCTAAAGAAACTAGGTATTCAAAGTATAAGTTCAAAAATTACTTTAAATCTTTAGGATATGATTCAAAATTAGGGTAGGTAACATTAGCAGAAACGCATGTATATTTTTAGGCCAAATTATGTGAGAGTCGTTATTTATTAGAGAATCTCTGCTCTGTATAATTTGTAGATCGGCCCTTTCTAGCTGTCATGTCTAGATTCGTTTCTCCATGACCTTGGTTTGAAACAGAATTTTTGTTTGACATGTAGAACAGCCATATTACTCCACTGTAAACACCACTAAGATTTGTCATTGAAACAATGGCTAAAAAAAGTTCATACGGAACGTCAGAAATTAGCTGCCATGTTCCATACACAGTAATTGGTGTCCATTGAATTATATAAACAACCACAAATAAACACATGGCTTTTGCTGATCTCAATGTTGCCTTTCTAACACTACTACTGTTACCCAGGTTAGTTTTAAGATTTCTTGATTCTGTAAAAATTCGGTACCATGTGAACACGTAAATAGTTGAAAGTGCTATCAATACAGCACCCATTATTCCGGTGCATAATATAGTATTAGCAATTACACCCTTTACAGAATCAAAGGCACAACTGAAACGAAAAGCGAAATTAAATTTGAAATATCAATAGATAATGTTTGCTACACGTG
This sequence comes from Mytilus edulis, assembly GCA_019925275.1. NCBI lineage: Eukaryota > Metazoa > Mollusca > Bivalvia > Mytilida > Mytilidae > Mytilus > Mytilus edulis. The sequence continues at coordinate 90,711,655 of CM034354.1, read as the reverse complement.
CCAGAACATTGAAGTATGAAACAGGAATTTCATGCTTTTGAGTATATAAAAATTCGTATGTACAAAACTATTTTGAAAAAAAATGGTTTTTTTTCCTCATTACTTTCAATTTTTAAAAACCAGGTGTTGAAAGATGCAAAATCGTTTGTTATGATATAATTCTTATATGATTTGCATATTAGCGAATACGTTGATATGATTGGCCGAGAGGACTACGGTTGTGGCTCTTGACGTTGTTTTTTTTTCGATAGAAGACGTTGACCGAACTACTTTTTGTAACCAATGTGAACAAGATGGCGGCGATAATAACACAATTCGGCTCGACGTTGAAAAAACTTATTTTCATTTTTCGTTAATCGTTTAAATACATAAAAAAAACACAAAACATTAATTTGCATGATAATAAGATTATTTGTAGTTTTTTTTTAGATATCAGATAACAAATTTCATGGAGTACATATTTTTGCGTTAACCAACAAATATATTCATGCGTCAGGCCAATTCAATGTCACAAACATTCATTTTTCGTGTGATAAAGGTTGCGAGTTGGAAAAAAATAATTTCCTTATCTCCAAAAACGGATCAAACGATTTTTTAAAGGAATTTATTGGTGTATAATCTGGACCAAGTCACTCACAAATATATCATGTAAGACACACACTGATTCTATTTCAACTGTGTTATGATATTGTAATTATTATATTTATTTATGTTGGCCTAATTTGTGTTGTATTGCTTGAAAGTTGTTTACAAAATTATTTTATAACTCTGCAGTTTAGAAATCACTGGAACAATCACAGAATAATTGGAACTTTCCATTTGACTTACATAATGATTCCAGAATGATCCTAATAAAAGATGCGTTATATATTTATAAACTTCTACATTTTACTAGAAACTTCCGTTGTAACTTTCTAGGACGTTCCATTCTAGAGTGTTCTAGAATTTTCCATGAAAACTATATATATACAGACACTAAAGTTAAACTCTTAGACTCAGACTTAGACATCGATAGACATTAGTATTCACAGCATTTGGATTGACACTTTTATTCTACAAACAACATCATACTGGATTGTGACCTTAGTAGTGAACATAATTTTCAGATTGGATTCCGAGAAGATTTCCGGATACAGATAAAGATAAAAGATTGGACTTTTGACAGTTAAGTTGACAGTTATATTTGTGTAATACTTCTTTTAAACTTTTGTACAATAAATATTGTTAAATTTTATCATTGATTTGTGTCTTTTGTTTGCTACAATTTAAAGGCGATTTCTGGCCGTAACAACTGAAATACATCGCAAATTTTCTGACAAGAAATTAAACTTGTGTTCATATCATAGGAAAAAGAAAACACTTCATATTTTTATGTGACAATTTTCTTTTTAGTGGTACCACGTTATTAAAATCCAAAATTGGTTATTGAAACAAATTTATAGCGAAAAATCAAGAGTAACAAATACTTGTAAGCAGCTGATGCTGTAGGGCTTTAGGAAAGGGCACATAATCGCCGGGAATGGTAGACATAGCGACGATATCATTTCCGATCAATGAGGGGTTTGGGTTCCTACGCCCTTTATCCCCTTAATCCATCACTATTTATGTCCATGCTCTGTGTTTAAGTGTAGAAAGTATTAATCACCTTTGTACAGTAAATATAGAAACGGGTGTGAACTTGATCTTTGTACTAAAGGGCTCTTATGGTCAATTTTAACAATAAGCCGTAAGGTTCATTTCAAGCGAATCCTATATGGTAATTATTTTTATATGAACATGAAATATGCTCACAATCTCAGTGTATCAGTTCGGGTTGTTCGTTTTTCAAATCCAGTGTCTTTCTTTTAATTCCTATTATGTATTTTCTTACTTCACATGTTTTAATATCAGTTTGTTTTTGTTGTTGCTTTAGTTTAAATGTAAATGTGCATTATTATTTATTAAAAACAGCTTAATCATTGTTTTGACGAGAGCGGCTAGTTATATTTTATATTTCTGAATATTCATAAATAACTGCCTCTGGATGTTAAACAATCTATCCACCATAGTATGCAAATTGTTGAAGAATTATTCTTTAGGTGGTATGGGATGTCAAATTAAAAATGAAAGAATTTTTCATACTTTGCCAAAATAAATGTCCTATACCAAGTCAGGAATATGGCCATTGTTATATTATAGTTCGTTTCTATGTGTGTTACATTTTAACGTTGTGTTTCCGTTGTGTCGTTTGTTTTCTCTTATTTTTGAGTGTGAATTCACATTACTATAAGACGTGTCACGGTACTTATCTATCCCAAATGCATGTATTTGGTTTTGATGTTATATTTGTTATTCTCATAGGTTTTGTCTAATGCTTAGTCCGTTTCTGTGTGTTTCTCATTTTAATGTTGTGTCGTTGTTCTCCTCTTATATTTAATGCTTTTCCCTCAGTTTTAGTTTGCTACCCCGATTTTGTTTTTTGTTCATGGATTTATGAGTTTTGAACAGCAGTTTACTACTGTTGCCTTTATTTGAAATATATTCAAAAATATACTAAAACTTATAGGTAACCGAGCTGGTTTTTCAGGTTGTGAAATAGTAACTTATTTTGTATGGATTATACAATAAAAAGTCATTATTGTGTAAATAGAAGTTCCGATGTCGTCTGATGATAACGTGTGTAAACAACTTACAGCTGATCGCACGGAGGAGAGGAAGATTTATCAAAAAGGATTAATTCGTGCGTTCTTTTAAAATGAAGAATATGAATAGCTTCAGCCTGAAAGTTCACACAGTCTTTAATGATTCTCATCTAATAAGATCATATGATATAAGTTTTTGTGAGTTGGAGAAATTCGGCGTCCAATCATAGTGACCTTTCGTTTAACGAAACCTGGAAAGAAGGTCGATGGCTAACTCTGGCTCAACACTTAGCAAAAACAAATTGCTATATCTGTAGGGATCCACCTTAAATGAAAATTCTTATCAGTAAGTTGCATTGCTTCATCGAATTTCGCTTATTTGATGGAAAATCTAGACCTATTGTTTTCTGCTATTTTACAATCCAAGATGATAAAAGACTCCCATATCACCTTAAATACTTTTTTTAATGTATTCCCAAATAGTGATCAATTAGTATTAATTTCTAGAAGCAAAATCATTAGGAAAATATAAAAATTAAACTTCTTTTTATTGTTATACTTACAAAATTCCATTTGGACCAAACACGTTTAAGAACGACAAAGGAAAAACTGCCAAAAAAGGTCCTAGACTAAGTAAAAGAAGTAGTTTCCAGTCTTTGTCTCCAAAATTGACATCCTTTCTAAAATAGACTGACATAAATGCATTTAAGGCAGACGTTAAAGAAAATAGCGAATCGGAAATGCAAATATTCACCAGAAGCATACCATACACGGAGCACAATCCACTTGGACGGATATGGTCCTTCGTAATCACTATCTGGACGTGGTCCAAAGTATGTACAATACCATAAGAGATATCGCAAATACATCTGTATAACAAAAATCGTTCATGTTTATGCCATTTCATAAACCTCTTTCCTGCTTTTGATTTATATAATAGTATAATAACTCCACAGGCAGAAAATAAAGTCAACAGCAAGCAGACGATAGCTGTCACGTGAATTAAATTGAAACAGTAATGACCGACACCAAACACAGGTATATCGTATCCACTTTCAGCTAACGTAGTATTTATCAGTGTGATATGCATACATCCATTTTCCATGCCTAGGTTAGATAATTTAGAAAATGCGTTATTATTTTTTTCCTTATAAAAAACATGAATATGTTGGTAAAAGTTTAAGATGTTTTGTCTGTACACTCTATCCAGTATAATGTTGGCGCAGAAATGATTCTGTTTTTCCGTAAAATATTAACTGACAAATATATAATGAAGTATCGTTAATCAGAAACAAATAAGGCTACATCGTTATTACGTGTTGTTACGTTAGCTTATTATATTGCAGGTTCGTATTAAAATTGTATTGTTGCGAGAACTCCTGAGTGTTCACATTTTAATATTGGTTGTATTTGTAGCCTTTCGGAATACCGAAAATGTGGCCACTGTCTATTTCGGAATACATCTGTTCTTTTCTACGGCCGCCAGCGTAATAGATAATTAATGGATCTAATGAACATGTCTTAGCGTTTTATAGTTGATATAGAGAAAAGTGTAAATCTGGGCTGATTGATATCATACATCAGTAATTAATTAAATTAGAGTTGGATATGTTAAGTTTTCTGAATACAAGTAATAGCTTTTCTAAAAGGCTTGCTGTTTTATAGCTTATTAAGTTGAAACTTATTTTTTGATTTGTAGTGTCATCCATTCAGAATATTTCTCTGCATATACATAGTAATGGGTGAAAAAAGTGGAACATTGGAACGGCCAATATATTTAAGGGTTACAATTTTCATCTTGTGTGTGTCGATTCTTAACCCTCGGAAAGAGCTTATTTTCTAACTCACTTGCGTTTTTGTCCGTACTAATTTCAGCAAACTTTTTTTATGAATTTTTTTTTCAGTAGAAATGTCATTTATTTACTCTCGGTTTGTTTGTTTAAAAAAGTGTGATCAATACACTAGTAACCCGAATTTAGCTTGAACGGACAAAAACGTGTTAACGCTATTTAGAGGAGATTGATCGTCATTTGATAAAGATTGACAAAAATTAAAAATTATATTTAATTCATTTCAATTCATATCAATTCATTTTAACGCCAGTCAAATAGATTGCTCTGCAGTCGATCAATTGAAATCAAGTTGGTGGTTAGATGCGTCAAATTAATAGGCCACGCCCCCGTTAAACTATTTCAAACAGGCATTAATTCGTTTTAAACATGGATGAGACCCGTGCTTTTTACAGGTAAATCACTCAAGCAAAACGACCTCGATGTATCTATCTTTTTTTGTTTCAAACTTTAAATGCGTATAGTCTTAGTAAAGTCACATGCTTCACAATTTAAACACACGAATGAATAATACACGTGACATGTACATATATGAGGAATTTAAATAAAAACATTAAAATATATATGCACGCGGTTTAAAATGCAAAACTTGTGAATCTGTTAAAAATAAATTGGCATATCATTTGCGCCAAAATAATCTTTCATTTACGCCACAAACAATATTTCATTTGCGCCAAAATAAAACAGGTAAATACAGGTAAATAGTATAAAACATATATTTGAAAATAGACTTTTGATAAAAAAAAAGTTTTTGTTTGCAAAAATTAAATATATACCTCAGAAATCAGTCGACATTAAACCACACAAGTAATGGCAAAACTTTTATGAAACACAGTTCTGTTATGTAAATGAACGTGATCATATACCTAATATGAAACATGAAAGAAAACAGTTTACACTGGAGCTTTTCTAAGCATGATACAACTATGCACCCTTTAATTGAAGGTTATTTTATCCAAATAACTAAATAAAATTAATTGTATATTTAATTAGATAAACTAAAAGACACTGCATGAAATGATACGTTTACAAAATTTATTCTCATATTAAATTTCTAGTTTTAAATTTAACTTCTGATTTACGAAGAATTATTTAAGTAGTTAATGAAAATTTAAGGCTTTTGTTAAATTTCAAATTTTCTTGAGTTTAATTCCGATATACGGGTTATTAAATTTGTTAATTATTTGAAAAATAATACCATTTTAAATTTGTTATTTAAAAAATTTAAATCTAGTTTATCCTCATTAAACTTTTAGTTTACAGATAGGTTTATATTTTAACAAAACTACTAATATAAGACAATTTAATTGAATTTAAATTGGATTAAGTAACAAGATTATACGAATGTATTTTTTTCAATAAATTTGAAATTTAATGCCAGTTTTCGTAACGTGTTTATATCTTGTTTTATTACACATGACTACTTCTCCTTCTTCTTCTTTGTGTCAACAAGGCTTCAATACTGAAGAATACATGTTGTACAAAGTAAAACCGAGCGTTATTAAGAAGAAGAAAAAGACAACATTACAATCTGGCTTATTAAAATTGTCCAAACTGAAAAAAATCAACAACTTACGTAAGGAAATATTCAAATTTTGAATATCCCAAAACTTTTCACAATGACAACCAATGAGGGGTATAGTTAAACCAAGATAAAGGTCGTTCTCGGATTTCCATAGATATTTCTGGTTATTTTTCTCAATAACAGAAAATACAAAACTGACACAGCAAATGACAAGAGCTTAGATAATTGCTTAATTTCATCGTTTGTTTTTATCGGTTTTTTTTTTTTTAGAAATTATTCAGTTCTGATAAGTTTCAACAAATAAATTTATTGAATTACATATGTACAATACAATACACAAATAGAATTTTTTTTTTTGAAAACAAGCAGTTTTGATTATCCCCCTTATAATAAACTAAATATATTTTGACATTTATGACATTTTAATTACAATTGATAATATTTATAATAATCATATATATACTATTTTTCCCTCAACAGTGTACTGTCTCAGGTATTTCGTAAATATCGTTTTACTTTAGTAATATTTATCTTTTTTGTGTTAACATGATATATACCCATGTATATTTCCAGACATGTATATACCAAAATGGAGACCTATACCTATTATAATGATTTAATATGCGCTACATTGTCATTACCTCTTAAAACAAAGCTTATAGACACTTGGGAATTCCTACAGTCTATTTGTGATGTCAATGGGGTGCAAATTTCAAAATAATGCGGAATATAATGTGGTTTTAACCGCAACAAAATAAATACTAACATCAGACACTTAATCAGAAATAACCTGCTGGTAATCTGTGAGGAAGGTATTGGTCTGTGTAAGAGTTTTCCATACTTTACCAAATTTTATAATTTCAAACATTATAAAAAAAGTATTGATCGCTGACCCTTTTTTGAAGCTTGAGTTTGCAAAAAAATATCAGATGAAAGGATAGCTTGTAAAATATGTTTCGGAAAGCAAAAACGAAACAATACATAATCACCTTTCTCATTTTCATAATAAAGTATAAGATGCGTCCGTTTAAGACCAACTAATAATTTCTATTACAATTAACAAGCAAAACTTTTTATAGTCAGCTATAAAAACCCAAAATGACAAATGTAAAACAATTCAAATGAGAAAACTAACGGTCTGATTTATGTACAAAATGTGAAAATTTCTTCATAACATGAATTTTCTTAATTATTTGCCTTGTATAAAACAATCCCGATTTAAAAATTGTAATCAATGAAAAGCATTTTCTTTTTAAAAATTAATTTGGACCCCAACCAACTTTAATCATTGAAAATTGGCAACGGCAGCATAAGAGCACGTATTTCTTTTTCAAACTTGATGCACTTTTTATGAAGTTTTTTGTTGGAGATTTTTGAAAATATGCTATTTTTAACTTTTCCATAAAATCGGGATTGATGTTAAGATTGTGGACTTACTTAAATACGTTAAAATAAATGATATGAATTATAATGTAAGTATAAGTCACTGTTTAAGAAAAATTAAATAAAACCAAATTCTGGGACTAATATATTGAGTTAGAATAATAGTCCCAGTATTAAAGTGTTGATAAAAAAAGATTATGAAAAGAAAAATAGCTGGCGATATACTACCTACATCTTTCACATAATCAAAGACAAATCAAGAAGCATTTGAGCATTAACGTAAATTGAGGGAGCGAAATTACCAAATTACAACAAACATATATAAACGTGTAATTGGGGAAAAGAGACAGAAACAAGACACGAAATATTTACAATTTTACTAGCAAAGATAGGAGACGTCCTCTGGCAGAGAGAACAATACGGTGACCCATAGTTGTTAATGTCTGTGTCATTTTGGTCTTTTGTGGATAGTTGTCTCATTGGCAATCATACCACATCTTCTTTTTTATATTGCTTAATTTTAAGGTTATAAGCAAAGACAGCCAATGTGATATGTTAACTTGTAAGCACGCTCGTCCTAAGAGTAAAGAGGTAAGCCTCAGATTTGTCCTACATTTGTTTCACTCATAGTATCAAACTAAGTTTTAAAGTTTTAAAACATTTCGAAGAAAAAAAACGCCAAAATATATACAAAACAGACTTTTTATTTCATTTTGTAACATAAATTAGGCAGTTAGTTTTCTCGTCTGAATTGTTTTACATTGTCATTTCGGGGCCTTTTATAGCAGAATATGCGGTATGGGCTTTGCTTATTGGTGAAGGCCATACAGTGACCTATAGTTGTTTATTTCTGTGTCAATTTGGTCTCTTGTGCTATATACTTTAAACGGCAATTTCACATGAGTGGTATATAAGGTCAACGTTTGAAACTTTTCGTGGAACAACGTCAAAAATCGACGTTTTATTAGGAACGTCGTGTAACGCTAAGTGGAACGAATACCGTGCGTAACGTCTTTGCTATTGACTTGTAAATTTTATAATTAAAAAATAAACAAAAGTTGTGCACATTTACAACGCTCCAGTCTTATTTTTATCAGTTAACTGCATAACTTCAAATTAACATGTCATTTAGATTAACCCCATGCAGCTAGGTACACAGCTTCATTCAATGAACATGATCAGAGATAAAAATAGATGTTAATTCTGACTCAGATCTTTTCTTTACAATACAACCTATAAAAGAAAAAAGGGGGGGTGGGTTATAAGATGAAAACTTATCTGTAATTTTAAATAAACTGATGTGTTCAATTTTAAAGGGTGAATGTGAATATAAAACTTATAATATATGTCCAACAAGAATGTGTCCCTAGTACACGGATGCCCCACTCCCACTTTCATTTTTCTATGGTCAGTGGACAATGAAATTGGACTCAGAACTCAAATTTGGCATTAAAATTAAAAAGAGCATATCATAAGGAACATATGTACTTAGTTTCAAGTTGATTGGACTTGAACTTTATCAAAAACTACCTCGACCAAAAACTTTAACCTGAAGCGGGACAGACGTAATAACGAACGAACGAACGGACGCACAGACCAGAAAACATAATGCCCTCTACTATCGTAGGTGGGGCATAAAAATGGAATCCGTTGTTTAATTTTCTGCAAGAAGGTAACACCTCCCGAAACGAAAGCTTATTTTTATAAGCTAGAGTTAGAGGAGGTGATAAGGTCTCTGTGCAATGCTAGGCGGTGTTGTCGTAGAAGTAATTAGAAACAAAGTACAGGTTCCAGCTCCGGTGCCAGGGAGGAAGTTACGAATCAAATCTACTCTAACATCGTTAGGTTGATTTTCTAGGCACTTTCTACATATTCTAAGGCCTGGCATTTCTTAATCATAAGTAATCCGATGGACAAGGTATAATTTGCAGTTGTCACTACACACAGGCAGACATATATTTATATTTATTAACAGTGATTGTACGGTTCTTAAAATAGATTAGCATCCTGTAATTATACTGAAGAGATGAGTAGATGATCATTTCTGTACACTAAAAATAAATACTTCGTGTATTGTTTCAAATCGGCGGAAATGTCATACGCTCATCATCAGCAATACATAGTTCGGACGAGTTTGAAAAATTAATCTGGTCCGATCAGCTTTTTAAAAATGTGTTATAGCTTCAGGATACGGATCAGTTTTAAGGGAAAATTGCATTGTAAGTAAACTAGCTCATCAGGATTTATATTTTGTATTTACGCCAGACGCGCGTTTCGTCTACAAAATAGTCATCAGTGACGCTCGATTCCAAAAGAGTCAAAAGACCAAATAAATTACGAAGTTGAAGAGCATTGAGGACCAAAGCGCTCTCATGTCGACAATTTTTGACAGATATTTATTAAAAGTATATCGTTTATATGAGCAATGTCTAGTACTAGTTTGAAATTCAATACTGGTCACTTTTCTTTTACCGTCCGAACCATTACTGACGATTTATCTCTGATATAAACTTGATACACAATTGGCAAGAATTTTACATGAGAGGGCTAACTAACCAGATGGAATGACAGAAACACGGACACATTCGGACGCCCAAAAGTTTAATGTCCACCACAACGTATGTCGCGTAGTGGGATACATTTAAGAATTAAAAAGAACAGTGTTGACTGCCAACCTTCCCACCAAAATATATATAAAAACATATTTTATTGACACGATTACTAATAAGAACTTTTTTATACATGTATATGTACTAAATTCCGAAGTTTTCAAAAATAAATTCCAATTGTCATCCCGTTCACAAAATATAAAAGTTATATCATACCGCCCATATATGATTATCACAAATGCATGTCCTATGGCGAACAATAAGGGGATGGGATTGGTTCCAGCAAACACATATATACTATGTATTCCGTTAAATTGTGTACGTCCCTGTCTGAAGTCAGTATCTTTTCTATCAGTGGTTGTCGTTTGTCACTGTGTATATCACAAACCCTACCCTTTTCGATGAGAACCAGGAGCTTCAAAATTGTAATGACACAACGGAATAGAAAATAAAATATGGTGAAAAAGTCCAAGTTTTGCCATGATAGCATCATGTTTGCTGTTTCTTTACACATTTTATAGTTTTTATTTCAGAAATCTTTAACATGCAGACTGTCTAACTAGACATGTGGTATAAATACAGCAACTCTCTCGAAGGGATTTAAATAAAATTGAGAATGCAAATGGGGAATGTATCAAAGAGACAACAACCCGACCATAGAAATTCCCGCACCCGGAGTCGTCCTTCAGCTGGCCCCTAAACAAATATATACTAGTTCAGTGATAATGAACGCCATAGACGCAACGTTAGATATTGCTACTACCACGAAAAATAGCGTTAAGTAAGTATTTGACGGGAAATTTTTTATAGAAATGCTGAAATAAATATTTCAAACTATACATGAAAATAAACATTGATTCTTAATTTTTCACATTATGATAGAGAAAGAATAAAAATATAATATAATAAATATAATCTTCTGACGTTTGAATTTTATATACACAAGGTCCCCCCTTTTATTTTATTTTAAAGTTTTTGCAATGCAAAAAAAAATAAAAAAATATGTGTTTTTAGTATTTAATCTTTATATTTATATATTAAAATCTCTAATATGAATTTGAATAAGAAATGACTGATTTTTATAAAAAAAAAAAATTGTATACTGGAATGAAATTTGAGTTATCAAATTTAATGTTCTCATACCACAGTCACACTTTTCTTTGAAAATGTTTTCTCTAAATAATGGTGTCAAAAATTCAACACAGTCAAAAATAAGGCTGTGTTCACATTGACCTAAACTCGGTGTTGTGTAAGTGTAACTCACACATAAACTAAACAAAATTGCGTTCCCATTGATAAAACTCAATGTTTACATGTAGTTTAAATCGTGTTTTGTCTACACGCAGTCGATGTAGGCCTTGTGTAGGTTAAGTGTACACAATACTAGGCATTCAGAACTTAAATTTTCCCGTGTATATTTAAAAAAGAAATAATTCTTATATTAAATTGATACCTAATATAACATTTATTAATAAAGTTTTTTACAGAAATATTTGTCTAATCTTGATATATTTATTTGTTATAAAAACACATTACGTAGCCTTATAATTCATAATCAAGACTCGTCCATCATCATTGCCGAACACATAATTTATTTAAAAATATCTTCCCGAATCGATTGGACGTACACACTGACAGAAATACTTGCAACTGGTCTTTATACTCAAACAACGATTCACTCATATATGCATTACTGAAAAAGGGTGAGGTTAATTGTTTGTTTGTGTAATATTCATATCCGTTAAAATACAATTAGAAATAGAAAAAAAAACATTACACCCTCTCTTTGCCAAATACTCCTTGGAGAAAAAATACCATTTGAAACAAATAGAAAAGATAGAAATGTAGTGATCCTTAACATCGCAATTGTTTTTCTTCGTCTGTAAGCACGCTGATGGCGAGTCTGCGTTTTTAATGCATAATCGAGACATCTTTAAATTACTGCAAATCATCCAAAATGACTTTTTTAAAGAAGCAACTCCTTAACTTTTAAAATAAAGGGGAAAATGGGGGGGGGGGGGGGGGGGTGTTCTGAGTCTGAATTTTTTCTCGCGCGAAAGTTTATAATTAGTTATTTTTTTCGATGGTACCAATTCAATATTTAACACTATAATGTATGGGGAAACTTTGGATTCAGAATATTTGTTCATTCTTATCATCTGAATGATCCGATTTTTTTAAATCAAATTGTGGGAAAATCCATCCCTCCTTTTTTTAAAGTCAAATGGTCGTTCCCTAACTGCTAGAAAGTTGTTCGAAAATTTGAATTCGGTTCTATGTAATGAACATCTAAATGACATATAGTTTACAAGTGTGAACAAATATTATGTACAGGTAGCTAAACAAGGTGTATAGATGTGAACAAATTTAATGTGAAACTAGTGTACATTACATTAAACCAAATGTAATAAAATTGAAAATGGAAATGGGGAATGTGTCAAAGAGACAACAACCCGACCACACATGTTTACTGTACATAGCGTTTGGTGTGAACACGGTCTTAGTTTACAAGTCATCATCATAACACAAACAATTTAAATATTTACTGTACATGCAGTTTTACAATTTGCTATTTGTTGACTGCAACTAAAGTCGCCAAAATCTAGACATAACAATCCTTCTTTGAGGAACGGATTTATATAAATTCTTATTGTTTCGAAATCGATCTGTATTTCTCATGTTTCTTTTGTATGATTGAAACTTGTGCACTTTTGAACCGTAAAATAAAATTATGTAACAAAACTAATCCTTATCTAGCATGTCTAGTGATGTCATCAACATTTAGATTCATTTTGGGGTTATTTTCTCTTTTTCAACGTCAGCATTTCTGTTAAACCTTCACATAATTTATTTAACTGACAGACATACATGTATCTTCTATACAATGCGGCGCAGGACATTTGCGCTTTTTCATAAGAAATTTGAGCTTTTTTAAAAGACATTTGCGAGTTTTATAAAGGACAAATGTGCTTTTATAATATTTGCTTCTTATGACTTCCCCGTTCTATTTTAATTGGGCTTAGGTCCGGTAACTTTGGCCTTAAAATAATTAAATTTAATTTATCAATTTTCATTATTGCTTATAATTGAATAAAATTGAGAATGGAAATGGTTAATGTGTCAAAGAGACAACAACCCGACCATAGAGCAGACAACAGCAGAAGGTCACCAACAGGTCTTTAATGCAGCGAGAAATTCTCGCACCCGGAGGCGATAGTCGTTTCCTATAGCTAAGACATTCGTGTTTAAAAGTAATTTTGTAGCACATCGATATAGTTGTATATAGCTAAACCAAATGAAAAGTATACATTATAAAGACATAAAGACAAGCATAGTTATCAGGGGTCAATTTTTGCTTGTGTCCTTTTATCTTTCTGTCCATCTGTCCCATTTTGGGTATAAAGCTGTTCCGGGTAAATTATCCTACAGTTTGAATGCTAGGAAGTTATCACTTTGCTGGCTGTTGATATACATATATTGGAGGTGTCTTTGCGGTCAGGATTTTAATTTAAATAATATTTCTTATGTGTGGGACACAGTTGACCTTTGTCATTTTTTGTGTATAAACTTGCATAAGATTGATTATTGGTTGCTTAACATCCTGTTGCAAATGTTTCATGCATGTTCAGAACGAGAACAAGTTAACTATAAATTCTATAGGAAGGTCTTGTAATAGATAAAATTGAGAATAGAAATAGGGAATGTGTCAAAGAGACAACAACCCGACCATGGAACAGACAACAGCAGAAGGTCACCTATAGGTCTTCAATCAGCGAGAAACTCCCGCACAGTGGCGGATCCAGAACTTTTCATAAAGGGGGGGGGGGGGGGGCGCTGACTGACCTAAAAAGGGGGGGCTCCAGCCATGCTTCAGTGATTTCCTTTATAATCAACCAAATTTTCCCCCATGAAAGGGGGGCCCGGGCCCCCTGACTCCCCCCTCTTGGTCCGTCTATGGCGCACCCGGAGGCGTCCTTCAACTGTTTATATATAGCTAATATAAGACACTTAAGTTGATTAAAACCATTCCAGACCCTTTTGTTTTCCACATAATTAATATTACCAATCATATTGTCATAATATTGTTTGTTGTAAAATGATGCCCTTTATAGGTTCTTGGTTAGATTAATAAAATTCTTATCTTATCTTATTACCATAATTGATAAGTTCCAGTTCGAAAAGTTCAAACAAGAAAGATTTTGAAAGCATAGAAAACTGTGCATATTATAATCAGCATGACTTTTTCAGATTACAATACCAATACTAAAAATTCAGGCTAAAATAAGGCTTGCACATAGTTATATACTTTAATTCAGTCACGGACCTGTGATATCGCGGATGTGTTCACGGCCGACACTCGGCTAACCGAGAGATTGGTCGGTTAATCTATATTGAGTATGCGGCTATATCGGCGGTTGGTCTGTTATTCGGGTTGGCTAAAGTCTGTTAATCAGGTGTTATCGAGAAAATCATTGAAAGTTCAGCATGTTTCATTGTATAACTTTCTAAATATATTTTCATCATAAAAAAGTATTCATGTCTAACAAAACAATTCAATGTACTGAATTCAGTGGTGTAATTATCATTTTTCTAGCTTCGATGTACGATCTATAAAATGAAAAGGCGGGTTACTCATCAATAAATTTATACACATTTTACACACATAAAATGTACACAAAATGACACATTGGTTAAATTTACTTGCATTCAATATTTTGAACATCGAAAAAAGAAAGGCATTATGTTTGTTAACCATATTGATATCATTGTGTGAAAAATCTACACGAAAATCTGTATTTTGGTGACATAAATCAATCTTTATTTAAAACCTGGTCTGTTATTGGGTCGGATGTATAAAACCCGGTCTGTTAATTGGTCTGTTAAGAGTTATGAATGGCAATAAAAGTATAATTTTATTGCTATATGGGGTGGGTGTTATCGGATCAAATGAGTAGGCTCAAGACGAGCGGCTAAAATATACGAAAACAACACATGAGCAATGAAACATAACATATACGGAAACAACACATGAAATTGAAAATGGATAAAAATGGTTTCAAAAAGTGTAATATTAAAGTAATATTAATTTCATCCAAGAATGATCGCATATATCATGTTGATTCTGTTTAATTGTCATGAATGACACAAATTTGTCATCTACATTGGTAAACAGTATATAAATCAGAGATAAACGTCGTAATGTAATTAAACATCAGTAAGTAAAATATATTGGGATGACAAAATATCAAAAATAAAGAAAGAATAATGAGTAAGATAAATAAAATGTAGAAAAAAATGACATAACAATTTAAAGAATACAGAAATAAACAACACCCCCAATCCCGAACCCTCATGGTATACACGAGAATCTGGATGGAAACGCAGAATATAGAATAATATATAAGGACAGTAGAGAGTGATACATTGCTAAAAACGAGAGAAAAATAATACTTGTTTAAGAATACACACATGAAACACCGATGGCTGTTGAAACAGTAACGGATTGCGATGTACTTATATTGGTGACAAATTCTAGAAGTTTACATGCGGACAACTATGATTTCGCGTTTTCGCCCTATAGAATATGAAAGGCGAAATCGCGAAAACGCGAAATGGACTTCACCGGCCACCATAGACAACTGTAGTTCTCCTCTGCACTTATGTAGAAAGGAACTAAACGGAACTTGTAAAATGAATTGAAACTTAAAATAACCAAATGTAGCTGCATTCGCTCCTTTCCGTTTACTTCTTTAGAGTGATTTGTAAACAACATATGATTAAGTAATAGAAGAAAAGAACCAATTGGATGATGCTGACGAATTAGGGTTTAACGTCCAGTGACAAATATCATGTTCATATGTGAACGAGAACACGTTATATGTACCCTGTGTTGTATTAGAAAGACACTTTCAGTCGGAATTGAGAACGTGCTACTTCGAACAGACACAAAAATTAAGGCTGATTGAAAACGTCAATAAAAAATTCATGCATATTCCAGAGGCCAATCCATATCACGCTATATTGAAGTGACACACCCTTCAATAAAATGCAAAGAAAGTCAAAATAAAAATGCTCTTTCTAGGATACTGTGGCACCGTATTGTCATTTTTGTTTACTCAGGAACATCTCATTCTTAATTTTTTCAAGGGGAAAATATAAAGGTAGCAAAATTATTGTCGTGGCTAAATAACTCTTAACTGACACAATTTCAATTGTCCAAATCATTAACAGACTTTTTTCCCATAATTTTCTCTAAAACGTGGTATTATTCACGTTATTTTACAATTATGAAATATTTACTAATGTCAATTTATTTTTTAGAACCACAGTACTAATTTTTGTCCTTTAAATGATATCTAACTTTGTTTGTTTCGCCTTTTATTAAAAAAATTGCTATGCGTATAAGCATAAATACTACATACTTGCGCGACGCCTTTTAGTTTTACTGAAAACTGCGCAGACTAAGAAATGTTTTTACAAGTGCAAAATGTTCTATGATAAATATCATTTTGTCAGACACTTTTCTTTATTTGATTTGGTTCTTATAACATGCCAAAAATCTGTATATTTAATCGAGTTTAACATTAAATTAAGCGTTTTACTCTTAACAGACGTATAACCAACCCGATTAACAGACCAATCGCCCATATAGCCGCATACTCAATATAGATTAACCGACCAATCTCTCGGTTAGCCGAGTGTCGGCCGTGGTGTTCTAGTGTATACAATAAAAACAAAATGAAGTTAACGATCTCTTTAATTTCGTAATGGTAAACTTTGTAACACTTGTGTTTAGGGAGCAACCATTTAACTTCAAAGGGAGGGGAGATGGGTTTTTTTGTCTGAGTCAGATTCCCCCCCCCCCCCTTTACGCTATCAATATTTTTTTTCAAATTTTTTTTTGACATCTGCTTGACCAGAATATTTTTTAGGAAAAAACTCGGTTCCTTAAATAGTTTATTATTTTTTTTTAATTTTTTTTAACATTGTTACAATTTATTGTAAAATGAAAAACATTTTGATTTTTTTCAACTTGATTATTGTACATAATATAATCAAATGAATAAAGGGAGATGATTACGCACTTTTGAATATGCGACCTTAATTTACTGAAAGATAGAAAAAGGAAAATAATCATCAAATATCAAATTTTGAAGTTCCTTTCTGAACCATTATCACAATTGTTGCAAATAATTATTTTCTCCGTCCCATTCACTAACTATTGTATGACTAACTAGAAAGGAGGAGTGCTTTTGTTAATATGTCAAACACGGAAGCTTTGATCCCTTATACACATAGAGATGAAGAACTTTGATGTCATCAATGTAAATTGCATAGGATAAATCTGTTTTCTGGTCATGTGGCATGCAGTTGTAACAACTGCAAGTTGGCTATAAAGATCAGAAGCTATACACATATTCATTTATATCAAAATTTACTCTCGAAACACGAACTCCGAATTCTAAGATTTGCACATACCTCAAAATGTCAACTTTCAACTCTTTGATGTCTTCTGATGAGGATCCGGATATTGGGGACAGCAGCATGCATTTGTTTCTTGAGTCATCACAGACTTCAGAAGTCCCTGAGCAAGGGAGAAGCCCAAGTCCAGCACAGATATGGAGGCCACATTTTGAGAGTCCAGTTATAGCAAATAGCCCAGTCACAGTTTCGGCAGGTGCTTGTGGAGGGCCACAAGATACTCCTCGGTCGTATACCCGACAAACCAGTACCCCTTTACTGGGTAGAGTGCAACAAGAAAACACTACACGTATATCCAGCTCGTGTATTAAGGTACTTTACTTTATAACTTATGAACATGTGTGTACCCAATTGAAGTATTAAATTGACATACTTCCACGATATATAATGACGATTGGGAATTGATAGGCATCAATGAGGCGATATTATAATTTTATCATTTTGTGGCGTGGTCATTTCCAATTTAGATTTGATAAGGATACTTTTATCAGTTTAATGATATTTCATTTTGATTGATGTGACAACTTTTACGGTTCCTTGAATGCTTTGATTAAGGTGGTACCTAATACTACAGGGAGATAACTCTGAAATTCAGTTAAACGTTTTAATCACTTTGTATTGTTAAGGAAATATTAGGCTTCTTAGTCAAACTGCTATATAACCAATGAAAATTTTCTTATAAAGTGGTTGATTCAAATTTTTGTCAAAGGGTCAAAGTAAACATTTTGTCAAAATTCTATGAAAATTAAACGAGCCAAATTAATATTAATATTAGTCAAGGTGTTGGGTACCACCTGTAGATTAAAAAAATGTATTATCTTAAGTGCTAGTATAAACGCCAATATATATATACATAAAGGTCTTTCGCAAATAAGAAACTAAGCTGGAGAAAATCTATTTCTTTTATTTGCATTACACGTTCGATTTTAAATATAACCCCTTCATATATTATATTTAACAAGGTTATGTCGCACATTTAATCTATAAGTTTTTCCAAAAAAATAAGAATTATACATAAACTGCACAGCCACAGTTTGTTTGCCCTGTCTGAAATAAAGCGAAGTGCATATTGTCATATGAATTATCTCTTCTTGTACGAAATTGAAATTGTCAGTATTTCAAACAAAACTAAAAAAACGCAATTTATACTTAAGTTTTGTAGGCGATATATAGGGTTGTGTACATGGTTATTTTTAAGATATCATGCTATTCTTTTTTTTCGATAACTTTCAATCATCATAATTATGTTCAAGTCTTATCCACGGTGCAATACTATAAATTGACACATGATTGGTGAATTAATAATACCAATGATAGTTTAAATATATCAACATATTTGTATTTTCAGACACTTGAGAAGTTATTGACAATCAAAGGACATTTTTACAAGAACAGTTTGTCAAACAGGGAAAAAGGAAGAACATAATAGAAAAATGGTTCTCTATGGCCGAAAACACAGGGTATGTGCTGAATTAACACTTGAGACAGTTTTAGTCATCTGGATTAGGAATAAACATCGGTGATAATTATTCTTAAGATAGGAATTTCAATAAAGATTGATTAAAGACACATTGAAACTTATATAACAGTAAGGAGATGTTTGATGCTTTTGATGAGTTCAAATGAATTAAACGTAATCAATTTGTTGTAGGCAGTTTGATTAAGAGATTTGAAGGGTCATGTAACTTTTCCGTATATTATGGTTAATTCATGGTTTTCATCTGTATATATTTTTTTGTAAATGAGAAAATTACCATTTTAACAAATCGCTTATTCAGAGACGGGTCCGGATTTTTCGGAATAAAAGTAGAGCGCCTTTTTTTAAATCTGTTAAAGAGGGCGGACCCATTTTACCCTAAAATCCCACTGTTTTTTTAATCCGAGTTAAGGGACCCCCATGATACGCCTATGCTATATACGAAAACAACTGTACAAGGTACCAATACTTAATTATTCGTTATTTATAGCGATTTTAATTTCGTTTGTTGATAGTAATGCAAGGGAAATAATCCAAATTATACATCATGTGGTATTTATTTAAATTTTTATTTCACCATCTTCTGAGTTTAACATTTAAGGTATACTGTACATATGTGTCTTTTTTTCAGAAACTTATCAACCGAAGAAGAACCCTAAAAGAAAGAAAAAATGATCCAAAGGAGGAGGAAAGGTTCATGAAAGCATTGGAGATTGAAACCATGTCCGCAAAAGATTCCGATTCTGAGGACGATTCTATCTTCGTTACACGTCCTCTGTCGTGGGTGTCGACAGAGTTTAAACAGCTGATACAGCGTTTGGATAGAAAATACGATCGTACGTTAAATGCTCAGGGGAAGAGATTAAAATCCAAAGAACAGTCGGGGAGCCATCAGATAGACCGTGTCCCAAAAAGCCCAAGGGGCTGGAGTGGATGTTTGGCTAAGGTGATATGGAGTTTTGACCATCAGTCATTTCAGATACATGTACATTAAGGGAGAATGACCCGTGGTTCTTTACATGCCTCTGGCCTTTGTTAGTCTTGTATTATTTTAATTTTAGTTTCTTGTGTACAATTTGGAAATTAGTATGGCGTTCATTATCACTGAACTAGTATATATATTTGTTTAGGGGCCAGCTGAAGGACGCCTCCGGGTGCGGGAATTTCTCGCTACATTGAAGACCTGTTGGTGACCTTCTGCTGTTGTTTTTTATTTGGTCGGGTTGTTGTCTCTTTGACACATTCCCCATTTCCATTCTCAATTTTACTAATAAACATTTTGGCATACATATATGGTCTTGTTTAACTTAATACGACGAATTAATTTGAACTTATGTTGCCGTCTCGTTTTATTTTGTTAAATTGTGTTTATATTCAGTTTCAGCTAAACATGTAAAGAACCACGGGTCATTCTCCCTTAACTTAAAACCATTTGATATGCTTGGTGGGATAGGGAAGCGGCGGATTGACACGCACGCGCCACACACAAACATATTTTCACTTTTGTACACAATTGTTAATTTTTTGTAAACTTTTGTTCGCTTATTCTTTCAATAATGTACATGTTTATTTTTAAATGAAATGTAGCATGTGTATGTCATTGATTATGATTTGTTATTCATTTGTTTTGTCTTATTATTTTTGTCCACTAAAACTATTAATCAATTCACAAAATTCTTTACATTTATTTTTGTGGTTTTTATAAATAGATTTGCTTATCCTGGATGCCCCTTCTCACGAGGAACAGGGTATGGCGAATAATGAACATATTTGTACATGTCATCAATACGCTGACTTCTCGAAAAAAAGAAATCCTAAATTTAATGTAAAAAATGAATATAGAAGTATAAAGAACACGTTTTCAGTTTGTCTAGATTTTTATTTATCAAAATAAGGTTTGATCAGAATGTGATGCCGAATATGTAACACTACTTCAAACATGTAGCTATTTGAATGTGCATAATAAAGAATATGACCACATAAAATGTATTTACATGTACTTTATTATTTATACTTGTAAATAACTTGTTTCCTGGGGCTTCTTGTGTAAATAAGAAAAATATAATTTCAGAGTTTTATATGGCAAAATGTACTTCTTGAGTATCGGGACTATGATATAATGTAGGTGTGCTGCTCGATTTTGGTGTTTATCGTTGCAATTTCGTGATTCTAATTGTTTGATGTGAAACTATTCTCAGGGCAGTCTTTTCTAAGATTCATAGTCCAGAGTCTTCTGATTACTGATTGATCGAATTACCTTTTGCTGAGTCAAAGTGCCGGTGTCCTTTTTAACGTTTTTTAGCGTTTAGAATATTAGAAGCAAAATGCAGTTCTTTTTTTTTTCTTTTTTACCTCATTACGGAACAAAAAACGATAAATGACATAAAGGCTTGTAGCAAGTCAAGATACACCTGAAGCTTGAAACTTTTACAGCCATATGGTACAGCAAATTTGTGCATAAGGTTATGGCCTAAGTCTCACCTAACCATCTTTATAAAAATACAAACACTCTTGTTAATTGTGAATCTTGTAGATTTGTAAATCATCAAACTATCAACATATTTGCACACACCCTTTCCCCTTTTTAACGCTTATAACAATCGAAAAAAAAAAAAACGAACAAACAAACAAACAAACAAACAAACAAACAAACAAACAAAAAAAGGAAGAAAGAAGTTACTTAGAACATTTGGAACAGTTTATTGCGGGTAATAAATTGATATTAAATATTAAATTTAATGGCAATTACATATGAATAATTTTCAAATTTACGAAAATTTAACAATATTTAATTTAGTATATAAAAAGTTTATTTTAATTATTGCATTTGTAAACTTTAAATTTAATTCACAGTAAATGGTTTAAATCAGAAAAATAAAGACATTTGTTCTGCTTTAAATTTCTAATTTTATTAAATTTACTTAAATTTTCCCTAATTTAAATTTCTCATTTAAATAGGTTTACTGTAATTTAAAAGAAAATAAATTTTAGATTTATACAACTTTAAAAGTATATGTAAATTGGGTTTATTCTTAAAAGTTTATTGGTTATATTAAACTTAAAGTAAATACGGTGTAAATAAGATATTTTCAAATGGATTATACTAATGATAAATTTTGAAATTTTAAATATATATTAGCTTTTATATGGATATAATTTTCTAATAAATGCATCATTTCATGCAGTGAGAATTGCTTTGATATTTCTATTTTATCAATCAATAAATTGCAGGACTAAATGGAATACAGCATAAATAAAATAAAACGTACAGACAACTAAAAGCATTTTAAAACTTCATAACGCGGATGCGTGAAATTTATAAAGTGTCGTTTTGTGATGGAATCAAAACGTAGGGTTGTGAATGATTTTTTTTATATGTGCAATACTTCCGGCCTTCTGACTTTAGTGCAAATCTGCAGTTGTTTCGTGTATTTGATATGCAAATTATCACAAAACTAAAAGGATAAGATGGATGAATTAATAGCTGATCGTTTAATGTCCAGTGGCATATATTATAGATTCATCAATAGGGGGAGAACAATAGTTATGATTTAATTATGAACATTGGCGTTCGTACATCATCTTCTTTTTTGTAAGGATGTACATCTGTATATTTTCGTCTTTTACTTTAAACGACATAATCCCAGAAGTCATAGCCGAAATTAAACTTTAAATTTCTGAAACTTACATTTTATTATTAAACCAATGTAAAGCAAAACAAATAATACCGTTTTAGCTATACAACAAAGGAAATCCTTATACTAGTACTAGTCAAAAGTTGCTGGTAGGGTGGTCCATTAAAGTTGAAAAAAGTTGGCTTTGTCACTCCACTAAATGGAGCTGAAACCTGAATTGTGGTTAGGATTCTGTAAAGGGATTATTGTGCTGTCATGCACCTTGACGTACAAAAATTCATGCAACAAATAAACATGTATTCTGTTTATTTGAGATAATACATATATTATTGTAACTTTTACAAAGTTCAAGTTGATCAATTATTGATTTAAGTGAATAAATCAAGTTTATTTTCTCGAGGAATAAATTGCATAGTATACAAATCCTGGTTCTGATATAAATAGTAATAATTTTTCATCGGCGAAACAGATCGATACATGTACATTTGTTGTGTTGGAAGAATCGTAAAAGTTTATTTTTTCTAAATTCTTAATGGTTTTTTTTCCATATTGGACTTCATATTGTGTATTGAATTAAATTATGAACGCGGACTTCGACGAGAACACCTGGAATGAAAGTTTGCAAACGTTCCGACCAATGAAATTCATTTTACTATCTTCATATTGTGTATTAAATTAAAACATGAACGCGGACCTCGATGAGAACACCTGGATTGAAAGTTTGCAAACGTTCCGACCAATGAAATTAATTTTACTATGTAACGCGAACTTCAACGAGAGCACCTAGATGAAATATTTTATTCACACGGCAATGAGTTTTAACTTAAAAATTTCCGCTAAAATATAGTAAATAAAATCATAAGAGAGCAACAATGCAGAATTGTTTCTTTTCCATTTTTGTTTTTTTAACAATGTTAATGTTCATTTCAATTTGGTAGGTAGACTTATATCAAATGCCCCAAACGTTAAGATATGTTTCTTTTAAATGCATTAGAAGACGTGAGAGAATGCCGACTAATAGCCAGTCTAGGTTGTTTGTTAAACTTAAATCAACCTACCCATTGTTGTCGCAGACTAAAATTTATCTCATATATACAGAATACATGTTCATTTATTGCAAGTACGTCACGGTGAATGAGAGCACAATAATCCCTTTACAGAATCGTAAGCACAATATTTTTGTTTGATATTTGCTTCTCTTCCACAATTAACGACTATTTTGCGCCAGTGACCGGTATTACAATTTAACACAGTTTTAAAAGTTCATTCAGCTGCTACTTCATTTATAATTTTGAGCAAGAATAACTGTTTATCAAACGTCAACATTATCTTCATGAATTTTATTATTCAACAAAACATTGTTTTTCATTACATGCTTATCCATATATCAATATACAGCTAGGGAATGAATATTTGTTGTTTACCGAAAATATAAGATACATCGATTTAAATTATGTACACAATAAATAATTTCTGTGTAGTTTTCCGTGTCTACATTTTATTTACGAGTACAATATAGTAGACTGTATAATTTGTGTATGTATTTAATCCTATGAGCTGTATATTTGCTTACGGAATAAAGAATTATTATAGTAAAACAGGAAAAAAAAGAGAAACGGTAGATATACAGGAATACTTAAAGTTTCTTAAATAGTTGCAAAGGACCACACGTTACTTACATGCCACGAGTTTTCATAGCACTTGGCAATTTTTGAAACGTATATATATGTGCGATAAACATCTAGTGCATTTGAGCAAATTAACATTATGTTATACATCTAACTATTTTATTTTCAACAGACTCACAAGTTTTGCATTTTTAAACCGCGCGTGTATATACATGTATATTTTAATGTTTTTATTTAAATTCCTTATATATGTACATGTCACGTGTATTATTCATTCGTTTGTTTAAATTGTTAAGCATGTGACTTTACTAAGACTATACGCATTAAAAGTTTGAAACAAAAAACGATAGATACATCGAGGTCGTTTTGCTTGAGTGATTTACCTGTAAAAAGCACGGGTCTCATCCATGTTTAAAACGAATTAATGCCTGATTGAAATAGTTTAACGGGGGCGTGGCCTATTAGTTTGACGCATCTAACCACCAACTTGATTTCCATTAATTGACCGCAGAGAAATCTATTTGACTGACGTTAAAATGAATTGATATGAATTGAAATGAATTAAATATAATTTTTAATTTTTGTCAATCTTTATCAAATGACGATCAATCTTATTTAAATAGCGTTAACACGTTTTTGTCCGTTCAAGCTAAATTCGGGTTACTAGTGATATCTTTCATTAACTGTCCCGATAAACCAACTCACAAACCTTCTAGATCACACTGAATCCTCATCATACCGGAACTAATTGTCCCTTTATCATACCTGAGCAGGTTCCCGTAGTGTAAAAGGGTACATAGTTCCTGTGAAAAATATTTAAAGAATAAATCTGTTTATAGTCGGTTATATAGGTCTTCTTGTTAGTTTTTTTTCAGCTTTGTATCAATCTGATGAGTCCACCCCTTTTCAACTGGTTTTTACAATAAGTTCTTACATAATAGAAAAGAAAGGATATTGGTTATCCATCCATGACACAAAATCAGTTTCTGCACATCAAAAACACAAATAGCAAAAAAGAGCGCTTTTATTGACGATTATTGCGCTTTTACACCACAGTTCTAGGTGAGCGGTGGGTTGGGCGCCCGCAAACATGGTTAAACCCGCTAAGTTGGATGTGTGGCTGTGGCAAAATCATGAGCCTGGATTGCATTGATTGTCGTTTGTCATAGTATATAATATTTGCTTTATTATTTGTTTTGTACATAAATCACTGACATGTCGTTGGCTTTGTTGTTTGACATTTTGACCGCATTCTTCAATAATTCAAGTATATCAATTGTTGTATTTGGTTTCTGTAGGGATTTTAATTGCTTGATATACGGTTTGAGTCTCGCTCATTATTGAAGTCCGTACAGTGACCTATAATCTTGTGCATAGACATCCTTTGGTTACTGTGGATATTTGGATAATCAATGATTTTAAAGTAAAGTAAGAATCTAAATATTTTATTAGACATTCTGTCCAAAACATCAAGTAATTTTATTTTCAATCAAACCATATTTTGGTTATCAAAATGTGCATGTCGTCCAAGGAAAACATGAACTAGCAAGTTTACTTCTTTATTTCCTGTAGGAGAGTTTGCAAGTTTCGTTATTTTGGCAATTCGTTTTAGGGGACTTGCAGAATACCACGTTTAAAATTTTAAAATGGCGAATCCCGTAGCGTGACACAGAATTAAGTCATATTTCGGTACATGCGCAAACATGCGGCGGGGTTAAACATGTTTTGTGCGATCTCAACCTCCCCTTATACTTCTAGCCAATGTAGAATAAACAAACACAGAGTAATATGCACAGTAATACTCAGTTTAAAAGAAGTCCGAGTCCGATGTGAGAATAGGTATCAGAAGAAACTAAGCAAAATGACAATGATCAAAACATAAATTAAAACAGGACTACTAGCAGTTACTGCCATGCAAGCTCAAGACCTCAATCAAATTGATTGAAAGATTATGTCTTCATTATATGATAACCAAGCACAATCCCTCCTGTTTTGGGTCTATCAAATTCATAAAGCATAAACCGTATCATGCCAACAACTGGTTTTAGAATACATGTGTTTATTTCCGATGGAAAGAACCTATGAGTTAATCAATATTAATTCCAAAAAATGTCATTTTTACTGAGCTGACAACAATGTTGTAACTATATCCCTTCTAAGCATGTCTGCCTGGCATGGGCTTCTGACCCTGACCTCATTTTCGAAGTTTAATGATGAATGTAAAGATTTTATGGTTAAGTCTGTTTCTCTGATACTATAGTTAAGCTATATAGGCCAACTTCATTTAATGTAAGAAATGATTGTTTTGTTTGGTGTAAATGTCTCCCGTGCAGGGTTCATCTGACCTAACCTCATTTTCATGGTTCATTGGACAGCGTTTAGTTTTCCTGTTTAGGTCTTTTTTCAGATACTATTAGCAAGAGGTTAACTATATTGGGTGTATGGAATGATTGTAAGGTGTACATGTCCTCATGGCAGGATTCATCTTACCTTGACTTTATTTACATAGATCATTGATAAAGTTTAGTTTATGTGATACTTGTATCTTAAATAGACTTTGAACATAAATTCATTCACGACTAGTAAAGCAGGCGAGACATTTCAGCCTGGGCACTTTTGTTATCATTTATTTTTAAACCTAAATGAATAGAAGGAACTGTAAACAGCAAAACTAAAAATAATAGCCAAAATCCATCCAAGGTCAACTTTCATTGAGGTTTTTGAAACCTTACTTTCTTAATAATTTCTAAATTTTCAAAAGGACAATTAGAGAAAAGTTTGTTGTAAATCATGCCTGTACTGATGTACTGATGTACTGACTACTGATTTGATAACACTGTATTAAGGGAACCCCATGTTCATGTTTTTTTTATATTATATATTGAGCTTCATATATTCATATGTTGGTTTAAGAAGGATGCAAATATTAAATTCAATTTTTCACTTAAGCCTGTGGTTTTAAAAACTTTTTTGATAGCATCCTCACACATTATAACTTGTTAAAAAAAACCTGGTAAAACACACGAGACCACAATTTACGTCATTACTTTTGTTATTGAACTTTGATTACCTTATTTTTAGTTATAATTCTGTTTATGGCATCATTATAACAGCTTCAACTTGCTACCTTTTACTAATTACTGACAGATCACAAGCATAATTACGTCACACATATCAACTAACAAGATGAAATATAAAATTACTAGTAATCAAAAATATAGTGTTACAGTCATGCTATTAAAGGTTTAACAAAAGGCCAACAAAATGAAAATTCCAACTTTTGGCATGCTGCTTGAATTGACTGAGAAGTGGTGTTTTTTTTTGTTTTTTTTTTTGTTTTTTTGCAGACACAAAAGTTCTGTACTTACGACAACAATTATTTCAAAATTGTACATTAAATGTACCTCTTACATTAACTTTTTTAAGTCATTAATATTCATCCATTTTATAGTACATATAGGACATTCTGGACCAAATTTAGCCACAAACATACTCCGTATATCTTGCTTTAAAATTGTGTCTCTTTCACACCGTAACTTATATTCTACACAAGCAAAATAAGAATTGTTTTTGCTTTCGGAGAAGGTGGAGAAATAACTATCATCAGTTAATAATAATCATATTTAGCTCAATTGGCCTGCTTTTGACTAATATCTTAAAAACTATAACAGCTAGATAGCAACTTTAAATAACAAATATGATCAGCAAAACAAGATTTACAGGAACATCAAGTGATAGAAATTGTCAATTTACTTCTTCCAGGGGTTATTTTCCTAAAATAAACTTAACCATTTAAAAACAAATTATCTCTTGTCCATCTCGATGAAACCTGTTACCAATCATCAATGATGACTGTGACTATATTGCTAAAGGTTTCATGTTGTATGTTTTTGCTAAGTAAGAGCCTTAAGTTGGAGATTTCCATACTATTTGTTTTCCTTAACACTCATTTTAGTAATTTGCAGTGAGTTTTTATTGCTTATCTATACTTATCAATTACTTCAAATCCCTTTAAACATGTTAGCCAATTTTCTAGCAACAGGTCTGTTCAGTTGGAAACGTTTAAACAGATATTTGATTTCGGTATTCACTGTGCTTAAACGGCCGAGGGTAACTTAAGTTACCCACAGCCTAAGATGGAGCCGCCTGGCTTCGGTAAGAAAGGTTGCTCCTATATAATTACAATACCATGAATATAAAAGAAATGTTCAGTAATTAAAAAGTTATATAAATCTTTTAGGGAAACTCTGCAATATAAACGTGGTTTGTTACTACAAAATAAACAATTACAGCACGATTTGCCAAAACACTCATGATGTCCGTAACTGCAAAACAACTTGTCCGTAACTTTTTTCCTTATACCAATAGGGATGTCCGTAACTTTAGCATGATGTAAGTAACTTTAAAAGAATCTTTATTCGTGGATGTAATTATTTTAAAAAAGAAATGATAAATAACAAAAATACCGAACTCCTAGGAATATTCAAACGGGAAGTCCTTAATGGAATGGGTAAGCCAAAAGCTCAATTTAACACACCAAACGAATGAAAAACAACGGTCATATTCCTCCCTTGATACAGGCATTAAAAAGTAAAATTACAAACATACTGAACTCTGAAGAAAATTCAAAAAGGAAAGTCCCTTAGCAAATGGAAAAGTCCAAAGCTCAACCGAATGGATAACAACTGCCATTTTCCTGACTTGGTACAGGCATTTTCTTATATAGAAAAGTGTACGGCAAAATTAATGTATCTTACATTCTACTGGCTTTATAGATTGTTAACTGCTTAAGTTTTAGATGAAAAATCATGACATGCAGGTTATAAATCTCACCATTTCCAACTGTAGAAATTACATTGATAGTGAACATATGGAAATCACCTTAGGAGAACAAGTTCGGAGGTCAATCCTTAGCAGAAAAACATATATGAATCAGTCTAAACCTCTAAAGAAGATATGTATGATTTGATACCCGATCTTATTGAATCACTGGGTCAACATAGGCGGATCCAGAGGGGCTGGGGGGCCCGGGCCCCCCTTTCGTGGGAAAAATTTGGTTGATTATATAGGGAATCATTGAAGCATGACTGGAGCGGGCCCCCCATAGGTAAGTCAGCGCCCCCCCCCCCCCCCCCTTAGGAAAAGTTCTGGGTCCGCCACTGCTCAATGAAACTTTTAGAAGATTTTAAATCTACCTTTATTGCTATAATAAACGGACACCTGTTCAACAATATAGCCTTCCATCTACTCCTAGATATTGGCATTTATTTTTCTCACAATCAACAACACATCACACTAGATATAGTGAAGAGACCATATTGTTTTGGCTAACAATTCAGAAATTATTTAAAGGAAAGGATATCATTTTTTTTCCGCGGATACACAGGCCAAGGACTCATCAGTGAACAATCTAAAAAGCTAGAAGAATGTTAGATACATTTTGCCGTACCGTCAGATCCCGTTTTATCCCGGGAATAATTTTTTTAAATTTAACGGAAAACCCGTGACACTCTGGTTTGCTTTTTTCTCTTGTTTAGTTTGAAGCATATCGTTATTGTATAAATCTATGTAATAATTAAGGGGTGTGCTAGTGTTTATTGTCATTTAAGTGTTGAAATTGCTAATCTTACAATTTAAAAAAAAAAAGTTACCCACATCCGAAAATAAAGTTACGGACAGTCTGATTATTTTTGACTTATATAATTAAAAGTTGGCCTTGCGCTAAAGTGAAGTCAAAATTAACAAAATTGTAGTGATGGTAAGTGATTTCTTTATTCTAAAATCCTATCAATATTTACATAGATCATGGAAAACGTTGCAAAAAGTACATTTCGTAACAACTATCATCTCAACGAGTTTAGAGTCCGCCGTCTTGGGCTGTGGGTAACTTAAGTTACCCACGGCCGTTTAAGCACAGTGGGTATTGGTCAAGAGAAACAACTTGTTTGAAGTTTAAACTATCCTGCAGTGGACCAAAGGACATGGATGTAAGCACATATAGAATACCATGCCAAAAATTTAGAAACATAATGTGTAGTAAGCTATAAAAGGTACCTGCATACTTAAGTGTAAAAACAATACAAACAAGAAAACCAAGTAGTGGATTCTTTACATCAACAATACGTTTGTTAATTTCTTTTTAAGTGTACAGTTCAAACGTGAAGAAGTAAGTAAGTAAGTAGGTAAGTAAGTAAATTTTATTTAGAGTCAGCATATATATACATAATAACAGACAAACATGAGCTCTGGTGAGCTCTTTAACCGACTAAGTCCTGGCCAGAAGTAATATATATTCTGGTTCCCGGGACTACGTTATATGTATTAACTGATAGCCATACACTCACGATATATATGTGTAACATACTCAGTCTGAACATTCCGATCGGTAACTAGTCTAGAAGTCATACCATTTTAGATATTGAACCTCCGGGTACTGCATCCTTGACAGATCAATTGGAACAATATCCCATAAAATATGCTAAAGAAACTAGGTATTCAAAGTATAAGTTCAAAAATTACTTTAAATCTTTAGGATATGATTCAAAATTAGGGTAGGTAACATTAGCAGAAACGCATGTATATTTTTAGGCCAAATTATGTGAGAGTCGTTATTTATTAGAGAATCTCTGCTCTGTATGATTTGTAGATCGGCCCTTTCTAGCTGTCTTGTCTAGATTTGTTTCTCCATGACCTTGGTTTGAAACAGAATTTTTGTTTGACATGTAGAACAGCCATATTACTCCACTGTAAACACCACTAAGATTTGTCATTAAAACAATGGCTAAAAAAAGTTCATACGGAACGTCAGAAATTAGCTGCCATGTTCCATAGACAGTAATTGGTGTCCATTGAATTATATAAACAACCACAAATAAACACATGGCTTTCGCTGATCTCAATGTTGCCTTTCTAACACTACTACTGTTACCCAGGTTAGTTTTAAGATTTCTTGATTCTGTAAAAATTCGGTACCATGTGAACACGTAAATAGTTGAAAGTGCTATCAATACAGCACCCATTATTCCGGTGCATAATATAGTATTAGCAATGACACCCTTTACAGAATCAAAGGCACAACTGAAACGAAAAGCGAAATTAAATTTGAAATATCAATAGATAATGTTTGCTACACGTGCCAGAACATTGAAGTATGAAACAGGAATTTCATGCTTTTGAGTATATAAAAATTCGTATGTACAAAACTATTTTGAAAAAAATTTGTTTTTTTTTCTCATTACTTTCAATTTTTTAAAAACCAGGTGTTGAAAGATGCAAAATCGTTTGTTATGATATAATTTATAAGTTCAGATAGCAAATTTCATGGAGTACATATTTTTGCGTTAACCAACAAATATATTCATGCGTCAGGCCAATTCAATGTCACAAACATTCATTTTTCGTGTGATAAAGGTTGCGAGTTGGAAAAAAATAATTTCCTTATCTCCAAAGACGGATCAAACGATTTTTTAAAGGAATTTATTGGTGTATAATCTGGACCAAGTCACTCACAAATATATCATGTAAGACACACACTGATTCTATTTCAACTGTGTTATGATATTGTAATTATTATATTTATCTATGTTGGCCTAATTTGTGTTGTATTGCTTGAAAGTTGTTTACAAAATTATTTTATAAGTCTGCAGTTTAGAAATCACTGGAACAATCACAGAATAATTGGAACTTTCCATTTGACTTACATAATGATCCCAGAATGATCCTAATAAAAGATGCGTTATATATATATAAACTTCTACATTTTACTAGAAACTTCCGTTGTAACTTTCTAGGACGTTTCATTCTAGAGTGTTCTAGAATTTTCCATGAAACCATATATATACAGACACTAAAGTTAAACTCTTAGACTCAGACCTAGACATCGATAGACATTAGTATTCACAGCATTTGGATTGACACTTTTATTCTACAAACAACATCATACTGGATTGTGACCTTAGTAGTGAACATAATTTTCAGATTGGATTCCGAGAAGATTTCCGGATACAGATAAAGATAAAAGATTGGACTTTTGACAGTTAAGTTGACAGTTATATTTGACTGTGTAATACTTCTTTTAAACTTTTGTACAATTTTATCATTGATTTGTGTCGTTTGTTTGCTACAATTTAAAGGCGATTTCTGGCCGTAACAACTCAAATACATCGCAAATTTTATGACAAGAAATTAAACTTGTGTTCATATCATAGGAAAAAGAAAACACTTCATATTTTTATGTGACAATTCTCTTTTTAGTGGTACCACGTTATTAAAATCCAAATTGGTTATTGAAACAAATTTATTGCGAAAAATCAAGAGTAACAAATACTTGTAAGCAGCCGATGCTGTAGGGCTTTAGGAAAGGGCACATAATCGCCGGGAATGGTAGACATAGCGACGATATCATTTCCGATCAAAGAGGGGTTTGGGTTACTACGCCCTTTATCCCCTTAATCCATCACTATTTATGTCCATGCTCTGTGTTTAAGTGTAGAAAGAATTAATCACCTTTTGTACAGTAAATATAGAAACGGGTGTAAACTTGATCTTTGTACTAAAGGGCTCTTATGGTCAATTTTAACAATAAGCCGTAAGGTTCATTTCAAGCGAATCGTATATGGTAATTATTTTTATATGAACATGAATATGCTCACAATCTCAGTGGGTAATTTTCATTTATCAGTTCGGGTTGTTCGTTTTTCAAATCCAGTGTCTTACTTTTAATTCCTATTATGTATTTTCTTACTTCACATGTTTTAATATCAGTTTGGTGTTTTTGTTGTTGCTTTAGTTTAAATGTAAATGTGCATTATTATTTATTAAAAACAGCTTAATCATAGTTTTGACGAGAGCGGCTAGTAATAATTTATATTTCTGAATATTCATACATAACTGCCTCTGGATGTTAAACAATCTATCCACCATAGTATGCAAATTGTTGAAGAATTATTCTTTAGGTGGTATGGGATGTCAAATTAAAAATGAAAGGATTTTTCATACTTTGCCAAAATAAATGTCCTATACCAAGTCAGGAATACGGCCATTGTTATATTATAGTTCGTTTCTATGTGTGTTATATTTTAACGTTGTGTTTCCGTTGTGTCGTTTGTTTTCTCTTATTTTTGAGTGTGAATTCACATTACTATAAGACGTGTCACGGTACTTATCTATCCCAAATGCATGTATTTGGTTTTGATGTTATATTTGTTATTCTCATAGGATTTTGTCTAATGCTTTGTCCGTTTCTGTGTGTTTCTCATTTTAATGTTGTGTCGTTGTTCTCCTCTTATATTTAATGCGTTTCCCTCAGTTTTAGTTTGTTACCCCGATTTTGTTTTTTGTCCATGGATTTATGAGTTTTGAACAGCAGTTTACTACTGTTGCCTTTATTTGAAATATATTCAAAAATATACTAAAACTTATAGGTCACCGAGCTGGTTTTTCAGGTTGTGAAATAGTGACTTATTTTGTATGGATTATACAATAAAAAGTTATTATTGTGTAAAGAGAAGTTCCGATGTCGTCTGATGATAACGTGTGTAAACAACTTACAGCTGAGCGCACGGAGGAGAGGAAGATTTATCAAAAAGGATTAATTTGTGCGTTCTTTTAAAATGAAGAATATGAATAGCTTCAGCCTGCAAGTTCACACAGTCTTTAATGATTCTCATCTAATAAGATCATATGATATAAGTTTTTGTGAGTTGGAGAAATTCGGCGTCCAATCACAGTGACCTTTCGTTTGACGAAACCTGGAAAGATGGTCGATGGCTAGCTCTGGCTCAACACCTAGCACAAAAAAAAATGCTATATCTGTAGGGATCCACCTTAAATGAAAATTCTTATCAGTAAGTTGAATTGCTACATCGAATTTTGCTTATTTGATGGAAAATCTAGACCTATTGTTTTCTGCTATTTTACAATCCAAGATGATGAAAGACTCTCATATCATCTTAAATACGTATTCCAATGTATTTCCAAATAGTGATTAATTAGTATTAATTTCTAGAAGCAAAATCATTAGGAAAATATACAAATTAAACTTCTTTTTATTGTTATACTTACAAATTTCCATTTGGACCAAACACGTGTAAGAACGACAAAGGGAAAACTGCCACAAAAGGTCCTAGACTAAGTAAAAGAAGTAGTTTCCAGTCTTTGTCTCCAAAATTGACATCCTTTCTAAAATAAACTGACATAAATGCATTTAAGGCAGACATTAAAGAAAATAGAGACTCGGAAAGGCAAATATTCACCAGAAGCATACCATACACGGAGCACAATCCACTTGGACGGATATGGTCCTTCGTAATCACTATCTGGACGTGGTCCAAAGTATGTACAATACCATAAGAGATATCGCAAATACATCTGTATAACAAAAATCGTTCATGTTTATGCCATTTCATAAACCTCTTTCCTGCTTTTGATTTATATAATAGTATAATAACTCCAAAGGCAGAAAATAAAGTCAACAGCAAGCAGACGATAGCTGTCACTTGAATTAAATTGAAACAGTTATGACCGACACCAAACACAGGTATATCGTATCCACTTTCAGCTAACGTAGTGTTTATCAGTGTGATATGCATACATCCATTTCCCATACCCAGGTTAGATAATTTAGAAAATGCGTTATTATTTTTTTCCTTATAAAAAACATGAATATGTTGGTACAAGTTTAAGATGTTTTGTTTGTACACTCTATCCAGTATAATGTTGGCGCAGAAATGATTCTATTTTTTCCGTAAAATATTAACTGACAAATATATAATGAAGTATCGTTATAACGTGTTGTTACGTTAGCTTCTAAATCTTCATCAATAACCGACTAACAATTTCACTTCTTTGACTTATTATATTGCAGGTTGGTATTATAATTGTATTGTTGTGCGAACCTTTGAGTGTCCACACTTTTATATTGGTTGTTTTTGTAGTCTTTCTGAATACCGAAAATGCCTACTATCTATTTCGGAATACATTTGTTCTTTTCTACGGCCGCCAGCGTAATAAATAATTAATTGATCTAATGAGCATGTATTAGCGTTTTATATTCGATACTTAAGCCTGTGGTTTTAACAACTTTTTTGTTAGCATCCTCACACATAATAACTTGTTAAAATAAAACTTGGTATAACACACGAGACCACAATTTACGTCATTACTTTTGTTATTGAACTTTGATTACCTTATTTTTACTAATAATTCTGTTTATGGCATCATTATAACAGCTTCAACTTGCTACCTTTTACTAATTACTGACAGATCACATGCGTAATTACGTCACACATATCAACTAACAAGATGAAAAATAAAATTACTAATAATCAAAAATATAGTGTTACAGTCATGCTATTAAAGGTTAAACCAAAGGCCAACAAAATGACAATTCCAACTTTTGGCTTGCTGTTTGAATTGACTGAGAAGTGGGGGTTTTCTTTTTTTCATTTTTATTTTGCAGAGACAAAAGTTCTGTACTTACGACAACAATCATTTTAAAATTGTAAATTAAATATTCCTTTAACATCAACTTTTTTTAAGTCATTAATATTCATCTATTTTATAGTATAAAAAGTTCTCTCATGATTTTAAATATAATTTTATATCCTCCAATGAATTTTAAAATGAGATTTATTTTATGCTTTGTTATCTCACGTTAGATTGTAGGTCCATGTGAGCTATTGTTATCTCACGTTAGACTGTAGGTCCATGTGAGCTATTGTTATCTCACGTTAGGTTGTAGGTCCATGTGAGCTATTGTTATCCATTGAATCAGTATCAATAACTTTTTTTTTAAATTTTCACAACTTAAACCACCAGGACATTCTGGACCAAAGTTAGCCATAAACATACTCAGTATATCTTGCTTTAAAATTGTGTCTCTTTCACACCGTACCTTATATTCTACACAAATAAAATAAGAATTGTTTTTGCTTTCGGAGAAGGTGGAGAAATAACTGTCACCAGTTAATAATAATCATGTTTAGCTCAATTGGCCTGTTTTTGACTAATATCGTAAAAACTATAATAGATAACAATTTTAAATGACAAAGATGATCAGCAAAATCAAGTAATAGAAATTGTCAATTACTTCTTACAGGGGTTATTGTCCTGAAATAAACTGAACCTATAAAAGAACAAATTCTCTCTTGTCGATCTCGATGAAACCTGGTACCAATCATCAATGATGGCTGTGACTATATTGCTAAAGGTTTCATGTTGTATATTTTTGCTACAATGTTAATTTTGTCATCCCTTATCATCTGTCACCTTTATCTGTTCTTTTTCTTTCATTTACCATTTTATATTTGACATACTCTTGCAACTTTTTAACCTCATTTATTCTAACAAGTTGAAGGAATAATCTAATCTGTTTTATCTCAAAAAATAGAAAATAAAATGGTTGGATAATTTAGAACTTTACATGGAAAGGTCTTACTTTTGTTATACAAGCATTTAGGTCACATATTTTAGGGAGATATTTAAATTTAGAAGGGCTATAATTTAAGATACACTTTTATTTACTTAAACAGATATGTTCCTGCATTTGATAACCATTAAATGGTTATTCTTGGAAGTTTTGAGCAGATTATTTTTCATATTACCAGTAACAACAAAAACAAATAGTATTATTTTGTTGCTATTGAACAAAGAGGTGACATTTTTATTGAGAAGAAAGTATTTTTCATATATCTAATAAGTAACATGGTTAGTTATGCATAACGAAGAAATGGTGTTAGACTTTGGCGCCTTAGTCACACCTTTGTCGTTTTTCTTCAGTATTTTTAAAAACGTTTTATAGATTATAATGGTTCGGGAGAAAAGACATGTTTTAAACATTATCTGATGACGGTACATATTAATAATTGCTGTACAGAAGTCGAAATTACCAGGCCGCTGTATTTGTAATGTAGTATAACACGCAAGAAAAAAAAATAATGATAGTCAATTCCACAATTTTTTACATGGTAGAAAGCACTTCAATTTCTTTTGAATGCTTTCTTTTAGTTGAACACAAAATCCTGATGTGTCGACATTATAAACACAGCTACATCTGATAAAGAGTGTTAACAAAAAGGACTGTTGATGAAAGACATTCTTACCTTTTAAAAAGATAAATATAAGTCTTATGAGAAGAGAATGGAGTGTCTAATTCAACAATGACAGGAATGAAAATCCAGATTATGTTTGACACAATACGAGCAGCACGACGGATCCCACATGTTGAGCAGGATCTGCTTACCCTTCCGGAGCACCTGAGATCAGCCCCAGATTGGTGGGTTCTTGTTGCTCAGTCTTTAGTTTATATGTTATGTTTTGTGTACTATTGTGTGTCTATTTGATCATTTTTAGACATGGCGTTGTCTGTTTATTTTCGACATATGAGTTTGAACAGTGTTAGTAAAATGGATGTTAATCATTTAATGGCCAGTTCAACAGATGGAATGAAAGAACAATGAGTAAGTGTTGTGATAACAAAAAGAATAAATTATTCAAAATAGAAATTTCTTCTGCTTAAGGTACAATTTAATCTTATATATCTAAAATATAAAATTCCTTCATTTAAAAAAGCATGAAATGTAATAAATCAGCTTTTCTAAAATAGAATAATTTTTAATAAGGAAAAAACTGCATCAACAAATTTTAATTTACAATCTTTTTAACAACAGATGCTTTCTCTTTTTATTGACGAATGTATTGTGTTTTTTTTTTCTTTTCAAAAACCTCCTTTGATTTTGTTATCAACATATTTTTTCTTAAAAGAAGGAGTTTGAGGTCTGGTATAAAAATTAGATTCAATATAACATATCTTACCTACACTTTTGCCCCCTTTTTATTTATTGTTTTGGTGGGGGAGGGGGTCATATATGTACCATTAAATAATAATTACAATGTTCAAATCTTAACTTATAATGCTTTTGTAGTTTTGTTTACGTGATGTCATTTTCAATGCCAGGTAATTAGACAAACAACAGTACTCAAGATGTTTTTCTTTTGCTCTTTACTAGTGGACATTGCATTGGGGGTTGTACACTTCGTAAGTGCAATTTTTAAGAGTTCAATTTATAATTAATCTACAATGAAAAGTCAACCATGGTTAAAATTGTATAGTGCATGGAAAGCCATGTACCTTGAAAAAATAGAGTGGAAAATACTGATTTTCCCTTCAACTTCGTACTTTATTTGGCTTTTTAATATTTTTTGATTCGAGCATCACTGATGAGTCTTTTGTAGACGAAAAGTGCGTCTGTTGTTAATAAAAATTTCAATTCTAGTATCTATGATGAGTTTATTTCCATTGGACGAGAAGGGGTGAGTATGTTCTAATTATCTTATCCGTCAAAATGTTTGTATTGTCATCACATCTAATAGTGATTCTAAATTAATTAATGGTTGTAACTGCCCACACACTATCTATCGAATAGGTTGCCATAGGCATTATAGTGTTATGCAATTAATGTATGCAGGGTACATGTAAAATAATAAGCCGTGGACATTTGTATTAAATATATGCAGGGTACATGTCTTTTTCGTCTTTCCGATTAAGAGTCCAACTCTGTAATTAAGTGTGATTGACTAGGGCGCATCTCAAAAAGACAGGAGGCCACTCCTCTGGCCAAAAGTAAAAGTTCAGGGAAAACTGGATGGTATTTACAATAAAATAATAAGCTTAATTACAACTATATACACTAGTTATCCTGCTGTCTATTTCAGATGTGTCTGGGTCAAGGATATGGTATTCACTCTGGCCCTAAAATCCTCCAGTGATCCGGACTCCACTACAGATTCGGGAAGTTTTTTTCCACTCTCTAGTTGTTCTTGGGAAGAATGTTAGTGGACATCCCTCTTCACTCAATTTTGTTTAAATTTGTGTCACCTGATGTGTAATATTTGGCTGGAACTGGTGTTGAGTCTTGTAACACAGTACAAGACTCTGTTTCCATCGTCTGCGCTGCAGTGATTTATAATGGAGATGGTCCAGTATCTTTGTAACACATCCAGGAGAGTTGTCCTGGTAGCATCGATCTATACACAAAGCGAGCTGCTCGTCTCTGTACCTGCTCTATGTGGCGTATGATGATTATTTGGTGAGGATCCCATACCAGGGAAGCATATTCCAGAGTTGGTCTTACAAACATAAACTAAGCTGTAGATTTTGTGGCTGGAGTATCCTTACCCAGATTTCTCCAAAAGAAGCCAAGCGTCATGGAGACTTTCCCTATGGTCTGGTTGATGTGGTTTGTCCAGGAGAGGTACTTGCTGATGGTGAGCCCAAGAGATTTCCCACTGTCTACTGCTTCTAATGTGTGTCCATGGAGTTAGTAGGACGTCTGGTGTTGTTGACGTCGTCATGAAACAAGGATGACTGTACATTTTTCCGGGTGAAAAAATTTGCACAGCGGTATACTACTGTTGCCTTTAATTGCCACTCCCTTTCCCATTCTTCCAACGAGGATCTTTCTTCAGCAAGTCTACATCGTCTGTTTTCCTGATGCGTCTGAATAGGAGACAGTCATCAGCAAACAGTCGAGCGCTTGATGTTGTTGCTTCTGGTAGGTCATTGGTGTATCCCAGAAAGAGTAGGGTACCCATCACAGTGCACTTGGGTACTCCAGATACTACGTCAAGAGGGTCAGACTTGTGATTTTCAAGAAACACAGACTGTGTTCTATTAGACAGGAACTGTCTTATCCATTCGAGTTGGATATCTCCTACCCCGTAGTAGTCCATTTTGTGTAGCAGTCTGGCATGTGGTACCTTATCAAATGCCTATGCGAAGTCTAACAGGATGATATCTTTCTGGTCGCCGTCCTCCATGTTTTGGGCTATTTCGTGTATTGTTATTAGCAGCTTGGATTCGCATGAACGTTTGGTTCTGAACGCATGTTAGTCGTCGCATAGTATGGTGTTTCGGTGAAAGTGGTCCATGATAGTACTGTGGACTATGTGCTCTAGTAGCTTACATGTGGCTCTGGCTCTGTCTATAGCAAGTGATCTTTTTGTTGGTACATACTTTAATGATCTCTTTTATTGATGTCCACATGGTGTAATATCATCAAACTTTGTCTTATCAAAAATATCAAATTAACTGTCTAGATGTTTACCTATGCTTTCTTAGTCTGCTTTCTTCCAAAGTTATACTCTGTACCAATAATTGTGAATTATGTTAACTCTGCATCTGTGAAATATGCCTGTGTATGGGTGGCAGTTTACTTAATGTAGTAGTGATATATGATTTGTTTGTGTTCTGCTATTTGAGTGTTGTATGACTATCGTACCACCTGAATAAACAGTATTATCTGTAGTACTAATATAGGATTGCTACTCAGTGCCATGTTCTGTTTACATTTCTATAACTTGAAATAAAAGATTCGGATTATCTCCCTTTGTACACACATATGCCAAAGTCAAAAGTTAGTAATTATTGATCGGCTCCTGTAAATCGCTTGTATAGTGCGGATTTTGGGTTCATTATCAACATGATCAATAGATAGTATGTTGTGAAGTCCTTCGTAGTTCCAAAAGTGATGCTTTATAGTAATTGCAGAAGAAAAATGTCGCTGTCAAGGAAAAA
Source organism: Mytilus edulis (assembly GCA_019925275.1). Taxonomy (NCBI): domain Eukaryota; kingdom Metazoa; phylum Mollusca; class Bivalvia; order Mytilida; family Mytilidae; genus Mytilus; species Mytilus edulis. The sequence continues at coordinate 90,670,872 of CM034354.1, read as the reverse complement.
AGTCAAGTCTGTTCGCGCATCCACAAACATGTACTTGTATCAATTATGTTAGATTGGAATACATATAGTTAAATATTGGTCATCCCCCAATTGTGTTACATGTGCTTATTCTGACATTGATTCTTTTAAAAATCAAATTTAATTATGAATTAAACTAATTAACTCTGAGCAAAACATTCAAAATGTTAGCTTGAGTGTAAACACATCTAAAAGCACGAACTTGTGATACAGATTTAGAAACGTTGTTATGATTCAACAACGTTTCTAATAAGGTAGAGGTTGAATTACAAGTGGTTTCTATAAGATTTGTGAATTGATGGCATAGAGTTGATTAACATGAATTGGAAAATTCTTTTCCATAAATTCACTGAGAGCAATTTCTATTGAGAATATTCTAACCCAAAAAGTTTTTAAAGCAAAACATAATTTATATATTACCTTCAATGTGTAAAAACACACGATTTTTAACACGTATGATGTGTATTCACGTGATATACAGGAGATGGGGGTAACAAGTATCGATACGTCATTGCAACATTAACTGCCGATTGAAAATGGTAGATGGCAAAACATTCCCCGAGAACAGAGAAAGTGTCCGTTGTGCAGAGTTGCTATAGGTGACGAATACCACTATGTAATGGAATGCAGAAGTCTTTTGACAGATAGAACACTACTTATTGACAAGAAATACCTAACGAACTGTAATGTTTTAAAATGTAATGCTATTATGAACAAAAAACAGAAATCTAAACTTCGAAAATTGTGCCAATTTATTAGAATTATAAATGACAAACTGGATTCTCTCTGAAAAAGAAATTCGTTTATCAGCGAGGTATATCACTATTTCTAAAAGCGTAACAAAACTATGGTATTTGACCAACTTCGGTGTACATTTAATAGTAAATTCGGTTTTGGTAGTAAAATATCCTATGGGCTTTGTTTCCTAGTAACATGCGTAAAGTAAGTCAGTTTTTATAAGTTTACTGAAGAGAAAGTCCTAGAAAAATGAGTGCATAGATAGTAAAAAATGTCTGGGACTTGTTTTCCTAAGACATTTTGCAGCTTTATCATTGTCTTGCAAAAATTGGAATAGATTTCACCTAGTTTACCTATGAATAATAATTATGATTTATTTTTTATTATTTCATTTTTTTTATTTTATTATAGTGTCACATATTTGATCAGACATATATATATATACACACAATTTCATAAACAACACAAAATAAAAAGACCAAATATCCAGCCTTATGGAGACTTATGAGACACTTATGTACAAACATTTCTAAAATCAGAAAGTTAAAAGACTTCACTAAACAAGTCACTTTAGTCTAAATGTGCAAAAATTCAAATTCTAAAAGTCTAAAAAAGATTTAAAAAGATTAACTTATCATCATACTAAGCTTTAAAAATAAGAAATAACAATAGAAAAATATTAATTATCACAGTTAAACATTAAAAAAGAAAAATAAGAAGCATAGTCTAACGACCTGTCTATCCACAGGATAGGAAAAAACGAGCAACACTGTTTATGGTTTCAAAAAATAATACTTTCTTAGTTATAAATGCTCGTGTAATCAAATTTACTTGAAATGAATGTCCCTTCACAACTTAATTTCTCAAAAAAATACTTTACGTGATTTTACCTCAAAGCAAAAATTAGTGTACATTATACCCCTCTAGGCAAGAGAAGGCGTCCTGATGTTTTAATTAAAAATGCAGGGCTGGTGGCAGCCGATTATTTTCGATCAAATACTCTAATCAACACGTGTTTAGTGCAAGAAATGTACATTGTCAACAGACAAATTTTACAATTGATTTTCATCCTTCAAAATGTAACATAAAACTGGAAATGGCAATAACGACATATCATATACCTAATATCTATTTTATTCAACTGTTTAATTCATGTAATATTGTAATATTAGAAAAACTATGTAAATTTATCAAAGTTATAAATGTGAAAGTTATTCCTCCAAGTTAATTTCATTGTATTGTTCACACATGCTTGTAAAAATTGTACCTTATAGTTGTATTTATGTATGTTTTCTATAAATATGTAATTGTAGTTTTATGAGAAATAAAGTATTCGTAGTGCAAGTGAACCAGTCAGTTAGGTCTGATTACATGTACTGTAGTTAATTATCAATTGCATATTCAGATTACCTGACAAAATTGACACTTCGCGCTCAACTGCGAACGCGGGCGTATTGCATTTCCGCTAATTTTTCAAAGTCCTAATGCTACGTTTCCGCAAATTTAAAGTATACGATTCCGCAATTTGTATTTATTACTTTTCCGGAAATTTACCTGGTAAATTATAAATATTTAAATATATATTGACTTGAAAAATGTTGCTATGTCCTTATACAGAGACAGGCGAAAGCAGTTTCCAAAATTACCTAAATGTAGATTAGAAATTCACGAGACATTAAGACAAATAGATTTGAACACTAACAAAAGTGAAACTTATTTTCACTTTTAATTAGTCAATGATTTTGATTCGGGAATCGTTATACTTTCATGTTTCACCAACTTGGTATGTCTATGTAATGAAATGACTGATATTTTCATAGTAGCACATTTAAATCCTGTCCGAAATTCTTCTACCAACTCAGTTTATTCGATACAGGGATGTAAAAATGGTAACTACATTCGTCTTGTATTTGCGTTACTTCCCCTTAAATCCGAGGAATGTTACACGAAACTGTTGGATCGGCTTATTGATGTGTGCGCTACCCGAAGAATAACTCTCCAGCCCGAGGTCGTTCATAATGACGTTGAATGAGTAATGCATACTTCTGTTACGAAAACACGAATAATGCCGAGTCTTTTCATGCACACTTGAACGAACAGTTTTACGCTAGCCATCCTAACATTTTTATTTTTATCGATGTGTTATTGAAACTGCAAACAACATCTTACATAAAAATGAGAACTCTAACTGTAAAAGCACCCGTTTAGAAATGTGAAAAGGAGAAGATGGACTTCCTTCTTGAACAAAATACAAAACTTGTAAACGGTGAATGTACTACTGTGGACTTTGTGCGGCGTGTTGGCTAAAATATTCTGCAAGAACTGACTTATGAACTCATATCAAGATATTTCTGATTAGTGCTGACTTTTGAACATACGTTTTCATAGATTTAAATGATGAATTTTACTTGCATGTTATGATGACCTTTGACTTACTTAATATTTATTTTATATTATGGCTTTGCTTTCGATCAACAGGTATTCCTCAATTATTTGCGGAAAAGCAATAATTTATTTTGTCCGGAATAGTTACTTTTTTCCGGAAAAGTAAGATATTTATATGCGGAAACGTAAACTTTTTTTTCCGGAAACGTCATCCTTTTTTCCGGGAAATTAATGCCAATTTGCGGAAACGTAAAACGCCGGCGAACGCTACAATCACTAATTGGTGTTATATTCACCTTATAAACGGGTCTTTCTAATGAATTGCGGACATACAACTTCAATACATAATCTGTAATAGGGACAAATTAAATGACATCTTGGTGACTACGTCAAATATAAGTGCTTTTAATGTTTTTGATTTACAGTAAAAAAAAATAACATTCCTGTCATTTCTCAGGTTTACAGTTCTGTTTAAGGTAACGATGGCCTTAGAATGTGGAGGCATTTGAATTGGGTTTATGTAAGATGACGACCCTTTGATATTCAGTGTTTGAGTATGTGGGAAAAGGGGGGGCAGCAGGAGGATTTATACGAAATTTATAACAAAATATACACATTTGAATTTTTAACGAATCTCACATAAAATTCACGTGAAATCACATCAAAGGCGTTCCATACTGATACATGAAAATCACGTGATTTGAGATCAACATGAATTTCACGTGAACTTCATAAAAAAAAATATGGTATTTTTCATGTATTAATTAAATTTAAAAATTTAGATGTTATTTTGATTACTTTATTTTGAAAATTCACTAGAATTTTACGTGAAAAATTTGCTTGTGATTTCCATGTGAAATTCATGTGAGTTTCACATGAGATTCACGTGAAACTCACATGAACCGGTTTCACGTATAAGTTCGCTAAGAGTGACAATTCACGTGAATTCCACATGAATTTAAATTCACGTAATATTGATGTGGGTTATATAATATAATTACATAAAAAAAAAAACGCAGAGAACACAATAAACATTATGAAAAAAAACATGTATTACTACGTTAATATAAAAGTTCTCAGTTTCCAATTTTCAAGCAAAAAGGCCATCACATTGTAAATAATAGCTGTTTATTTTTAACCTTGTGGTAATAACTGCAATGTATTGGTATGTAGCCATGAATAATAGTATCGTGAAAATTTTTGAGGTCTATACTGTCTATGTGCTGGACAAATCATAATTAAATGGTATTCATGCTCTCTTGCATAGTACAACATTTACGAATTCTCCCTTCGTTGATTTATATAACGATCCGTCTCCATCTATATTTTAAGGGGTAGACCTTGGTTCAGGGAGATAACTCTTTAAATAAGTTAAGCGTTTGTAAAAGTTAAGTTCATCAATGTATTTTAAGCATTTACCTGAAACAGATTGAAAATAATCTATGTAACCTAGAAGCTTAGAATATATTTTTGAAAATGGTTGACAAAAACGTACTGATGATTTTAAGAGTTATTTCCCTTGACCTAGGTCTACTTCCTTAAATACACCATCAAGCATATTTACCTGACGATATCAGGAATTTGGTATTTAGTCAAATCTTAACCGGAAATTGTGATTCTAAAATTTACTTAAATGAAAACAACATGTCGAAATATTTAGGCTTGAAATAAATATATTTTTGGATAAGTTAATGCAAGCACACGAGGTGTATAGTGTCTTATGCGATTACAGGTTTGTAATGTTTAACAACCATATAATATCAGTGTGTAAACACGTTAATTATGAGCTTTGAAAGTCAAGTAGTTCGAGCATTTTTCTGAGTAAGTGTTAAAAAATTTCAAACAAATATTCTTTACTGTGGTTAGAATTCATTAGTCGTCAGTATCTATAGATTAACAACTTGTGGTTATATTGATAATTCAGAATCTTCCTTGAAGGTGGCGCACGAATTCGCAGCTAAATAACTCGATTGATGTGTCATTTGTATACAAGAGTTATATTCCTTTGAACTATGAGTCTATGTTTAATTTCATAAAGTCAATATGTTGATTGTCTACCTTGAACAGGGTTATAATTATATCTTATAAATATGGTTTTTTATTGAATTCAAAATCGTTACAAAATCTGTAATGTACTAGATACTCGTATTTTTCATTAGTTTATCAAAGACATTTATGAATATCTATAATTTCTTTTATTTGTTTTGAAATGTTTAAAATTAATATATACCAATATAAAGAATTATTTTGTTATCTTATAAATATTTTTTTGTTATCTGTAAGTATTCTTACCGTGTTTATACGTAAATAATGAGCAAGGTAAAATGAGAGATGAGACAAACTGCTCTAAATCACAAATCACAGGCGCTCGGCGCTCGTTACAGAATAAAACTTTCCTTTGTTATACCTTATTATACCATTAAGGTATATAGGGGGAAATATTCCGAAACAAGTGACTATGTCACAGAAAAAAGCATCTTCCCAGTATTCATGAAATTGCTCTCTATTAAAGCCATATCCTGGAAATTATTAAAAAAAAAACCACTTTTTTCCTACTTTTAATTTGAGGTACAATATGCCGGTGAAAAACATTAATTGTGCTGTCAAGAATACACTGTTTCAAGTTGTGGTATGCATCAAAACTGTCCAACAGCATTCGTCATTCTACTTGTAAAGGCATTTGTTTCTAAGATCGGTATGGTGTATACCATTATGCCAGAACTCGAATGAAGCAGAAAGCTGATGTAACTTATCTGCCTCACTCGACAAATACATGAAAGAAGTGTAATAACGCCTAACACAAACACAAAACAGTACACCACAGCCACCATTTTATTCCAGAAGCTTCTAACTGATGCCAAATGCTAGAGTGTAAAATTGTAATTGGGACCTACCCAAAACAATTAGCACTTTTCTGAAAAAGACTATAAATGAAAACAGAACTATATCATCTTCTATAATGATTGAATGTTAGGAAAATTGACCAGAGTTATCTTACTTTAATCACAGAGAGGGGAAAGCAAACAATTTTTAATTTAAGCCTAATTAACATTAAAACAATTTTCCATTAACAAATAAAGTTACCTTATTGAAATATAAGGAATTTGTTAGCTAAATCTAATAATTTTATTAGATATTGTGAATTTTTATGACAATAGAGAAACATGCTACACCATCTGTAGTAAAGACTATCTCAGTGTTAATCTGTTTCCAATAATTGAATAAGTGTGTAGCTGAAAGTGAAATCTGTCATTAGATAAGTAAAGTTAAGTTACTACTTGATTCAAAGGTTTTTATGGCAACTAAGTTTGATTAATTAGAACAAAAATAAATTTTCATTTATAATTAATCCGTGTTCATCAGTAAAGCAACACAACAAATATCAATTACCTTTTACATAGTACAGAAATATAGAAAATGAAGTTCGATTGATTTTTTTTAGTATTCTTAAGAAATTTGTAATATTGTCAAGGTATCCACTTAACTTTTAAAATTATCTAAGGTATATTTAAGAATATTTTGTGTCATGAAGTTATGAATTTGGAAATACGTTGTAAGGTCAGTTGAAAGTGAACAATAATAATTCTTTATTCCGTAAGCAAATATACAGCTCGTAGGATTAAATACATACACAGATTATTCAGTTTACATATACATATACAACATTAATATATAGCGGAGTTTGGCATTCAATTTACATTGGTAATAAAAGTACATAACAAAAAATCAAGTGTTACGAAATTTCTCTGCCTCATACAGATATTTACCCAGATTGTTTAATTCTTTAATATTTCTTATAGATAGTAATTGAACTAATTTGAAGGTAGATGAGTTTCTATAATAATATATCTTAATATATTTACTTCTGACATTTACATATTTATCACACTCTAATATAAAATGATATTCGTCTTCGATTACTTTCTTATTACATATATTACAAACACGCTCATTTCTGGAAATATTAAAGTATCTTCCAGTTTCTACATTAAGTGAATGTGAATTGATTCTATATTTAATTACATATGACTGGTATAAACTGTTCAATGGTCGATTTAAATAAAATTGCAAAGTATGTCCATCATGTATATATTGGTATAAATTACATTTTGAAGTATTTTCAAAAAATGACAAGCCTTCAGCTATATAATAATAAACAATTCTTTCTCTAAATTTATGCAAAAATAATTAACTATTTCCAACACTTTGTGCTAACCATATATCATTAAATCCATACCTGTTTAGTATGTCTCTTATTTTACAACTCCAATTGAGTTTATCATTCGGTTTAACAAAACTAGATTCGTACATGTCTTCATAAATACTATTCAATATACACTTATTAGATTCTAATAACTTCAACCAGTAACGTACCATTCTTACATATCTATTTAGTACATACAATGGTAAACGCCAAAATTCAAAATACACCATATGGTTTACAGTCGTTTTTCTCACTTTCAAAATTCTTCTTAAATAGTACAAATGAAGCGTTTCCATATCAGCTCCCTTATGGAAACCCCATATTTCACAACCATAGTTCACAATACTTGTTACATATGTATCAAATAAGGATATCAAAGTCTCAGTGTTATAACAATCATCATAAATCTTACTCAATAAACAAAATGTAGCCTTTCTATCCTGTTCAGATAACAATATTACAAATTTCTTAGGTTGGAACCCCCCTATTTTTGAACGATCAATGCATTTGAATGGGGACATGTAATTGGAACCCCCCCCCCCTCCTTTGTCCTGGGTTAGGAACCCCCCCTTTTTTAAATGGCTGGATCCGCCCCTGTATAAACCTGTTTAGTATGTCTCTTATTTTACAACTCCAATTGAGTTTATCATTCGGTTTAACAAAACTAGTTTCGTACCTATCTTCGTAAATACTATTCAATATACAATTATTAGATTCTAATAACTTCAACCAGTAACGTACCATTCTTACATATCTATTTACATACAATGGTAAACGCCCAAGTTCAAAATACACCATATGGTTTACAGTCGTTTTTCTCACTTTCACAATTCTTTTTTTACAACCATAATTCACAATGCTTGTTACATATGTATCAAATAAGGATATCAAAGTCTCAGTGTTATAACAATCATCATAGCTCTTACTGAATAAACAAAATGTAGCCTTTCTACCCTGTTCAGATACTGTTTTCTGTGTTACAGTAAAAGTGACGTTATAGTTTAATAACAAACCAAGATATACAAACTGATCACAGAATGTCATTTCTATCATTTGTATCATTCAAATACAGTTTTTGCCATAAAACATAATGTGACACACTGTCGAAAGCTTTGAAAAAATCAATAAAACAACAATAGAGACGTTTTCCTTTACGTAAACTTTTTGATACAATAGAATGAAGGGCAAAAATCGCGTCGTGTGTACCATATCCAGGGACAAATCCAAACTGCGCATCAGTCAATATACTGTATTCTTTGCACCACTTTAATAGTCTTGTATTAATGACAGAAGTTATTAAAACAATATCCAACATGAGACACAAGCGACATTCCTTTGTAATTTCCTGTATCATCAACTTGACCTTTTTTTAAATAGTGGAACTAATTAAAACACTCTTGACCCATATTTCTTGAAACCAACCGGTAATAAGTATTACGTTAAAAAGTTTACATAACAGTGGCAGTAGGGCTAATTTACACTCCTTCAAAAATTCATTTATTATAATAATAGATTGTCATAGCCTGTTGCTTTTTCGGTTTTCAATTTTTTAACACAAACATCAATTTCTTGCTCCGTAAAAAGGTCGGTCCACTTCTTCAATAATGACTTCATTGTTGACTTCTACTTCCGGTTTGTTGTCAAATTCTTCTTTAGAAACTAAGTTTTTGAAATGCGTAACAAAATCGTTTAATTTTATGTTGCTTTGTATGACCTTTTTTCGTTTCCTGAATTTTCGAAAAAAGTACTTAGGATTTGTTTTTCTCATAGAACTCAACTTGTTTCCCCTCTGTTTTTTATATCGTCTTTTTGGGGTCGCCCCGATATTCCGATACCCCGTTAGTCCGACAACCCATTGGTCCGACACCCAATAGTCCGACACCCCACTAGTCCGACACCTCGTTAATCCGACATTTTTAACATAGATTATGACATTATATATAACTATGCAAATGCTTGAAATACTGAAAAACATAATTGCAAACTGCATTCGTACATTAAAAGATATATAAAAACATGCTAACAAATCTGTTCCTAGTGTCAATTTCTTGTTGGGATGTACAAGTATCCGGCCACGTCCACTTGTATTTTTATCCATTTGATGAGTTAAGCCATGCATTTTCAACTGATTTGTATAGTTAGTTCTTATGTTGTACTGTTATACATGTGTACCACTGTCCCAGGTTAGGGGAGGGTTGGGATATCGCTAACATGTTTAGTCCCGCCACATTATGCATGTATGTGCCTGTCAGGAGCCTGGAATGCAGTGGCTGTCGTTTGTTTATGTGTTAACTATTTGTTTTTCATTTATTTATTTTTTTTACAGATAAGGCCGTTAGTTTGCTCGTTTGAATTGTTTTACATTATCATTTCGGGGCCTTTTAAAGCTGACTATGCGGTATGGGCTTTGCTCATTGTTGAAGATCGTACAATGACCTATAGTTGTAAATTTCTGTGTCATGTTGGTCTCTTGTGGAGAGTTGTTTCATTTGCAATCATACCACATCTTCTTTTTTATATATATATATCGGCACGATTAAAGCAACCGCATCACACAATTTTAGGGGAAATAAGTTCCATTTCAGGGAATCGACAATCGCAGTTGACTAATAAATTCCTAAAAGTTGTTTTATATATCCACTTGTTGAAGCCTACCTGAAAATAAGCAAAAGGTCAAGTAAGCTTTTCTCATTACTTGGCGTCCGTCGTCCGTTTTCGTCTTCCTCTATTAACTTTAACAAAAATCTTCTTCTCTGAATCTAATTGCCCAATTTTAACCAAACTTGGCCACAATCATCACTAGGGTATCTAGTTAAAAACATGTGCCCGATCGATGGCCACGCCTGCCAACCAACATGGCCGACATGGCTAAACATAGAACATAGGGATAAAATGCAGTGTTTGGCTAATATCAATGGAACTCAAGCATTTAGAGCAAATCTGACAGGTGGCAAAAAAGTTTTTTATAAGATTTAGATTTATCTGCCCTGACATTTTCAGACGAATCCGACAACCCGTTGTTAGGTTGCTGCCCTTGAGTTTGTAATTTTACGGAAATTTTGCAGTTTTTTGTTATCATTATAATATCTAATATTTAAGGGGGTTCGCGGGTCTAAATCATTTATATAGGATTTCTCTATATTTTTCTATAAATGAACTTTATCTTATAGTTAATAGAAAAATAAAATAAAAAAGTGGGGTCACCGTTCATTTGCGCTCACAATCTGCCTTCGAAAGAAGCATACATTTTTGTAAAGGTGGTTTTTTTCTGTTGAAGTAATAGGAGAAATAAAGGTAATATCGAAATAAAAAAAAGAAATTTATTACAGAAATCGCTAAAATTTTACAATAATTTAGTTTAAGTACAGCTTATATGGAAATTATATTAAAAAAGATATGTCACCGATGAGTTGGAAAAGATATTTCAATTTTAGAGCCAAAAAATGGCATTTTTCCACCAAAGGGAGATAATTTGGAACTTTTCAATGATGTATACATTTTGAAAGTCATTTGGGGCCAACACGAATTGATTGATTTGAATGATTTTTGTACCATATGATAAAGTAACAACTACAAAAGGAAATAAATAAAATTTGTAATGAAAAACAAATGTTTGATTTTTTTCTGAAATTTTTATAACGTGACGGTACCCAAATTGCACCTATTTTGACATTTTTTTCAACTACGTTTTTTTATGATCAAGACAAAAACTTCAAATTTGTGTTTATTTTGTAGTCGTATCCTTCTTTATTATATAGGTAAACCAATTTGACATTCAATCCATATGGAATCATAAAAAAATTGGTCTGAACTTACCTCCAAACCATCAACGATTCTGTAATGAGGAGTACCCAAATTGCATCCATGCTTAAATTCGCATCGTCAAAAGTCGAATAACAGTGCTTTTGTTTATTTTTTTCAAATATTTTGAACAATTGGATAAATGTCCATGCTTACTCTTCATTTTTTCAGAAATGGATACTTGAAACATATTGTATTTGCTGATTTTTAAAAGATGACGTTTTGATGACGTCGCATGGCGACGTTTCGGTACATTTTGCTTTTTCAGTAAACACTTCATCTGTTTATAAATACTGTGAACGTTTTGTGTATATCTAAATATGTTTACCTATATTGAAAGACGTGCATAGTATCAAATAATAAAAATACAAATTGTTTTAGTCTCTAGGAAATCTTGTAAGATAAGATTTCCACTGCTATTTTTGCTAAATAGGTGCAATTTGGGTACTCGGTGCAATTTGGGTTACCCTCGAGCCATTACGTTACCCTCGAGCCTCCTTAATACTATTAATTATTATTTTAAACTTATTTTACATGATTATCTAAGCATCAGTAAATGCAGGTGAGCGACACATGCTCTTAAGAGCCTCTAGTTGAATTATGTACAGTCACAAGATGACAGTGTATATTGTCTATGTAAATTATAAACTACGAGGTATAAACATCACTGGTGATAGTTTTCAAAAGGAAAATGCCTGTATAAGAACGTCCGTAATATTAAGTTAATAAGGAGCTTACATACAATTCTTGTAATGCATTCGCGTGCATTATGGCCAATAAGACGACCCATGTATCTAGGTACCTGCGAACGCTATTATATAATTATGCGTTATATTATCATGACTATGCTATGCAGGATTTTTACTGATATATATTTCTCAAGAAGTATGAAAATTTTGACAAAGAAATGTTGGTTTGGTGGTTGTCTCTCTGACATATTCCCCATTTCCATTCTCAATTTTATTAAAACAAATATGCTCTTGAAATTTCAATGGTTATATTAATATACCGTACAGCTGATTATTTTCTCGTGTGCAACAATTCACGATTTTAATTAAATAAAGTATACATGCGAAATATTTTGGAAGTTATTATTTTGGCAGATTCATTAATTTAATCATACCTTTGCATGTTCACTTGCGGTATTTAATTCTGAGATTTTATTCTATCCGCGAAAATGTACACCCCGCAAAAACAACCCGGTATATGAAGCGATAAAGAACTCCATTTTGCATTCGCCATGATGACGTCAGCGTATGTAGATATATATGCGTAGCAATACTTGATTAATGAACATGATATTTCCGTCGTCTTGTGTGTGAATTTTTATGCAATAATCAGTAATTATAGTTTCATACATATGGCGTGACAGATGAGACCCCCCTTTTTTTCATAAAAAAGTCAATAACTCTAAAAAAAGAATTTAAAATCATCACAAAAAAGTATACAGATCTTTACATTAATATAACTAAGAAGTGTATTAAGTTGTAAGCAATAATCATAAATTGTTTTTGAGAAACGGCGCGACATGTGACCCTCCCAATATTTGAATTGCATTTATTTTGTTGATATTTTGATACCTTGCCTAGCTACATGCTTTTTATAATAATATATATGTACTTGGTTTTTTTTTTTGCTTGGTTCCGTGAAATTACTATTGCACAATCGAATACTGGTAACAAGTAAGAATATAGCGATCTTCTGATAAAACTTTCTTTGTAGTGTTGTTCAATGCTTCCAGATCATCTAGTTACAATTAAGGTTGTGAGTGCGAGTTTTTGTTTCTAACAACTTTTATTTTTCTTAATAGTCAAATTGAGCATGGAAATGGGGAATGTGTCAAAGAGACAACAATCAGAGCAAAGAACAGACAACAGCCGAAGACCACTTATGGTCTTCAATGCAGCGAGAAACTCCCGCATCCGGAGGCGTGTTTCAGTTGGCCCCTAAACAAAAATGTATAGGGATTGTTTTACTTGAACATTTGTAGTGTCCTTTTTCTTATATACATAATATATCGATTTTTTTTGTTGCCTTTAATATAGATACTCTAGGGGTACCCCTTGATCTAAGTCGTAAAATTCCTGAATTTGTGTTCACTTTTATTTCAAATACAATAGATCTATGTAATAAGACAAACAATAAACAATCAAATAAATACGGAAAGAACTCACAGTTTTCGGTTTTGGTCAAACTAACCAATGAATCTATGTCTTTAATCAACAATATTGAATCAATTCATTTACCAATAAGTGAGTTGAAGTTGAAGATTGTTGTTTGCATCTCCCGCAATGGAGGGGTGAGGGGTAAGCAATTCCGTTCGGATAGCGGGTTAATTGACAAGTTAATTGATGTGGAAAGTGTGTGTTCACAGTTTCGGTTTACAAGTTATCTTATGTTGTTCCTCGTAAAGATAAACATTTACATAATATCGATGTGTCCCTGATTGCTCTAAAAAAAAAAACTGGTCTAACACTAGGTTCACAAATTAGTAAGTTTCTGTGTATCAGCTTACTACTATTGGTCGGGATTAATTATATTGTCGGACTATTGGTGTGTCGGACCAATGGGGCGTCGGACTAATGGGGTGTCGGACTAACGGGGTGTCGGACTAACGGGGTGTCGGACTAGTGGGGTGTCGGACTCAAACGAATAAATGCACTCGAAACGAAAGAAGACGAATCCCTTTTTGTCAATATCCATGTTAAAGGTCAAAGCTTCTTATTGTGCCACACTTATCGATCGCCTAATTCAGATAATAACTACTGGACACGATTAAATCATGCAATTGGGATGGGTTTGCAGGTCAATGAGAGGATGGTAATAACGGCGATTTGAACTCTGACTTACTTACTACGCATAATAACAAACTGATTGACACATTAAATTTGTTCAATTTAACCAACGTTATTGAATTACCTACTAGAGTAACGGACCATAGTAGCACTCTGCTAGATCCGATTATTATTAGTGACTCTATGTCATGTTCCTTTTCAAATGTTCTAAAAACTCCATCTGCAATTAGTGATCATGATGCACCTATTGCATTTCTCGAATGTCCAATGTCCGACTTTAAATCTTTTAAAAGAGAAATATGGCTATACGATCGGGCTGATAAATCCAAATTTGCTGAGAAATTAGACGAAATAGACTGGAATACTATGCTTCCCGAAAGTAAAACCACTAATGAGATGTGTGAATGTTTTACAATAGAATTTTTGAAAATAGCTAAAAAATGCATTCCTACTAAAATAGTAACTGTACGACATAATGACAAACACTGGTTCAATAATGACATAAGACGTGAAATTCGAATTCGAGATAGATTAAGAAAAAAAGCGATTAAATATAATTGTGAAAATAATATTATGAAGTACAAAAAACAGAGAAATAAAGTAAATAATATGAAAAAAATCGCCAAAGAAAATTTTGAAACAAATTTGGACTGTCTAATATCGAAACAACCCTCAAACTCAAAAACGTATTGGAAATTAATGAAAACGTTAATTAAATCCAAAAAAGGTTCAGAAACCATACCCCCTCTCCAAAATATTATAAATGATAATGAACTGAATGATACTGTATATGAAGATGAGGAGAAATGTAATTTGTTAAACAAATATTTTAGTATGATTTCAAAGCTAGATGAAGATCATGTTGATTTGCCCGAATTTGATACAAAAACTAATAGTAAGTTTTCAGACATCCAAGTAAATATAAAAGAAATAATAGATAGTATTCAGATATTAGATCCAAACAAAGCATCTGGTCCTGATGTGATCAGTCATAAGATGCTAAAGCTGTGTCCAGAAAAGGTAGCAGTTCCGCTCCATATTATATTTAATAAGTCCATAAGAGAGGGGATATACCCAACTAGCTGGAAGATAGCCAATCTGATACCCATTTTCAAAAAGGGAGACTCATCTCTGCCATCAAATTATAGACCGATATCCTTAATTAGTTGTGTAGGAAAAGTTATGGAAAGAGTTGTGTTTAAGCACTTATACAATCATTTAAAAGCTAATAAATTAATTTATGAGTATCAATCAGGATTTCTCCCTAAAAATTCAACTGTTCATCAACTCCTAGAAATATATAATTGCATATTAAACTCCTTGGAAAAAAAAGATATAAACTGTTTTGTATTTTGTGACTTCTCTAAAGCTTTCGACAAAGTTTGGCATAGGGGTCTTATATGTAAAATGAAAGCGTATGGTGTTGACGGAAACGTATTGAATTGGTTTCAGGATTATCTACATGACAGAAAACAGAGAGTAGTATTAAATAACTCGTCTTCTTCCTTCTGTAATGTCTCAGCTGGTGTTCCCCAGGGATCAGTTCTGGGCCCTCTTCTCTTTGTCTTATATATTAATGATATTGCTGATAAGCTTACTTCACTGTGTCGGCTATTTGCTGACGACACATCATTCAATTATTCTGGTAACGACGGAGAACAGATTAAATCTGTTATCGATCGCGACTTGAAAGAGCTGGATGTTTGGTCTTCTAAATGGCTTATGTCATTTAACCCAGATAAAACCGAAATTATGATATTTTCAAATATTGAGACTCCAGACCTTAGCTTTTCCTTAAATGGTAAAAATATACCTTTAAGTACATCTTATAAGCACCTGGGAGTTAATTTCAGTAGTGACGCAAAATGGAACAATCATATTGAAAGTATAATTACAAGTGTAAAGAAACACTTAAATGTTCTACGTAAACTTAAATACCGATAATCTCGAAATAATTTAGAAAAACTATACTTAGTTTTTATTCGACCCATTTTTGAATATGCCACGGAAGTGTGGGATGATTGTGGAATAGGCTACTCACATAAATTAGAAAATTTGCAATCAGAGGCCGCAAGAATAGTAACAGGTCTACCAATATTTACAAAAACTGAAACTTTATATTCTGAGGTTGGCTGGGAATGTCTTTTTGAAAGAAGAAGGAGAATAAAATTACAGATGTTTTATAACATGAACCAAAAGCATGCACCAGAATATTTATGTAATCTTGTACCTCCCTGTGTACAAAGTACAACCAACTACCCGTTGCGAAATGGTCATGATATTATTGTTCCATTTTGTAGACTTTCCCTTACTACTGAATCGTTTATTCCCTCTACTATACGTGAATGGAATAAACTTGATCCAAAAACTCGCAGTGTCGACTCTATTTCTAAATTTAAGAAAGAATTAAAAAACGATAGTCTATTAGGTAAAATTGAAACGTTTTATTTGTACGGCCCAAGGAAATTAAATACAATCTTAACGCAATTGCGATGTTCCGCTTCATTCTTAAACAATGACCTTTTTAGAGCTAATATTATAGATGATCCTTCTTGCCATTGTGGGTCCGATATTGAGGATGTCTACCATTACTTCTTCGTTTGCCCAAAATACACATTATGTAGAAAAACCTTATTCCATAACCTTAACTGGCTATCTGAAAACTTTGTTTTAGATACAAAACTATTAATTTGCGGACACTTGGAACTTTCGAACGAACAAAATATTCAAATTTTCAAACATGTTCAAAATTTCATAAAAAGGTCAAACAGATTTCTTATGCCTTGATAGAGCGTTATTATTGCTGACACGGAGCGTCATCATTGTCATCAATTCACAAGTCATCGTCACAGAATTATACGACTTTTCAAACTTTCTTTTTCTCTTTTTACTTTCTATCCTCTTTGTTCACCTATCAAAGCTAGTATTATATTGCATAAATTGTTTGTTTTATATGCATGTCCATTATATTATACTATTATTGTAACTTTATATTGTATTATGGAGAAGACTTCATAAGTATGATTTACTTGTGTCTAATCCATTTTGCTTTAATTCAGCAAATAAAATATGTTTAAACTAAACCCCGTCTTTTTAATCTATTCTCAGTTCGTTTAAATCTTTGATTAGCAAGATTTAAAATAGTCTGTTTTCTTCACACTTATTTTGGTTAAATTGTTTCAACGAGCGTCTATATTCTATATACAATTTTTTGCAGTCATCGTTTATCCACGGTTTATCTTGCCCTATATGTATAGGTTTATAAGTTCGCTTTAAGCTGTTACAATAATCACATTTTAAAACCCTAGTCACTTCTGTTTTTGTATATTTATTGACAATATCGGAGAAACACGAATTAATATTGTTCACAATTTCGTCGATATTCCTTGGCTCGTCGGATAAACTATTCATCAGTTCATTATCTTTATCGGAATTTGCCTCAAGGTCCCTTTTAACGTCATCTTTAAACACTTCATTCCATTTATAACAATCATATTTTACAGTTTTACAAGTACATATTTCATTTAAAGTTAATCCTTTTAGTTTAAATACAACTTTTAAACGTGCATTACATGTAAAAGTAGTAAAATCACCAATGAAAAAATAATTAACAATAGAAAATGAATCACAAGATTTTAGCAAATAATCAATTATGCTACATCCATTCTTATTTTAATATGTAAAAGTTTCACTAATGTTCTTTCTCTAACTTAGCCATATACAAAACAACTTGTTGCTACAATGAAGGTTGTTGTCAAGTAAATATATGAGTTTCGTTATGATGCAGATGATATTATGACTTGTACTTTAAGGTTTTTAATCATCTACAAAATGAAAAATTATTTTATATCAATAAATCTATCTTAGTTACCACAAAAACCTTTAAATCAATTAGTAACTTAACTTTACTTATCTAATTACTGATTTCACTTTCAGTTACCTTGACTTTTCTCATCTCAAAAAGTAGGCTACTTGGTCCTGGACTATACATTACAATGGTATCTAAGGGTTTTGCTAGTGGCATATAGCGATATTTTACATGTTTATAATCAAAATATCAGATTTGTTCGGAAGAAATACATGTGAATAGTTTTATAGGAGTTTAATGATGACCTTTATATCTGACGTTTGAATGACCTTTGAACTATGGTCTAAATATTGGATCCTATTGACCTTACTCCAAAAACGTATGGTTGCTGGATTGGTATTTTTTTATAAAATAAATGGTGGTTGCTAAGCACTTTTGGTCTCACCTAGACCTCTGATATGGGAACTAAATAGCAGTTACAATTCAATCGAACATTTTTAAGATTTGATATGCATGTATTGAATTCGTGAATTACATTTGTTACAACTTCTGATAAAAATCCTAAAAGTAGACTAAATCCGTACCATCATCAAACCAGCTGAAGCCCGCCTACGGGTGCGGGATTTTCTCGCTGTGTTGAAGACCCATTGGTGGCCTGTTTTTTTTTCTCTTTGGTCGGGCTGTTGTCTCTTTTACACATTCCCCATTTCCAATCTAAATTTTAAAGTTCAACAGTTAAGGTCATCAATTACCGTTAAACTTCGGGTCAAATTGAAAATAAAAGTTACCTTAACACTTTAGTTGTCTCTAAATAAAGGTTAAATATTTTGGGAATATTGCATAGCTATTTTATTGGTCAAGCATCGAAAAATATTAACAAATGCCATTTAATAAATTCTGAATTTGCATTGGGATTGCTACAAAGTTTTTGTTATTTTACCTTCAAACTCCTAGCAATTTTGTTATCTTAGAAAGTCATACTGATTAAAATACTACATTAGATGACCAGGCTCAAGCGAGCAGCCACTCGCTGGCAGCCAATACGCTAGCAGCCAGTTTAAGAATATGTCCATGAACCCAAAAGTTGCATAAGATTCAAACGTACTCAAAATGTTTTTATTGATATATAACCAGTATATCATCAGTTTTAAATATATAATAAAGCAGTCGGAGAACTATTCGATGATTTAAAAAAGTATCAAGTCCTGTTCCTCAATTTAAGACAATAGTAATCGATGTCAATATACCAAACAACGTGCCCCCCCCCCCCCCCCCCCCCCCCCGCTTTTAATTTTAACAGCCAATAGTTTTGAGTGAACATAGAATCGTTAATGGGTCATTTTAAAAAAATGTCGAATTTTCAGTACACCCATGCTAAATTTTTTATTTCTAATGGAAATTTCAGTTGTAATGGTTTAAATGAAAGCTTGTCGGATTTGTGATTCAGAACATTAATAATAACCACAGCTTACATCTGTTTTGAAAAGATTAAACTGCATTTAAGTCCGATTTTGGGGGTATTTGTGTGCGTACATTGTCAGAAAAACACATTTCAAATGATTTTTTTCCGATTTTCTGATCGCCTTGATATCTGCAAAAGGGACTTTTTATGAACGTTTATTATAATTTTAACGAAAAATCGTAGCTTCTTTATCATTGTTTGTAACAGATTATCTACAAACTAAATTCAATCGGCGTACAGGAGGTTCGTGTCTATCCTGTTACCGCTACTTAAATCAGTCGTTAAATTATTCTCCCTATGAATATTGAATCAGTCAGTGTTGATTTCAAAAATGCAAAGTAATCTTTACATTTAAAACGCCTCGTGTCTTGAACGACAGTGTAGAGAAATGAAATTTCAAGACATTTAGTGAAAAAAAATAGAGCGTACTTCTTTCATGTCTATGCTGTTACCAACCATTTTGATTAATTACACTAACAGTATGGTTGTAAAAAGTGCAATAACGTGTTGGAAACCAAATTCACAATAGAAAACCATATACACTTCACCAAAGGGAGTAGTTATTTCACAACAGCAATCAAAAACGAAGAAATTTGTCTATCCTGTTATGTCTATCCTGTTACTATGGTTGCTATGGTTACAGTAACAGGATAGACAATTATAGACAAAAACGTCGTTAAATTTTTTATCTTAACATGTAGGTGAAAACGAATGAAATATTTCATTGTTTGAACTCATTTTAAGGTTATAACGTCTTAATCTTCCCAATTAAGCATTTGCAGGTGCAATACTGATATCGGTAACAGGATATAAAAAAGGTAACAGGATAGACTTTTATATAGTGATATATCAGAAACGTACGTTCCTGTTACCAACGAAATAAAGAGAAAAGTAAATTAACTTATGAGGGATTTACTTGATGTTGGGTTTATTTGAAAGGGTGAAAAAGCCGAACAAAATAAATTGCTATCTTAGACTTGCATTACTGGTGGTAATTTTTACAACCTTTGAAAACCAATTTTTAGAGCCATTTTTCAGTACAACCTAGAAAATTGGCAAATAATCTATTATTTTACAGAATGAATATATATAGAAGTTTATTCTCTTGAAAACCATCTAATTGGTAACGTAAAACAAGCTTAACATTTTATCTAAACCTTTTCTTAATAACCCAAAATTTCTTTTGAAAATGGTAACAGGATAGACAAAATATTGTACCACCGATCAAAACATGTTTCAAGATATTCTTGTATGACATCATTAAGATTGCATCTTTTAATATGTTGTTCTTAAAGTACTGTTTGTTTTGATTTGCTTATGTAGAGGGTTGTTTGAACAAGTAACTTTTAATGAATTTTTCAATTTCAAAATTCGACATTTTTGGAAAATGACCCAAATATGTAATAAAATTATTGAAATGCTTACAAAATTGCTTGTAACAGGGAATTGACATTGAAATCATAAATTATAGATTTTGTGATATTGTGTCAAATAGCTTTCCATTTTCTCTCCTGAAAAGTTATTATTGTTCTGCATGACAAGAAAAGAAAGATGCACTCGTGCATTAATATTTTAAAATGAGTAAACTCTGTTTTAACAAAACATTCTATTTCTGAAGCAGTGGATATCGCTTACTTTTGATTAGACGAAAGGTTTATATTTTGTACACAAAGTATGGTGGGCAAGGAAATATTTATTTTCTATTTAAAAAAAAATAATCAAAAAAATCCATGTTATACACAGACGTGAAATCCTGGTCAACCTAGTATGAGTAAAAGTATTACCGTAGAACCCCAGCTTCCCATTGCACCTAGTGGCGAAAAAAGTATTGCCGTAGAACATTTTTTATTAACAATTCCGTAAGGGTGGGGTAGGGTGTCCGACCCCAACTTTGGACCAAATTTAAAAAAAAAAAACTAAGCCGAACCACACCCTGGATTTTTTCTCAAGTAGACCTTGGGTATTCACATTCCCATTGCACCTAGTGGCGAAAAAAGTATTGCCGTAAAAAAAAATTTATTAACATTTCCGTAAGGGTGGGGTAGGGTGTCCGACCCCAACTTTGGACCAAATTTAAAAAAAAAACTAAGCCGAACCACACCCTGGATTTTTTCTCAAGTAGACCTTGGGTATTCAGCTTCCCATTGAACCTAGTGGCGAAAAAAGTATTGCCGTAGAACATTTTTTATTAACATTTCCGTAAGGGTGGGGTAGGGAGACCGACCCCAACTTTGGACCTGATTATAAGAAAAGTCAGCCGAACCACACCCTGGATTTTTTCTCAAGTAGACCTTAGCTATTCAGCTTGACATTGCACCTAGTGGCGAAAAAAGTATTGCCGTAGAACATTTTTTATTAACATTTCCGTAAGGGTGGGGTAGGGTGTCCAATCCCAACTTTGGACCCGATTAAAAAAAAAAGTAAGCCGAACCACACTCTGGACTTTTTTTCAAGTAGACCTTAGCTATTCAGCTTGACATTGGACCTAGTGGCGAAAAAAGTATTGCCGTACAACCCTAGGCCTCTATCACTTATGATTTTCCAGTTAAAAATACATTTCAAAATATCAAATACAAAAGGGGAAATAATTTTCATATGGATCTCATATTCCAAATATCTAAGCAACATCTTGCAAACAAAAAATCAGCAAAGAAAAAAAATTTGGCGAAAGAAAAAAAAATAAGAAGAAAACCAATAGGTCTTTCCATAGAAAAGTGGAAAGACCTTATTAATAAACAGCTGCGTCATGAGCGCATGATACGCCCGTCGTCTTGTGTGAAAGTTTTATGCAATAATCATAAATAGTTCCTGAGAAAGTTTTAAGCAATAACCATGTATCGTTTTTGAGATACGGAGGGACATATGAAACCCCCCTCTTTTTTTTCTTCAAAAACCAAAAAGTATACAGACCTTTAGATTAGTATAACAACGAAGTGTGTAAAGTTTTAAGCAATAATCATAAATAGTTTTTGAGATACGGCGCGACATGTAAAAAAACCTTCCCCTTTTTTTACAAAATACTAAATAACTGAAAAATTAAATTTTGAATCACCACCAAAAAGTATATTGATGTTCAGATTAATATAACAAAGAAGTGTGTAAAGTTTTAAACAATAATCATACATCGTTGTTGAGATACGGCGCGACATGTAAAAACCCCTCCCCCTTTTTTACAAAATACTCAATAACTCAAAAATGAAATTTTGAATCATCACCAAAAAGTATACAGATCTTTAGATTAATATAACTAAGAATTGTGTAAAGTTTTAAGCAATATCAAAAATCGGTTTTCATATACGGTGCGACATGTGAAAAAAACAACCCCCTGATTTAGTTACAAAGTGCCGTACCTCAAAAAGTTTTAATCTTATTTTCACCAAAAAGTATACAGATCATTTGACCATCATAAGAAACAACTATAATAAGTTTCATGAAATTTGGATAAGTCGTTCTTAAGTAACGGTGCGACATGTTTACGCCGGACAGACGGACAGACACCGGACATTTGTATAACATAATACGTCCCGTCAAAATTTTGACGGGCGTATACAAACCATTTTACAAAATGCCTCATGCGATTTTATTTTGAAAACACCTTAACTTGAAGTTCAAAACGACAAAGCAGATGCTTTGTTAAAAAATTTCACAATTTGAAAATTGGTTTTATTAAACTATTAATAATTCAAACAAACTTTTCTATTTGATTGACGAGATCTCTAACAGATATGTCGTATGTTCTTTTGCAAATCATCGTGTTAAATGATCTGATATTCCCAGAAGCACTACGACTCATTTATTCATGAAACATTTGGTTTTTATAATAACCCACATTTTTTAATAAAGTAATGTTAGCTTGCAATTTGTTAATACAGAGACTTTTTGAATAATTTCTAATCAATATATTCCTGTATGTCTAGATAATTTGTTTCCGTTCAAAGAATTATTACATATACATCAAAATGTTTTCCATGGTGTACTAACTACATTTTGGTCGAAATATAAAACGTGCCGTCATGATATATTATTTACAAACTATTTTATCGACTGTAACAACTTCAAATGACAACACATACATGTCGTCATTACTTGGTCCTCATCATTTATTTCAACATCAATTAATTAATAGTTTATCAGTTAAATTAAATATTCCAGTTTTATTATCTTTAAAATACATTATGTACATGGTATATATAATATATGATGAAATATATGATGAAAATTATCATTAAGTGATAATGCAAATATATCATTTATAAACTATTTCATCAACTGTAACAACTTCAAACGACCTAACATACATCGCGTCATTACTTGGTCCTCATCATTGATTTCAACATTTTATTAGTTAAATTAAATATTCCAATAAAGTATTATCTTTAAAATACATGGTATAATATATGCTAAAAAAATCATTCAGTGCAAACTGTACGTGTAATATAAAGAGCTAGTGTGTAAAAAAGTATAAAAGACTACATATACCACTAAGTATTATAGATATAATAAATTCGCCTATAATAAAACATAACGTTTTGGATTATTTCAGTATAAACATAAAAATAAAAATAATTAAATTCAGACAGGCATCTTTAATCTTTTTAAAAATTTACATTTTTTTTCAAATCAACTTAGATTTTCATCAAACTATGCAGCTATCTTAGATATGAATTAAGCTTAATGAATCCCCGGTCATTATGTAGTTTGGTGTATTGCTGTAAAATTTAAGAATTAAATTAATTGGAATTTCGGACAAATAAAAGCAACAGTAGTATACCGCTGTTCAAAACTCATAAATCAATGGATAAAAAACTAAATCGGGGAAACAAACTAAAACTGAGGGAAACGCATTAAATATAAGATGAGAACAAAGACACAACATTAAAATGTAACACACACAGAAGCGGACTAAGATGAGACAAAATTCTATGAGAATAACAAATATAACATCAAAATCAAATACATGAATTTGGGACAGATAAGTACCGTGACACGTCTTATAGTAATGTGAATTCACACTAAAAAAAAAGAGTAAAACAAACGACACAACGGAAACATAACGTTAAAATGTAACACACACAGAAACGAACTATAATATAACAATGGCCATATTCCTGACTTGGTACAGGACATTTTGTCAAAATAGAGATAGTACAATTTTTTTTATTTTTCTTTTGCCAAAATAGAGATAGTACAATTTAAATTTTAGATAACTTGGGTTTATGCAGCTGTCTTAGATACATATAAAACTTACTTAATCTCCGGTCATTATGTAGTTTGGTGTATCGCTGTCAAATTAAAGAATTAAATTAATCTAGGTAAAAAAAGCTAGGATTTGCAAATTCGGACAAAATAGAGATAGTACACTTTAATTTTTTTTAATAGTTTTTTCAAATCAACTTGAATTTTCATCAAACTAAGCAGCTCTGTTAGATATATACTAAGCTTACTGAATCCCCGGTCATTATTTAGTTTGGTGTATTGCTATCAAATTTAAGATTTAAATCAATCTACGTAAAAAAGCTAGGATTTGCAAATATGGGCAAAATTCAGACAGTACACTTTAAACTTTTTAATAATTTTTCAAATCAACTTGGATTTTCATCAAACTATACAGCTAATTTAGTGATATATTAATCTTATTGAATCACAGGTTGTTATAAGTTTGATTTATTGCTTTCAAATTTAAGAATCAAATTAATCTAGGTAAAAAGAACTAAAATTTGTAGTTTGGACTATATTCAGATAGTAAATTTTTTTACTAATTTTTTTAAATCAACTTACATTTTCATCAAACTATACAGCTTAGTAACCTTGGTGATGCATTAATTTGACTGAATCCCAGGTTGTTATTTAGTGTAGTGTATTGCTGTCAAATTTAAGGATACAATTAATCTAGGTAAAAAAGCTACGATATTAGAAATATATCTTTCCTTATAATTTTGGAAAAAGTATATGTAAAATCAAAAACCAATTGTTCAGAGAACAATTGAAGGTCTTTTCACTAGTAAAGATCTATTTTGATATTAAAATATAAAAAAAATCAGTTTAAAATGTTAGTTCCTATGGCTTTATGATGTATTAATATGAATTTGAAGCAAAGGTCAAAATATAGAACGTCCTATTAACCTATGACCTTGACCTCAATTTTCAAAAACCAAGGACCTTAAATCAAAAGACCCTAGGTCTTTGCTATGTTTGGTTAATTAGTAATATCACTTTACTCATAATTCTAAATAAAGGATGGGTGAAAATTCCCATTAATTGTCTACGTACACATTCAACCAAAATATACAAGTAACGACATGTCGCAACTTACAATTTAGTAAAATTAATTTGTCGATATGTTATACAGTGTTTGAAAATAAGCCAAAATAAGCTAAATTTAAAATATGACCTTGACCTTTGACTTTGACCTAATTTTTATTTTTTTAGACCAAGGATGTCAAATCAAAAGACCCTTGGTCTTTATCACTTATGGTTTACCAGTTAGAAATGTAAATCACTTATATCAAATACATATGGGGAAATAACTCTCATATGGAGTCTCCGGATAGCTCGGTTAAAATTAAAATCCTAATCCTGAAGATGAAACGAGCAATTTGGTAAAATAAATTTATCGTCATCTTTTACGGTTGTGAAGGAGTAGTGGCCACAGTTACGCAGTTGTCAATATTTAAAGCGTATAAACTATACGATATCATATTCCAAATATTTAAGCGACATCTTTTGAAACAACAAAACTACGCAAGAAAAAAATTTAGGCGGAAGAAGAAAAATAATAATTAAAAACCAATTGTTCAGAGAACAATTGAAGGTCTTTCCACCAGTATATATCTATTTTGATATTAGAATATTTAAAATCAGTCTAAAATGTCAGTTCATATGGCTTTATGATGTATAGATATGAATTTTAAGTAAAGGTCATAATCTAGAACGTCAAATTTACCTATGACCTTGACCTCAATTTCAAGGTCACAAACTGGGGATCTCAAATCAAAAGACCCTAGGTCTCTAATATGTATGGTTAATAAGTTATATCACTTTACGCATAATTTTAGATATGATAGGGGCTAAAACTCCCATTTATTGTCTATGCACCCTTTCAATCAAAATTATTAAGTTACGACATGTCGCAACTAACAATTTAGTAAAAATAATTTGTCGATATCTTATAAGGTTAATGAAAATGAGTGATAATAAGCCAAAATCAAAATTTAGAATATGACCTTGACCTTTGACCTTGACCTAATTTTCATTTTTTTGGACCAAGGATCTCAAATCAAAAGACCCTAGGTCTCTATCACTTATGGTGTTCCAGTTTAAAATACATTTCAAAATTTCAAATACAAAAGGGGAAATATCTCTCATATGGAGCGTTCATATTGCTTCCATCAAAATTGGACAAATCATGCGAAGGATATAACGAGCAATTTTATAAAATAAATTTGTCGTAATCTTTTACGGTTGCGAAGGAGTTGTGGACACAAGGAAAACAGTGTTTGGGGAGATAACTCCTACAAAGAAAAGTATTTTCGGTTACGCAGGGTAAATTTCAAAAGCACATAAACTGTTCGATATCAAATATCTAAGCGACATATTGCGAAACAAATATTTATCGCAAGAACAAAATTAGGCGGAAGAAAAAAAAAATCAGAAGAAAAACAATAGGTCTTTCCACAGAAAAGTGGAAAGACCTAATAATCAGAACAAAATCAATAGGTCTTTCCATGGACAGGTGGAAAGACCTAATTATCCACCGTCGTATTTCCGAGCACACAGAAAGTGAAAGCAATTGTCTTAAAATGGTCTTTTGGTAATATGCTGTAGTTATTCTAAATAGTGTAATATTGTAATATTGTATTGTGTTGCCTGTTTTTTGTAAACTTTTGTAATTTAATTTGATAACATAATATGTTGTTCATTGAATCTCTTGATAGAGGAAATAAAGAAATGAATGAATGAATAAATGAATGAATGAAAGAAATAGAAGACAGGCGTGTACAATGTGAATCATCTGGATGATTGTCAACTTAAGGCCCGATTGATCAAAAGAGAGTTGAAGTAAACACCAATATTACATTTAATGCGCGATTACCATGCCAGTACGTAAGTTGTTACTTTAGTGAAACCGTTTTTGAGGATATTAGACTGCGGTAAATCTCTGATTTCAAGATACAAGCATGACGAAATAGACAAACACTTTGCGAAGACTACATGTATGAGACTGACACAAGGAATAGTCACCCGACGTTATAGGCCAGATGATAAATATTAATGAACCAAAAAATGTATATACATTCAACATAAATTTTTCAAGCTATTTCAGCAAATGTGGTACATACCTAAGTACTGTATATATGTGAACTTAAAGAGGTATCTGACTCAGATGTTGAAACTTATGAATATATACAAAGCTATCATATAAAACCATGGCATGAAACCTGACATGAAATCAAACTCCAAGCCAAGTCTAAAGTAATAACAAGTATAACTTGAAAACAAGCAATCAATCTTAATTTCACGAAACAGAATATATTTAACGATGTATTGGCTGAAATTCACAGGACATGAAACAAGTTGGGATTTGAGAAACCAATCCTCATAGGTTTTGCGATATTGGTCTAGTCGAAAGAAAGCATGGATAACTGACTTTATAAGAGACTAACCCCAATAAGAATCGCGAGACACGATCTGCTACATACGCAACACTGAAAGTCCTGTTTTTTATATTCAAATTACACACACTTACAAATGCATTTAGAAAAAAATGTATATGAATTATACGAAATGTACAAATACCCGACTGACCATATCATACACTCCAAGTCAAGACTAGGGTAAACAAGAACTCGTATCTGTTTCACGATCGAGAATGCTGGAATACCAATGCTTTCATGTGTCGGTCTAAGACGTTATGCCATGAAAACATTTAGGTATGCAATCAGGAGAGTTAAAGGTATAACAAATTGTGATCACGAATGAGATTGCTTACAGCGACTTCAAACAATATCTGAACTCAGCCTATGATTCAATGAAAACGATTCTGAGCTAATGATCCCATCTACATAGAACAACACAAAACAAGAAATCTTTTTCAGCAGACGAAAATAGGAAGGCATTATCGATTGGACAGAAACACTACAAAGTTGTAGACACAATACAGAGATTCATCTCGTAGATTGTAGATCATGATGATGAACTTATTAATATCATGTATGAGGAGGATTTTTAAAGATTAATTTCTTACTTATGACCTTCCACATGTGTTGCAAACTGATCAGGAAAGGTATCCAGGCGACCAATAGCACTTAATAAAAAGAGAGGTGAAAGATTTAAAAGGTAGTGCTTGTTAGTCGCGCATTTATTTTGTTTGGTACTTTTTCTGCTTTTATTCCTTCCATTTTTAAACTGGAAATCAACCAAATGATTCACAGTTTTCTCATACTTTCGAGTGTCAACAAGTAATCTGTGTTCCAATGGTTGTTATGATGGCAATGTATGTCGTACCGGCCTGTTTATAGCAGTCACCTGCATTAATTTGGGTATCTTGTTTGATAAGATTCATTTGTGCACTGCGCCATGAGTCCCCGGTATATTGACAATTATGTCTTACTGTGTCATCGCCTATTGGTTCAATTGATCCGTTAAATCGTTTCCTATTGTAACACTTTTTATACTCTCCGACATCTTCTTGAACATTGAATAATTTTTTTTTCGTGTATATTTTCAAGTTATTACAAAGATCTTCTTCATATCGTCCCTTTCTTTCTGCAGTGTACATATTGCAGAGCAAATTGGTTCTACAAATTACACCCTGTCGTCATAGGACTAAATGCTATAGAAAATTTCAGACGATGTGTGCTTCTGGTAGGTTTTGCATTTATCCATTCGGGACCAGCGATTTATGATTTCTTTAGCCTAGATCTTATTCTGTTCCTTGGTTTGTTTTTGAATTGTATTGTTTTCAATACTATCCATGACAATGTTTACGACTTCATGTCATTAGTGAAGCACTCAATAAATTGTTTTATTTTGTTTTAAATCTTTGTAGGCTTCTTGATCTAGCATCGTAACATGGCAGTTATCTTGTTTTCTGTTCTCTTTTTTCGGGGACAGTGTCTGCTTTCTTTGGGTATGATTAGAAGAGGAGCAATAGAAATCAAAACAATAGTTTTACGTCAATCCTTCCATCTTAATCTCCGACAAGGTCTCTTTCAGTTCTCTTTTGTTAGTGTCAGATGTCCTGAGTAGGTATATCTTTTCTTTCCTAAACCATAAACGCTGGTTGATATGTTTGAATTGTTTTTTCAAACTTGTCATTGTTTTTTTTAAGATTTACTGTGAAATCAATCTCTTCAAACGTACAACCCTTCTACCCATCGACCGTACTGGTCATCACTTTAATGTTCTACCCATTCTTAATGAATTGACACCAAAACCGCCCGCATAAAACATTGCACGTCCTGATTCTTCACATCAGTGAAGACTTTCTTGTCTGCCAGCCACTTAGGTAAGACCAAATATTGAAATGCAACAACAATTGAACTATTATTGTCGATATCAAATTTTATTATAATCTCATCAGTCATCGTTTTTATTTCTCTTCGAATTTATTGTAATTTTTTTTAAGTTGATCGTCAATGAAAGTTATATTTTTTTTTCCTTCTTATCACCAACCATCTGTTCAAACATACAATTTAAAATCATATATACTTTTGCCAATTTTTCGTTGTACCTCCATTTATAATTTCCTGTTTTTTTTAAACAGGTGGTATTCTGAAATGTCTCTTATCCATCTAGACTTTGGGATTGATGGTCCTTGTGTTAAATTATCCATCAAAGTTCCATAAATGTCTATACATTTCGCAAGTGTTACGTCAGTTTTAGGTTAAATTGGTTCAGTTGCATGAGCTTTCGCTATATCTTTATTTTTTAGGCAGTTGATTCATAGGAAAAGCTTTCAACGTTTTTTTGTTTGTTTCAACAGCAAACACCATTGTATTTGTTATGGTTCTGTCGATCCTCCCTCTTAATTATTTTTTATTTTTTAATTTTCTTTACAGTTTTTAAACCAACACTGATACTTTTTACTGATCAAAATGCAGGTTCAAATGTAAACCGTTACTTTTGACACAAGATTCCACTAATATAGTTTTTTTTTGTAGTAAATTGTGAGCTGATACTTTATTGAACTCATTATTTTTTCTATTTCTAATAATTAACATTTTACTATTTCAAAATTTTCCATTCACTTCTGTTATTTATGTGATACGACATTTCCTACGAGTCCTTTTTATTCAGATCATGTGTATATATACAATCTTCCTTACTTTAAACTTTTCATGTTGATGTCATTTCTTTATCTATTTTTTTTTTTATTTAATCATTATCCTTTCAGGTCAATTGTTCTTTCGTACTGGACTATCGTTTGTAATGGTTTATGGTCAGGGTTACGGGTTTATATTTTAAAAACTGGTGCTTTGTTTTTGTGCGGCCGAACTGTCAAGTCTATACTACAGGCATAATGTGTTCTTGACCAAAAGACATGGGGAAAATCTAAGATAAATCTCATTACAGATCCAATATCGAGGTATAAATAAAAAGCACACCTCCTTCCTATGGCCTAAATTTAAATCTAAAATATCCCAAATGGCAGGACGGGTAATCGGACTACGTGCATATGAAAGGTAAGCTATAACGTTTTATCGAAAAAAAGGTCCAGGTGGGAAAAAAAAGAAGATATACATCTCATAGAATACAAATCGGGGCCTGAGGTTACCAACCCCTTACCATCACTTATTTTAAAAGTTTCCTTGTACAACATTTTGATCCTTATATGATGCAAATTAAACACACTGACATCGGGTCTTCTGGACCAAACAATGCAGGTGGAAGGACTACGTAAGTTATACACTATACGTTAAATATTGGGATTTGATATAGCTGAATCCGTATCAATTCTTTTTAAATCCATCCGTCAATGCTTTTATTTCCCCTTTTAAAAAATCAAACCTATGTCGGTTTTTTTTACTCGAAATGCAGAGTTTATGACTACTCTTAGAAAGGTCTACACCACATTTTCAATATTGGTATCTGACATTACTTCTCTCTGTGTTTAAATGATTAATGATTGATATTGTCCTCATTACAAATCAACTGTTATAACAGTTACTTTAAATTTTTCGAAAGACGTCATCAACAGCCAGAGAAAAACATGACCTTGTGCAATGCCAAGATACAGGTATCGACAGAGTGTAGATCCATGAAAGTGTATATGTATATAACAATTCTATTTAGTTAGCTTTTAATTTACTGATAACAAATATAAACAAAATCTATCTTAATACCATTAAAAACACTATTCAATGATCGAAACACAGTGTTCAATTGAAAACCTTTTAGAATTAGAATCAATAAGTTTACCAGGATCATTTCTAAATTTCTGGGCTCAGTTGACACCATTACCATAAAAATGATAATGTGTTATCCCGTCTGAAATAAGTTTTCTACAGGTAAATCCAAACTCCAAAAGTAAATTAATATCTATGGAAGAATTTAGTAAATACTTAATAATTTACCAGTAATACATAGATTACATTCGTTAAAATGTAAAACGTCACAACATACAAGGGCATAGAGAACAAGTTGTCACATATACACACTTTAAGATGGTGCCAGAAGAACCTCACCATCTAACAAGGGAAAATAAACAATACCGAACGAATAATTGTCACGTTTGTCGTATTTTTTAGTGTGGAGTTTCCCGTGTATAACCGAAATATATTAATATAGGAAAGGACAATTAGTATCGTTTAACCTGGTTTGATTTATTTTCATTTTGGTCGTATATTAAGATAATTCTTCATTAAACGAAAAATATCATCAACATAACGGTAAGCTATTAAAAAGAAATTGAGAGAAAAAAGTTGGGGTCGGACACTCTACCCCACCCTTACTAAAATGTTAATAAAAAATGTTCTACGGCAATACTTTTTTCGCCACTAGGTGCAATGGGAAGCTGAATACCCAAGGTCTACTTGAGAAAAAATCCAGGGTGTGGTTCGGCTTAGTTTTTTTTTAAATTTGGTCCAAAGTTGGGGTCGGACACCCTACCCCACCCTTACGGAAATGTTAATAAAAAATATTCTACGGCAATACTTTTTTCGCCACCAGGTGCAATGGGAAGCTGAATACCCAAGGTCTACTTGAGAAAAAATTCAGGGTGTGGTTCGGTTTAGTTTTTTTTTTTAATTTGGTGCAAAGTTGGGGTCGGACACCCTACCCCACCCTTACGGAAATGTTAATAAAAAATGTTCTACGGCAATACTTTTTTCGGCACTAGGTGCAATGGGAAGCTGAATACCCAAGGTCTACTTGAGAAAAAATCCAGGGTGTGGTTCGGCTTAGTTTTTTTTTATAAATTTGTTGCAAAGTTGGGGTCGGACACCCTACCCCACCCTTACGGAAATGTTAATAAAAAATGTTCTACGGCAATACTTTTTTCGCCACTAGGTGCAATGGGAAGCTGAATACCCAAGGTCTACTTGAGAAAAAATCCAGGGTGTGGTTCGGCTTAGTTTTTTTTTTTAATTTGGTCCAAAGTTGGGGTCCAGAATTCTAAGTTGGGGTATAGCATATAGTTTTGTTTTTTAATAGAGAATAAATAATTTCCTTGCCCACCATACTTTGTGTA
Source organism: Mytilus edulis (assembly GCA_019925275.1). Classification (NCBI taxonomy): domain Eukaryota; kingdom Metazoa; phylum Mollusca; class Bivalvia; order Mytilida; family Mytilidae; genus Mytilus; species Mytilus edulis. The sequence continues at coordinate 90,637,971 of CM034354.1, read as the reverse complement.
CAAAAAATAAAGCTTTAGGCTAATCAAAAGTAAGCGGTAACCTCTGCTATAGAAAAAGAAATTTCGTTGAAACAGATTTGTCGGAGTAAATAAATATTAAAGCACGAGCGCAACTTTCTATTCTTGTAATGCAGAACAATTGTAACTTTATAGGAACTATTTGACAGGATGCCGAGAATATGGAAAGCTATTTAGCACAATAACACAAAACAAAAATCTGATGACAGAGTCTGACAAGCAACTGTACAAGCATTTCAATAATTTTATAACTATTTTCAATTGTATATACACTCAAAGCTGTTGACTATTTAAAGTAAAAGCGTGCAGCATCCTGTTTGGTATATATTGACAGCGATTATTATTGTCTTTAAATTATTGAACAGGACTAGAATTTTCTTTTAAATTCATTGAATAGTGACTTCGATTGCTTAATATAATTGTGTATTAAAAACTGATAATATAGTGTTTATATACTAATAAAAACATTTTGAGTACGTTTGATTCTTATGCAACTTTTGGGTTCATAGACATATTCGAAAAGTGGCTGCTAGAGGCTGCTGACGAGTGGCTGCTAGCTTGAGCCTGGTCATTAGGGAACAATTTAACAACAAGCGATAGCCTTTCAAAAAGTGCTAAATTCGACTCTTAGCTGATGAAAATGGAAAAAGCTCTCGCTTTGTAGATTAATTCATTTACTAGAATAACCACGTGCATCAATCAACAAATTTTACCACACACGTGAGGTGACACGTTATGAACTTGTAGTATCGTTTAACGTTGTTGTTAACAACAAATGGAAGTTTTTAACGACCTTGACTGGTTATACAGTCCTTGTTGTTTACTCCAGAAGATTCGTCTATTTATAGATAAAAGTTACCTGTGTAAAATCTAATTGCTAAAATAGAGACGACAAATCCGATACTCTACGGGATTGAAGGACATTTACTTGGTTTGGATTGTCCTAACCAATCAATAAATTTTGATTATTCACGTCTCGTGATATCTTCCAATCAGGTAGCAAGAACAATTCACGCCCTAAGTGTCCATCGTTCAATTCTTAATCTCGACTCCTAGAGTCGAGAATGATTGAATTTAGTAGTGTCAACCTATGACCCGTGTATATAGCAAAATCATAAATACACCGTTTGGTGCGGAACGTACATATTAGGTAATAGGTAACAGGTGAATATACATGTACTATTGATATCGGTTTCAGATTCGACCCGGAACTTATTAATTATAGGATTATTGGCATTATTAATAATGTGGAAAACAAAAGGGTCTGGAGTGGTGTAATTTTTAATCTACACCTTTGTCCTATATTAGCTATATATATATATGGAAAGCCAACGGGGTCAAAATTCTTAATTCGTAACTTGTTAATTCGTGACTTGTAACTGTGTAATTTCTAAATTGTTAATTTGTAACTTGTTACTGTGAAATTCATAATGCTTAAATCGTAAATTGTCAATTTGTAACTTGCACCTTTGTAGTTTCAACATTCTTAATCGGTAAATTGTCAGTTTGTTACTTGTAACTGTGCAATTTCATAATGCTTCTTTCGTAAATTGTCGATTTGTAACTTGTATCTTTGTATCAAAATTCAACATTCTTCATTTGTTAATTGTCAATTTGTAACTTGTAGATTTCAAAATTCTTTATTGGTTAATTGTCTTTTTGTATATTGATGTTTTGTAACTTGTAACATGTGACTTGTCGATTCGTGAATTGTCGATGTATGAAATGTCGAAGTGTTAAATGTCATTGTTGTATTATGCTAACGATCATTATGACGACAGATGGCGCTCGGCTTCTTCTTCTGTGTATAAGCCTCCTGTAAATAGGAGCACTGCCATATGGAATTTATACCAAAGGAGTTTAAATCAATTATGTACAGCGCATACATATAAAAGATAACAAATTGATAAATAAATTGTTTGTTTTATATGGCGGGTATGTATAAAAGGGACTCGGTTTTATATTGATGTAACCTCATATAAACATGTTTGTTTACTGCACTGGTCACCAAACCTGCAATGAGGTGTGTCACTTCCTTTATTAAGTTATATAGATGTGTCGCTGGAACGGGCTTCCTTATCAACTTCGCAAATATATTACTGTCACTTGGAAAGAAATTTCTACTTAATATTTAACCGGGACAAAACAAGACTAAAAAACATGAAATATAAGACGGTGCTGGAAAAATACTAATAATGTCCTGGGCCCGCAAATTTTGAACTCAATGTATAATGGCAGAAATGGTTTGACAACCATCATTCATTAATATTATAATCTCAACATTAAAATTTCAGAAAAGAATGTAATTATCTAATGATATGTTTAAATACAAGAAACAAATGGACTTTATTTATTTGGCTCCTGAGTATAAATGAACATAAATCAGGAATCTGATGTACAGTAGTTGTCGTTTGTTTATGTAATTTATACGTGTTTCTCGTTTCTTGTTTTTTTAATTATAGATTAGACTGTTGGTTTTCCCGTTTGAATGGTTTTACACTAGTAATTTTGGGGCCCTTTATAGCTTGTTGCTCGGTGTGAGCCAAGGCTCCGTGTTGAAGGCCGTATCTTGACCTATAATGGGTAACTTTTATAAGTTGTTATTTGGATGGAGAGCTGTCTCATTGGCGCTCATACCACATCTTCCTATATCTATAAAAAAAAGTACTTTGCAAAACAAACTGAATGAAAAATTATTTTAAATGAGTCACTTAGTTTTAAAGTATACTATATATCAAAACTGTGTTGAATATGCACTATTTTGTAATAAAATCTAAAGGAACCAGAAAACTAATCGAGGCCCTAAAATTTGAGATATTGTCAACCGGAATGCGAGAAAACCGCATATATTTTTATAGTCAGGTCAATAATGGGATGTCATATCGTCAATAGTATGGGACCAGTTTACATCTACCCAACTAACACATAATATTTTCATGATATTATTGACTGGTTATATGTATGTTTGTCAAAAATATTTACCAAAAAATATTTTATAGACATTTTTTTTACATCAGAAATTATACATGAAAGATATTTTAACAATAATATTTCATCCCAATGTTTGATTGCTAAATATTCTTTGCTGATGTTTTTAAAACGTCAAATAGACAGTTTTTATAAATGAGAACAATTGTATGTCGAGCAGATATTTCTTTTGCAATATTCAATCAATATCTGATGGACATTTTTATATTACATTTAATATATATATATTTTTTAGATGTGTAAACTGAGAAATATTTATAAAACATTTTTGATTAATATCTATGTAAAGCATAGGTTTGATGTATAATAAAATATCTTTTTGATGTATAATAAAATATCTTTTTGATGTATAATAAAATATCTTTTTTATGTAACATCAATATAATTTTCTTTTCCTAATTAAAAATATAAAAATGGTAATATCTAATGAATATTTCAATAACATCATAACAACATATTTGTTCGATTTTATTTAGAAAACATTAGTTAAAGACATTTTCATAAACATTTTAAGATAATATGATTAATAGGATTTAAAATCTAAATTTTAAATCAGTTATCGGTAGTGCTCATACCACTGTCCGTCGTTATACAACTTCGTCAAGTAATAGTATTTGTATTCTAGTTGGATTATCGATCTTTGCAAGTGATTGATTTACCCATAATCCTCCTTTTGACGTCGACATTTAGGAAAAGCAGACGCATTTTTAGCCATAGATTTATCTTCTAAAAAATCGACACCAATCTGACACATAAGTTGTTAAAAACCTTATTTTTTTACAAACTATTTCAAACAATATTTATCAAGGATTTAATTGTCGTTTATTTTGACTCGATGGATACAATTGTCGAAGGGTCATGGCAAAATTATGATTCTTAGCAGACGGCATGGTCAGGTTTAGTCGTCATTCCAAGAAGAAAAAAGATTACTTCTACTTCGAATTATTTCTAAATTTTATTTCCGATATGCAATTTTGACAATTTGAATTTAGTTTAAATTTAGAGCAAACTTCTAAATCTAAATTTAGCATTATTTTGGTTGATTAGAAACGCACGTTAAAATGTTAAGATGGCTGGATTATTGAATACAAAATAAAAAATATTGTTTGTTTTACGATGGATGGGCCATTAGCAAATCTTATATTCAATTTTTTTCTCGTGTTCGGAGACACGATCGGCCACAGCAGAATCAGGAGATGTGTTGGGTTTTTTTTTTTTTTAACGTTTTTTTGTTGTTTGTTTGTTTCTTTTGCATTGTTTTAATTCTTATATGTTTATATACATATTTACATAATTTATCATAGCATGTATGTTTCAGCTTAAAATGCTTAGGGTATCTGGTAGGAAGATGCGACAATGTGGTCTACATCGGCTAAGAAAACTTTTTTTGCGTTCAAACATTGATGGAGATTCGGGTGTTAACAGATCTATAGAGGGTCCGTAGCAACAACTTTACACAGTTCAGAGGTTATGTCTATGACTATGGCTCCGGTATTCACGACCGCTACTTCTAGTTCTGCTGATGATAATCAGGTAATTTTCCAGTTTTTCAAAACCCATCTCCGTGTAGTAAGGATATTGATGAGCTTACAAGAAATGTCGATATTAAGTTAAAACATTTCAGGAGAATATGTTGATCTGGCCTTACCATTACTTTATTCAAAGGCCTCTTCTGGGGATAATTAGAAAGTCGTTATTTCACAGGATCTTTTGATACCCGGAAGGGGGGAGGGGGGTGTTCTTCCTATATTTTTATATATACGAATGTGACGCAAAAACAGGGTCCCTTATTTTCATGTCTTGCTGATTAGAACAGGGTTGCCTTTTTATGCCCTGCTGTCGAGAACAGGTTTATTTTTAAACAATCGATTTAAAAAGGACAGATTGGATACTGGATATTGACACAAGTATGTTTTTGCTTACATTATTAAACTGTTTGGTGACAGGTTTTATATTTCTGAACTAGTCTAGAAAATATAGGTCTCTGTCATGAACAAGGTATACATTTTCCGAGCGTGTCTAGAACAGGTGATTTTTTTTTCAATGTATTTTTCAAAAAGAAAATTTACACAATAGGTACATTGTGTAACTGGACAGTTGCGTTTTTTAGTCTATATTAGTATATTTTGTACTACTGCTCACTCGACTGTTTTTCAAGATTTACTCAAGTACATGCATAGTATACGGCTAGGCGCTAAGCGGTGCGCACTAGGATGGAAGTCGTACAATGAACAATTTCGTCTCAGAATGTCACAGGATCGAGCTGGTTTTTGGGCTGTCGTTGACCTTGACTTATGGCTGCTCAATATGTATCTTCCGTCTAGTATTGGTAATGCCGGTAATGGCAATAAGCATTGGGCGCTTAAAATGTTACGCATTTAATTACAAGGTTCATGCGTGAATCAATGATGTGCTTATACTCATTTTTGTTTAAGATGCTTTGATCAGCACCCACTTATGATTCAGTGCCCCAGACAAGACTGTTTCCTGAAGGCAGGCAAAATGTAAGAGTAAAGCAAACTAGGCCTCAGTTTAGACCGAGATATAAGTCACGGGTAAGCAACTCGTTGCAGTATCCCATCAATACGAACTCGTATACTGGGCAAAATATGAAGTGAATTTTTAGCAAATGCAATTACAATTGATCTTAAAGAGATATCAAATTGAGAATTTTTGTGATATTTATCTTATGTTTATTTTTGTATAGAATTTGGATTGTATTGATTTCGAATCCAAACTGATGTATCATCTATTGGATAAAGGGTGGACTCCATTAAACACAACTGAATTAAAAGAATGTAACTTGGGGGTTATACAAAAGTGTAGATTCCTAGCTCCGGCTGAGGGGTTTACTTTTGGCTTAAGGTCATCATATGAAGGTTAAAAACTACCGCAAAATAAATTTAATGTCTTAAGCACGGAAGTTCGTATTATCATGTGAAAATCAATCCAGAGCTGGGATCGGATACTTTTAATCTTATTAAATGTTTGTTAAATGTTAATTTGAACCTCTCAATTTAGCAACATTTTTTTTATTTATTAAGATTATATATTATATAACCAAGCACTATATTTGATAATTAACAAGCAAATATAAAAATCAAAGTTAGAAAGGATGTTGATTCGTCCTCTAGTATTGTTACTAATGAGTAAATATTTTCAGATTCGAGCGTTGTATATCCCAGGCTCAAGTAATGCAGGTGCAGATTCTCTGTCTCGTTTTCGGGTGATCCGTTCCCGTACATTGGGACCGGAAGCATTTATTATACCAGACATTCCTAATATGAACTTTCATATGGTCATTTCGAAACTGGAATATACTTTCAAATAAACAATTCGGTAGTTGACAGTACAGAAAAGTTTACCCGGGCTTTAAAGTTGTTAAATAGTTTCAAGAAAGATTTCGGTATTGCCAAAATATGGCTTTCGTCCTTGCTGGACATTGTTGCTCTTACTGCATATATGTTAAATTAGGATTTGCTCATTCAACAATACGTACACATCGATCAGGCTTGATCAGGCTTAAGCATTTACAATAAGCTAAATGATTATGAAGACTTTACTAAAAATTAATAGTAAGCGATGGTTTTGAGCGTTCAAGGTTGCTTCAGATGGACACTGGGCTGACTTTTTAAGAATGATATTGCATCGTATTACGTCAATATTATCAGGTATATGAAGTTCTGCATACAAAGCTAGGCTATTCCAGGCGTTTTTTTTTTCCTTGGCTTGACGTGGTCTTTTTATGCATGGTTGGGAAGTTGACAGTTCAAAATATGAGCAATGCATGTTCTACAAATCATGCTTTAAACAAGAATGATGTCAGAATTTACTAGAAATCTGTAAAAATTCATTTGGTTTCATCTAAGACCGATCAGTTTGGTAGAGGGTTAACTATACACAGTCCTGCGCAATTAGACAAATGTATATGACCAGTGGCTTTTATTGCTTTGCTATTTGCCAGATAGACTTGTAGTAGGTGGACCGCTATTTCATCTTTTGTTGGTTAGCTAGTTTGACTAAATACCAATTTTCTGCAATACTCAAAATATCTATACATGCTTTAGGTATTAAATATTCTCGTTGTTCGTCGAGCTTATTCAACATAGGTATGGACCTATAATGGTTTACTTCTATAAATTGTGACTTCGATGGAGATTTGTCTCATTGGCACTCATACCACATCTTTCTATATCTATATATGGAGATAGCTTGTGTCGTTGATGGATTATCCGATAAAAATATTTAGGTCGTTTGAAAGCGGGTGCATTTTTGCGTTACATATACGAATTCCCATTTAATTGTGTGTATATTCCCCTATAAGGGTTTGGATTGTTAGGTCGTCAATTATTAAGAATGTGATTTTGGTAGCAACACAACGACCGGGAGGAGTTAATTTGGCATTGAAAAGGTCGGGAGTGAAAATTTGATGGCAGGTTTGTTTTTACCGATGGATTAACTATCGCTAAGGTGAAGAATCGCATTAAAACAATGCGAAGATTTTAAGATCTTCCAAGCTATATTATAGTGCACATTGGGAAATGATATATTTAAAATATCAAACTAGGTTACTTTCATCATTAGCTTGTTCAATTTATGTCAAGGTTATATACTGATTTGCCGGATACAACTTGATTTGGGCTCAAGTTCTATTGCCAAGACTGCAATGACGGTCTTCAAATAATGGGAATTGTAATGTATGGACAAGTGCAGGCGTCGGTTAAACAGCTTCATTGTTGTCCACATGACAAAGCATGGATGTTACATTCGATATCCTTACATAAAAGCTAAACACGAGTATCTAGCAGAAGATGGGGTGTATTCAACAAGGAGAAGAACATTTTTTTCTGAACTTAATACAGGGAGCACTAGAAACAATAATTTCTAGTCAGACGGGTAGCATTACTTTTCCAGACGACTATTCCATGCTTTGAATTTTTATAGTTGACTCGTTGTCAGTAACAAATGCCTATATATGATCTTAGTGAACAGTTAAACGAACATCGGCGTTATTGGGCTGTTTTATAAATAATACAAATAGTTGCTTGTTATTTTACAATTTATACCATATAATGGCATATATTCATTTATCAGAAAAAAAATTTAATCAAATTTTGCTTGAAATGGCACAGCTATGCGCAGCTCCCCCCAATTTTTTTGGCGGTTGACGGTTCTGTGAAAATTTTAACTGTAGGCTAAAATTGTCGCAGCACCGCCAATTTGGCAGATTTCGCTGCGCTTAGATAACATATTTGCAGTTTACAGACTTATTGTAATCGTATGATAGCATTAGCCTCTGATTTCCAGGGCTAATAGCTTATCTTGAACTTCCCCTTTTCATATATGGTCTGCCACCTCAAACATATTCGGCGATCATCATATAACATTTTCAAAGACACATATGCATTTTTATCAGTTAATTTTAGTTCATAAATCTACATGTATCACAAATTGCATTTCATATAATAGTACATATATCATATCACAAATTGCATTTCATATAATAGTACATATATCATATCACAAAATGCATTTCATATAATAGTACATATATATCATATCAGTTAATAAATGCTGTGGCCATTTCCTGCCAATAACAATCTTGTTATTTTTTATGAGCATCTAAGATAATAGGATTTAAAATCTAAATTTTAAATCAGTTATCGGTAGTGCTCATACCACTGTCCGTCGTTATACAACTTCGTCAAGTAATAGTATTTGTATTCTAGTTGGATTATCGATCTTTGCAAGTGATTGATTTACCCATAATCCTCCTTTTGACGTCGACATTTAGGAAAAGCAGACGCATTTTTAGCCATAGATTTATCTTCTAAAACCCGCCCACCCTCCCTTAAATTAGTAGAATGCAATTTCTATGGAAGATACTGCTGTTTGGTTTTGTTTGTTTATTTCAGAATTGTATTGTCTACATCGATTAAACCATCACTCAATGTGGAAAGATGTACAAAAGTTTTAATGGCGAGACGGTCATTCAAGAAAAAAGACGAATCCTGGACGAGGAGTGGACTTGCATGCATATAGAAATTGAATGGATAACTTGGAAAGAAATTTATTACATTCAAACATGTAAACTTTGCGTTGGTAGCGATAACTTCTGATATCCAGGGTTAGTCGCTTGATTTTATGGCAGATTTCGCTGCGCTTAGATAACATATTTGCAGTTTACAGACTTATTGTAATCGTGTTATATTTCCTATTTTGTAAATTCGGAATTTCAAAATATATCTATAACAAAGGATCCAAGAGATCATCAGCTGCAAACCAATGAGGTGGTACAAAATCAAGGTAATAATGCTGATAGGGTAGATCAGCATGATCAAGGTGATGAGAATGTGCCTCAAGCACAAAATAGGGAGAATGAAACCACTGATGGTAATGATGATCAGGTAGAAGATCATCAGTTTTATAAAGCGGAAAAACTTTTGAAGTTAAAGCGCTTACAAGGTAAACGACATTTCCTTGTAAAATGGGCGGACGGCTCAAAACCCACATGGGAACCAGAGGAATATGTTTCAGAACATTTAATCAGAGTATATTTCAGCACACATACAAATACAGGAGCTAAACGAAAGAGAAAAACATGCATACGGCAAAACTAGTCACACAAAACTATTAAAGTATTTTTCATTCCTTGAAATAAAAGAAAAAATATATAATAAAGCACATTAGCACATACACATTTTTTTTCTTTTGCACCAGTGCTGAAGTCTTTGAATTGTTTTTATAGTGTTATTCTCGAGACTATATCTTTTAGGAACTTTAGATTGTTTTCAAAAGCCATAAATTATTTATTCAAAATTGTGGTGTTTTGTTACCCATGACAGATTTATATATGTTGTCTAATAGTGCTAAGAGTATGCGCATGCTCATATAACAACTCATCACACATTTTTTTTTCATTTTCATACGTTAAGGTTAAAGGGCACTTAGAAACTTTTCACTGATGCCAGTTTTTTTTTATGGTGTTAATATTTTCTTGAATGATACAGACTGAAAGCCAAAGCATAAAGAGAAAGTACACAAACATAGTGAACAGTTGTTTTTTTTAGCGAAGACCTACATAGAGTCATGACTAACGTTGAATTACGTGTTCGCTTAATTTATTTGTATATAATATGATGATTTTCTTTTATTTTTGTGGTTCAAAAGCAAGAACATTTACTGCAACACTTGTTATTTTACAGTGCAAAAGAGAGCAACATGTGCGTTTGTACCTTCTATTATTTTTGCAAGCCGCGACGGCTTTTCCTTCCGAGCTATTGGTTCTATAATTTTGAGCAACAATGCTAATATTCAACTGACTATTTTATTTGGTTTAGTTTGGTTGATTTTTTTTTTTTTTTTGGCAAACTGCGTGTAGAACCAAATTTAAATTTGTTTTCACAAAACAAAACAAAAATTCCGTGGATAGTACATGTGTTATAGTACCAGTCCTTATTCTGCCTCTGTGTCCATCCTATTTTACTATTAAACCTCACTGTATTTATAACATTGTATTGACAAAAGTGAGTAAACTGTCAAATGTCAGATTTCACGATACCCATGTCCAGCAATGCAGAGTATGAGTTTTTAAAGTATCTTATATATTGGCTTAAATTCAGCAAACTCACGAGATTTTTTTTCAAACATAAATGGCATTTATTCAGCACCTATTAATGTGGCTCAATGAGCATATATACTATCTTACACAACAATAGCAGAAAACAATAGAACATTATATTTGTGACAATGTATATATATTTTATGAGTGTATATAAAATTGATTAACTTGATTTTCTAATCTTATATGTCTTATATTTGTAGTTGATGTTATGTGGCTTTGGGGTCAAAGCCAATTAAGGCAGAGGGGAGATGTTATAGATATATTTTGAAATTCCGAATTTACAAAATAGGAAATATAACAGCTTTGCAAGCTTTCTTTTATTAAGTATTATATTTTTTATTCTCAAAATGAATTTGTAAAAATGGACAATTTAGAAGAAAATAGATTTTACAGATGTTTGACAAATATTGATAATTATTCATTCATTAATTATACATGCTATATTTTGAATAAAAGAAAGAGTGTAGGCAATTAGGCCTATTGTCAAAATTACATAGGTTGTCGCAACATAGGTATACGAAAATCAATAATTTAGATTAAAGTGTCAGCTTGGTTGACAAGACAAAATTATGAGTGACCAATTAAAATGTTGTGGTCAGTTATGAAATTATGTAACGATAATTTTCATTGGTAAAACGAAGAAAACCTGGGATCTCTAAGCACGTGAGCAACGACCTTTTTAAACTAGTGTTTTGGGCTATTCGTCAGTTGCCATGAGATCTCAGTTGTAATAAAATATAGTTATTTTGGAATTCTTCGTTTTTACCAGGTAATTCATTATTAATATTTTAAAGCATTCTTTTTATGAAAATTATATTTCACATTTACTTTTAATTAAGTTTTATTTATTTAGTTCTATTTATTTAAAATGAGCGTTTTTAGTTTATTACATTACGATTAAATAGATGATTTTTTAAGTGAAATATACAGTAAACATAAATTCCGTAAATGTTATTTATTTCATTAATTTTCATTATTACATGCAAATTTGTTTACAGGAGATTTGTGAATTTGACGCATAATTTATTCGTAGTAAAGTTAAATTCTGTTATTTGGTTATATTTAATATTCAACGAAGTTTAAAGAAATCTTTGTTTGTCACTTTGGTTTACCTTGACAACGCAACAGAACACAAAGAAAATATTTGTTGTTTCATGTATATTGAAATCGTACCGATGCAGGATTGATCTCCAGAACAGAAATATTTGCGTATTACGTAATAGCAAGAAACATTTAATATATTACAGCTTGACATTATCTATGTATGCTGAACTATAAATATTGTGAAATATATTGTATGCATTTATATGAAATTGTATTATAGAGTTGCCATGAGATCTCAGTTGTAATAAAATATAGTTATTTTGGAATTCTTCGTTTTTACCAGGCCAGCTAAAGTCCAGACGACATAGGCTGAAAGTCAAGTACGACAATCGTATGATAGCATTAGCCTCTGATTTCCAGGCTAATAGCTTATCTTGAACTTCCCCTTTTCATATATGGTCTGCCACCTCAAACATATTCGGCGATCATCATATAACATTTTCAAAGACACATGCATTTTTATCAGTTAATTTTAGTTCATAAATCTACATGTATCACAAATTGCATTTCATATAATAGTACATATATCATATCACAAATTGCATTTCATATAATAGTACATATATCATATCACAAAATGCATTTCATATAATAGTACATATATATCATATCAGTTAATAAATGCTGTGGCCATTTCCTGCCAATAACAATCTTGTTATTTTTTATGAGCATCTAAGATAATAGCTATTTGTAAGATGTTTGATAGAAATGTTTTCCAAATGTTTGTTAGTGATATTTGAGTGAAGCACATGTTTGATATGAAAAAAGAAATATTTTATAAACATTTTTACATAATATTTCTAATTGATATTTGTAAGATGTACGACAAATGTTTTTTCCAATGTTTGTAAGTGATATTTGTGTGAAGCCCTGTTTGATATGAAAAAGGAAATACTTTTTTATATGATTTTTTAATCAGATTAACATGAATGTTTCCTCATTTTTGGTAGAAGAGTTTTAACAATTCTAATCTAACTTAGATGAAAATTCCAATTAAGTCAAAAGAAAATTTATCTAGCGAATAGCTATTGTATTTGAAGAGCATTGAGGACTCAGTAAAAATTAAAATGATAAAGTCATACCAAATAGGACTACGATAATCTGTGCCTAGAACTAGAAAATTCTTTGTATTTTGCCTAATTCAAAGTTTTTAAAACAGTGTTTATAAAAAATAATATCATTGATATTTCATGCCAATAAAGAAATATTGTGCCAACAATATACCAACTTATTAGGTACTTATCTCCCCCCTTTATACCATATAATTGAAAATTATTTTTTTTATATTATTCCAACGTTCTAACAAAAAAATGTGCTCTTCATTCTCTTTATCTAACATTTTCAAATCTGTGTAGTCATTTAAATGTATTTACCTAAATGATTGAATAATTTTATGCACAAACATAAAATATTTAAAACCAGCCCAAAACAACAAATACAATTTGAATATACTTTTTTCATCTTTATTCTTCATATTTCAAATGACAGGAGTGCATTTTCTTGACAATTGTGAAATTACTGAATATATATAATATATATATGTACCAGTAGATTTGATGAGTTGTCTTATAATCATTCTATTCAATGCATCAACATTTTATGGGTATATGGTTGACAGACTGTATTTAAAAAACATTTGGTAGACATCCATAAAACATATCCTAGACATGAGAAGAATATTTTGTCTAGATGTTTGAAAGATGTTGTCTGGATATTTTCAATTGACACTGAATAATATCAAAATTATTTTATTTCAATATAAAATCAAGATATTTAAAAATAATGCTCTCTAAACATTCAGAACAAATATTTCCACAAAATATGCTATTCATATGAGTAAAGCCAGACATATCACGTCAAAAACATGTTTTTGAATGATATTTTGGAGACATTTTGCAATATATTTTAAAAATATCAATAAAAAAATTTTGTGCTACCTGGGTACAAACATCAATGAGCTTGAAAGAATACAGCGACAACCTGTGAGATTTATAACAGGAGAGCACAAATCCAAAGAAGTTGGTTGCGTCTCAAACACGCTCACCAAACTGAAACTACAAGACATACAGACAAGACGCTCAAGTCAGAAGCTAATATTTCTGTACGAGGTGGTCGCAGTGCTATAGAACCAGACAATTTAAAAAAAAGCTCGTCCAAAAAGAACACTAAATTGCTGTCAAGGGCCCGATTTAACAATTATCAGTCAAGAAATGTTGTGAACAAACATGCAGATAAAAAACTACACGAAGTGGTTTGAGATCTGAACGAGTAAAATACAACAATAGTCTAACTCATTTTTCGTAAAAACAGTATTCGAATAGAACCACATTGAAGAAGCGTAGTGCGTACACCGAGCGTTGACAGCCGTTCAGAAACTATTCTCGTGTATCGTCAATACATCAACGGCGCTCTCTCTACCGTTGTATTAAAGTGGGTCTTTGTATCCACAACGTTCTCCTACAGATACAGATCTAAAATGATCGTGCATGGAACAAGATCGAAATATACTAGGAGGTGTCCCCTCTATATATGTTTTAATGACCATGATCGTTAAACTATGAAACTGTTTATTCTTTACTACACGCATCACCTACATAAATTTGAGAATGAAGATGGGGAATGTGTCAAAGAGACAACCCGACCATAGAGAAGACAACAACCGAAGGCCACCAATGGGTCTTCAATGCAACGAGAAACTCCCGCACCCGGAGGAGTCCTTCAGCTGGCCCATAAACAAGTATGTATACTAGTTCAGTGATACCGGACGTCATACTGAACTCCGAATTATACACAAGAAACAAAAAATAAAAATCATACAAGACTAACAAAGGCCAGTGGTTTTTTTTTTAAATCTCAAACGCCCCTTCCTAATGCTCCCACTTTTAAACAAATTGACGCCCTCTCCCTCTGACTTGTCAGAGAAAAGATCTTGCCATATCGCCATTTTCATGAAAGAGGCAATTATCTCTTATATGCTTACACTAATTATACCCCACGCAACGAAGTAGCAGATGGTGTAATGTTTTGACCCGTCCGTCTGTCTGTCTGTCGTTCCGTCCGTACGTCAGTCCATCGGTCTTGTTTCTTGTCATCGCAACTCCTCTTAAACCACACAACAGAATTTCATGATATTAAGGACATACTAAGTAGATTTGCATATCGACAAGAAATTACAATTCAATTTTTTTTCTAGAAGTTACGCCCCTTTGAACTTATTTGCTTCGATATACCTTTGAAACAGTTTATCGCCGCAACTCCTCTGAAACCACACCACAGAATTTCATGAAACCTTGTAGATAATAAGGACATACTATGTAGATGTTTATATCGACAGGAAATTATGATTCATTTTTTTTTCTTATACAACTTGACTGGAAAGTTTAAGGCTTGGATACACCAACATGGGCTGTTACCAAGACTGACATGGCTTCTCATGATCTATGAAATGACAGCAACAACAGTCGAATCTATAGAAAGAAAGATAAACAGTCACCTAAGAAGATGGCTAGGAGTACCACCAAGTTTTACAGCCATATGCCTTTACAGTAGTTCATCACAACTACAGCTACCTTTAACATCAACTTTGGAGGAATACAAGGTATCAAAGAGCAGACTTGTTATGACTCTCAGAGACTCGAAGGATAGCAGGATCAGTAAGGCTGGAATACAGACACGTACTGGGCGTAAATGGTCAGCGAGAACTGCAGTAGATCAAGCAGAAAGTATTCTTCACCACAAAGACATAGTTGGCAACACCTGTACTGGTAGACAAGGCTTAGGAATGACACATTTCCAACAGTGGTCAAAGGCAACATCAAAAGAGAAGAGAAGCATAGTACAGTCAGAAATAAGAACAGTAGAAGAACAAAGAAGGGAAAAAGCAGTAGAGCTTAGCCGTCAAGGAGCATGGATGAAGTGGAACTTGCCAGAAAGAAAGATCACATGGGCAGAGTTATGGAGGATGGAACCATTCAGAATTTCATTCATGCTTAGATCAGTGTACGATACACTTCCTTCCCCTTCAAACTTACACCAGTGGGGACTGATAGAAGAACCAAGCTGCAAGTTATGTGGTGAAAGAGGTACTATGGCACATATACTTTCAGGTTGCAAGGTTGCTCTGACACAGGGAAGGTATCGATGGCGGCACGACAAGGTCCTAAAACATCTAGCAGAGATCCTTGATATTGAGAGAAGAAAGAAGAGACCATCAAAAACAGAGGCAAAGCAGATCAGATTCGTTAGAGAGGGAGATACGGGACATGCAACAAAGTCACAACAGCACTTCATCTTGGACAAAGGCAGTGAATGGAACATGAGAGCTGACATTGGAAAGAAGCTTGTGTTTCCAGAATGTGTACAGACAACCCTACGCCCAGACATTGTAGTTTGGTCACAGTCGTCAAAGATGATAGTTGCAATAGAACTGACAGTTCCTTGGGAAGAGAGATGTGAAGAGGCATACCAGCGGAAAAAGGAAAAGTACACAGAGCTGATGACAACATGTAGAGAGAGAGGTTGGAAAGCGTGACTGTTCCCAGTAGAAGTGGGCTGCAGAGGTTTTCCTGCACAGTCAGTATGGAGGATGCTACAGGCAATGGGAATAGTTAGAAAGGCAAGAAAGACAGCAGTAAGACAGCTAGGGGAAGCAGCAGAGCGTTCATCTTGCTGGTTATGGCATCGCCGAGATGATATGAGCTGGAAGCCGAGTGCTGATGAGTAGAGGTTTGGCCACCTCTACTTACCCACCAACCAGATGATGTAATGGTACTGGGTCGAAACATCTGGTGAAGGTTAATGATGAAACTCAAGTGTCCTAGTTATAAACATCATAAAACTTTTGCTTGGAAAATACGTCCAGTACAGTCACTAAAAATAAAATAAACATATTGCCGAGAAATAATAAAATATTAATGTGTAAGTAAATTATTATTATTATTATCTACTAAAAGTTTGCTGTACTGAAACATTCCATTGTTTTCATGATATTGAGAATGGAAACGAGGAACGTGTCAAAGAGACACCAACCCGACCATAGAGAAGTTTTTTCACTCGATCGGACACACACTGCATTATCCTGAAAAAATATCTGCATGACTTTCTTTCAAAATAATTATTTAAGGATATAAGACATGCTTACGAGGAAGAATATAACTGTGTCCTCATATAACTGAAATCTGAAAAAAAAATACTAGTAAATTATGTAATCATAAACTCTTTTTACAACATGTGTGGCCGCTCAAACACATTTTACCAGGACTTTTTTTTATAGATATCTTCATCGCGTTTGAACGAATTATTTTTCTCTTCCCGATCAAGTAACAAAAAGTATAGTTAACCAGTGTAACTGGAAAATTTCCGCTTACATGGCAAAACCGTATATATGCGTCAGGCTTAACCTTACTACAATATCACAAGACATGCAAATCAACGCTTTAATTTGATATATGGACAATTATAAATTAATTGATGTATCCAAGTATGCCTGACGTCATGTTCTAGGAAATGAGATTGTATTTGCTACTTATTATTTACGGAGGAAAAAACAAGGAAATCGTATTTACAGATGTTTTCTCAAGACTGAAATAGACTGGAATCTGAAATAATACATTGACCAAAATACCACCGGCAAATCGTGATACTGAAAAATCAATCGCTTTCAACCATTACAATCAAAGTACTGAAGTACTGAAGATCGTTCATCCAAATGTAAAATTCAGTACTGGCCAGACTAAAATTGGATGATCATTTTTGTTTGTTTACAAAAACAATTCACAATCTATTATGAGTTTATACCATAATATTTACTTTGTTTATTTTATTAATCACCAGAATCACCAAATGATAAAACACTGAATGACTTTGTGTACTAGCTGTAAGTAACACAAAGGGTCCACATATGCAACAGGATACACGTACCCTTTTAGAGCATGTGATATCAACCATTGGTTTTGATAGCGTTTGAGTTCATGGGTCATTTTTTGTAGAGTTTTGCATACTGATGGTTGTCTTTTGGTCATTTTTATTATTTGTTATGACTCTGTCAACCTCTCTGTCGATTAGGAGTATTGATTCTCTCTTTTTTCAGTGCTCATTAGACAGGGAATAACTGTTTTATTATCTTCAATTTACAACTTTAAACTAGAATTTTGGCATTCGAAAATGATATTCTAGAAAAACGATGAATATGATTGCTAGGTTATAATTCTTTACTTTTTGTTTACACTTCATACGACATACCTAGCCTATTGTAAATACTATGTCGATTTCACAATGAGACATGTATATCCATTCAGGATACACTTAAGTGGAACCCTGGTACCCAAGAAAGTTGAAATTAAAGGAAAAGGTTATTTTAATTCAATATTAAAAGGATAAAACACATCTTTTTCAGAGGTTATTGGTGTGTAACTGGTCACCCTTCTTGCAAAACGTTCGCATACCCACCCCACCCCACCCCACCCCCCCCCCCCCACCCCCCCCCCCCCCTTCCCCGCGCGATTATTACTTTTAATCTGTTTTTGAGTAACAAAATTATCCGGTTCCAGTTTTTTTCACAGTAATAACCACTTAAAAGATGTGTTTAGTGCTATATTACAGAAACTATTGAAACATTATGCATGTAGTTAACTTGTTTAAACAAGTTTCCTTTAAAGTCAGCCAGGTTAATACCAAATCAGCATAAGCTCTGAATGAGCTTTTGAACCGACATAAACGATTATGAACTTGGCATATTGTTTGAGCACCTAACTATAATTGTTAAATGAAATTGAGAATGGAAATGGGGAATGTGTCAAAGAGACAAAAACCCGACCATAGAACAGACAACAGCAGAAGGTCACCAACAGGTCTTCAATGCAGCAAGAAATTCCCGCACCTGGAGGCGTCCTTCAGCTGGCTCCTAAACAAATATATACTGGTTCAGTGATAATGAACACCATACTAAACTCCAAATTGTACACAAGAAACTAAAAGTTAAAATAATACAAGGGTAACAAAGGCCAGAGGCTTCTGACTTGGGACAGGCGCAAAAATGCGGCGGGGTTAAACATGTTTGTGAGATCTCAACCCTCCCCCTATACCTCTAGCCAATGCAGAAAAGTAAACAATATATTCGGGCCTCTAGATATGTTTATGTGTTTTTGTTGTTTGAATGGTGTCTTTTTTATATAAATAACCCATATCACCTACATTTTTATTTCCGTTTACGGTATTTTTAAGTGAATGACAAATCATAAATGAAAAAGGTTTTAACTACATGCTTTTCTTTGCATCAAAAGGAAATATTAATCCAAGAGAGATTTATATAAATTTATTATGCATTAAAAAATCCGATTCCCAATTGTCACTTAAAAGGAATAAATATTATAAAATCGTAATAAATTCCATTGGGAAAAAAACTAATCACACTGAATTTTAAGCTATTTCGATATGTTTACTTCTAAAATTGACAATTATTGTTTGGAATAAAGCCTCTGATTCTTTGAAAAATTCTGAAGAAGAATACATTTGAGCTGTGCAGTATATCTGATGTAGTAAATGCATATCTTAAAGGTGTGCATTGTCTAGGTTATTGGACAGTAAGAACAAAGACATATTGTCTATGCCATGCTTCAAAAATCAATTGATTTTGGTACAGGCCCGAAATGTGGTGGGTTTTAAGAGTGTACACTAAGCTCCCTCTGTACCTTTGTGACAATTTACTGTAAATGTAATAACAGTAGAAAACTTTCACAGTCCAGTTGCCAGCGACATGAACAATAACTAGTTTACGGAAATAAAAGATACCATCTAATTTGGAAAGGACCAAAATTATATCGCAACTAAAGGAGATCATTAACAGTATATTTCCAATGTTCAGTCTACGTAATTTTTTCTCTCTCCCTTTCAATACGAAATAACCAAACTGTTTAATTATGTGCTACGATAAAAGTTAACGTGTAAATCAAAGTCTGAAGTCAGCAATTAAATAAGTCTATAAATCATGTCTCAGTAATAACAGTTTCAATTTAATTTATTTGAAAATCTCCCAGTTGCATTAAATATGCCACAAGAGTACGTTAAATTAATAGTATAATACATAACAACACTATGAAATAATAATGAAATTCATGTACACCAATACAATAGAGTAACACAAGTTATTGCATAGCAATATAATATTTCCCACAGAAAGTAACCAAAAGTTAGCGTGCAAAAAATTCCAATATTACACTAGTGCAATAAATCTTCAAAATTCAAGACGTCATCAACGACAAAATCTTAGTTTAAAGCAATTTTTACTTTCAAATATTATATTGCTATACAATAAAAGGGTTTATTGCATGAATATTGGGGAATATTGTCACTCGTAGAACATATATTGAACTCGCAAGCTCGTGCAATATAAAATTCTACTCGGGACAATATTCCACAATATTCATGCAATAACACTATAATATACACATGTAAATATTAACATAGTAAAATAATTATAACATTAATCTCGGACTATAATCCAAGCGTAAATAGAGATTTTACTCATCCTTTTCAAACCCAAACACCATTATAGCCCCAAATGCTGGATAACGCTCGGTGTAACATACGAAAATAACGGCCCAGCTAGGACATATGAAAATTCCAACAAATCTACATTTTAATGTATTATTTCTTAAATGACGAATATCGATGTAAGTGTACATCAAAACTTAAAGCACCCGAAGAATAAAAAAAAATACGGAATACGTTAGCTTGCGGTGAACTATTATCCCTAATGAAAATACTGAAACTAAAGGGAAATATCTATTTCATTCGTATTTGATTTTATATACATTCTGAGTGATATAAAAACAACAACAAAAAATACTTATAGCCGTGGTAGCACTATTTTTGATTTTTTTACAAATTGGATAAGACAAAAGTAATTTAAAAACAAAACTTTGAAAACTTCTCTTAACAGATTTAAACATACACATACAACAATTTAGTTGAATTTCATATCATGATATATATAAGAAAGAGCATGGTGGTAATACACCTAACAAAGTCTATCCGGATAATTTTACGATGAAATCCACTCATAACGATGCGCGAGGCCGTCTTAAACTTGCAGTGATGTGAGAGTTTTTTTAGCCTTAATGAAAGTTTCATTTTTTTTTGCTCTGCATGTAATGATTATGAGATACCCCATGTTTTTTAATTCTGTAATATACATTTAGGAGATTTGACCAATTGGATAAAACAATCGATTTATCCAAAGTCATTGCTAATTTGCGTGATAGACAAACGGACATACTAATATGATATACAGATAAGCAAATTAGTATTTACAAATTGGTATTAACATTGTATTAAAGTGTCACATATAATTCTATAATGTTATACACATGTTGCATTCATGTAGTATACATCGCACAGTAATAATCGGCTCAAAACAATATAATCCAATATTTCACAAGACTAAACGCATCATGTTTGCGCGTTTAACTGTTGAAAAGTAACTTTCTTTGAGTGGATTATTTAAATATTTTGTAAAAAAAATGATTTCTGATATGAAATCAAATTGTTTTAAACAGTGATAAATTTGAACGTCATTTTCGTCCACTGCAATCATCCAAATGATTGACCTGTCACATTATCACAATATTTGAAATTGAAAATCGATGGATTCAAATACATGTACCATACAAGGACTGACTTACAGATTGATCCTGTCCATATCATTTATCAAGAGCTGTTTTTTTTTTTAAACTATGCACTTGGAATGGTCGTTTCCAAGAAAAACATCGTAATTTTTATTTTAAATTTTTTTTTACATACATGCAACATACAAACAATGAGATGATTGTCAATGATGAGGGGGAGGACAGGGGGTACCCTTCTCCCTTCTCCCACCCCTCTTCTCCTTTCTCCTACCCCCGTTCTCCTTTCTTCCATTAGAATAAAGCATCTCCTTTTGAGATATTTTTTCTTAAAATATTAGATCATTTTTTAATAGGAGAGATATTTCATTTTTTCTCCTTTCTCCCAGCCTTCCTCTACTTTCTCCGACCCCTTTCTCCTTTCTCCTACCCCCTTTCTCCTTTCTCCTACCCCCTTTCTCCCTGTCTCCCTTACCCCTGTCCTCCCCCTCAATACACCTTATCGCTATTTGTCCGCCATTGCTGGAAATCACACAGCTTCCCGTAAAATTTTGACGTCATAAAACAAAATGTCTGACGCCACAATGGAAAAGTGATTGTTGTTGACGTCAAAAGTTCAAGCGGACGGGTCAGCCGGGAATAGCGATAAGGTGTATGATGAATCAACTATTCATCAACATTCCAATGATGAGGAGACAACCGTGTGACCTTTAATAAGTGCTTTTAAATGCTTAAATAAACAAATAACGACTTTTCTATATACATAGTTAAGAATTAGAAGAAGTGGCATGATTTCTAATGAGAGAACTACATGAATCCATCAAAATATACCAAATTAAGATGAAGTGGACGTGAGCAATAATGGACATCCGTGCTACCTTTTATAAGTGTTTTTAATACTTATATAAACGATTAACGACTTTTCAGCTACATATATTATCATGTGAATTAGAAGACGTGGCATGATAGCCAATAAGAGAATTATCAATGACCAGGGACCAAGTAACGTAGCTGTAAGCAACTATAGGTTACCCCGCATCGGTAATTGTGACTTACTGACATGCGTAACACGACGGGTGCCACTTGTGGAACAAGATGTGCTTCCCTTTCAAGAGATCACGAGACCTCCGCATTTTGGTGGGGTTCAGTCTTATTTTTTACTGGAGAGTTGCTATCTTTCACCTCTCTTTTATCGAATTGCAAATGTAAAAAATGAATAAATGCAATACCGTATAGTGAGCTATACATGGCTCCGATATATAAAAAATCTAAAACTATAGATAAAACCCCGACCTGATGCATGTACAACACAATACAGTGAAACCTGTTTTAAGAGACCACTTAAGGGAGAGCAAGAAAGTGGTATATTAAGACAGGTGGTTTTTTAATACAGGTTAAATTTATATGAAATGTACTACTACAGAGGGATCTAAAACTGATGGTCTTTTAACACAGGTGTTTGCTTAATACAAGTGGTCTCGAAAGCAGGTTTAACTGTATATGAAAAGCATATATATTAGTGTATAGATTGAGTATACATAATAGATTATAATGAGCCAAAGGGCGTAATAAAAAGCGAACAAAAAATATTAGAGAAAAAAAGACAAAACAAATGAAGAATAGACTAATGAAGTGTTAAAATTTTTAATGAAGAATAATAGCCAAAATATATAAAGCATACATGTATAGTGAAGTGGAGCTCTTCTCTAAATCCGTATCTACTTTCTAAACTATATCAAACAAATAAAATACAAATGGGACTATATTATAAAAAGTGTTATGTTCCACCGGAAATTAATTTGTCATGGTTTATGTCTGTGACAAACATTTGTAGCTACAGGGATTTTCAGACAGTTATTATTACTCTTTATTTCTTATAACAAGGACATTGTAATTTGTCATGGTTTATGTCTGTGACAAACAATTGAAGATACAGGGATTTGCAGACAGTTATTATTACTCTTTATTTCTTATAACAAGGACATTGTAATTTGTCATGGTTTATGTCTGTGACAAACAATTGAAGATACAGGGATTTGCAGACAGTTATTATTACTCTTTATTTCTTATAACAAGGACATTGTAATTTGTCATGGTTTATGTCTGTGACAAACAATTGAAGATACAGGGATTTGCAGACAGTTATTATTACTCTTTATTTCTTATAACAAGGACATTTTAATTTGTCATGATTTATGTCTGTGACAAACAATTGAAGATACAGGGATTTGCAGACACATATTACTCTTTATTTCTTATAACAGGGACATTGTAATTTGTCATGGTTTATGTCTGTGACAAACAATTGAAGATACAGGGATTTGCAGACAGTTATTATTACTCTTTATTTCTTATAACAAGGACATTGTAATTTGTCATGGTTTATGTCTGTGACAAACAATTGAAGATACAGGGATTTGCAGACAGTTATTATTACTCTTTATTTCTTATAACAAGGACATTGTAATTTGTCATGGTTTATGTCTGTGACAAACAATTGAAGATACAGGGATTTGCAGACAGTTATTATTACTCTTTATTTCTTATAACAAGGACATTGTAATTTGTCATGGTTTATGTCTGTGACAAACAATTGAAGATACAGGGATTTGCAGACAGTTATTATTACTCTTTATTTCTTATAACAAGGACATTTTAATTTGTCATGATTTATGTCTGTGGCAAACAATTGAAGATACAGGGATTTGCAGACACATATTACTCTTTATTTCTTATAACAAGGACATTGTAATTTGTCATGGTTTATGTCTGTGACAAACAATTGAAGATACAGGGATTTGCAGACAGTTATTATTACTCTTTATTTCTTATAACAAGGACATTGTAATTTGTCATGGTTTATGTCTGTGACAAACAATTGAAGATACAGGGATTTGCAGACAGTTATTATTACTCTTTATTTCTTATAACAAGGACATTTTAATTTGTCATGATTTATGTCTGTGACAAACAATTGAAGATACAGGGATTTGCAGACACATATTACTCTTTATTTCTTATAACAAGGACATTTTAATTTGTCATGATTTACATCTGTGACAAACAATTGTAGCTACAGGGATTTGCAGACATAAATTACTCTTTGCTTCTCATGACAAGGAAATTGAATACACAGAAAAACAAAGTTCATAATATACAGATACGAAAAAGAAAGAACGAAAAGGAAAATGGGAAATACATGGATCTAACCTTCTTGTTTATTATCTTAACTAGTGTGCACAGTTTCTATACTCTTTAAATTTTGTTTCTGCGTTCTTCTTTGCCTGTATTTTCCCGATTAATACTGAGCAATATAGTTTCTCATTATGTATTTTTAGAAACTGATATGTACATTTCAATAAGGAGTGAGTATCGTCCCCAATTTCATTCCATAAAGTATTTAATGTTTCCTTTTGTATGTTGGCACTCAACTGACATTTGTTGTTTGGTTACTTTTCAATACTACAAAACTGACATGCGTGTGCACCTCTTCTTTCAAATTTATGCGCATCAAGTTGTCAGGTGTTAATGGTTTATTTCGTTCAGCATATTTTGTTTTACTCCTCATATTGTCCGCAGTCGTCGTGTGGTTTGAGACGGAATTTGACTTTAGTCTGTTGATTATATAAATTATTCCGCTGAAAAACCCACTGAGATTTGTCATCATGACAACCGCTACGAATAATTCAAACGGGACGTTTGAAATCAGCTGCCAAGTTCCATAGATAATAACAGGTGTCCATTGAATTATATAAACCACGACAAACAAACACATGGCCTTCGCAGATTTAAGCGTTGCACTTCTAGCATATCCTTGATTGCCAAGATGAACTCTAAGGACCTCGGCCTCCTTATAAATTCGCCTCCATGTTAAAACATAAAATACAGAAAGCGCTAGCAAGACCACACTAGTTAACCCTGTACTAAGAACGATGTTGGCTATTATCCCTTTGACAGAATCAAACACACATCTGAATAGAAAATAGAAAATACTTTTAATTTGATTAGTCGATTGATTGATTTTTGTTGTATAACTTTAAGTGGCAAATATTTTATGCATGTTCAGGACGTTTGTATTCGTTTTTAATTTTGCAAATTTGCACGATAAAAAAAACTCACGATGTTTAACATAAACAGTTGTATAACAGGATGTGGTTACCCTTCCGAAGCATCTGAGTTTTGAAATTTATATATAATAGGAAGTTCAAAATAAAAAAATAATAAATGTATGACATTTGTGTAGCAGTATATTATATTTACTTCACAATATGATTGATATCTATGCATAAATAATGCTATGTATAAGTAAAAAAAAAAAACATTTCATTATTTCACTATTAGTAATGAAATATACTTACAGAAAGCCACCTGGACCTAATACTCCTACAGCCCAAATAAGAACCACTATCATGAAAGGAATCACGAAAACAAAAACCAGCAATTTCCAATCATTTCGCCCGAAATCAAAATTCTTCCTAAAATAAACTGATAACATGGCATTGAAGGCAGACGATAGTGAAAGATTCATCTCAGATATACAGATGTTTACTATGATAAAGGCATAAAATGAGCATAATCCATGAGGTCGGACATGGTCCTGGGTGAACAGCATCTGTCCATGGTCCAAACTATGAACAAAACCAAAAACAGTATCGAAAATGCATCTATATATCAAAAATCGTTCATGTTTTTGCCATGTCATGAATGTTTTTTTTGCTTTTGATTTGAATAAGGATATTATCACTGATAACGCAGTGCTGAACGATATCCCCAAGCAGACGAGAGCAGTCACGTGGATCACGTAAAAACACGTGTGACCGGCACCAAACACAGGAATATCGTATCCACTTTCAGCTGAAGTAATATTTGTATGAGTGCACGCCATTTTCGTACCTTTTAAACAAAACACCGAAGTTTTAGCAAGTGTTTCGTCCTAGCTGATAGTAAAATTAAATGTCAACGTTGATAACGTCTTGTATAATTTACGCACTATTTTTCGGCAAAAACTTCAATGCAAATGCCAAAAAACCAAACAACAAATGTGGCTTTTAAAATTTCCTCAGACTGATCACAGTATGACTAAATAGTATATAGTCTCTTGCAACTGGCTACCGAATGTTTTTAATATATGTTTGATTATCACGTATTGTCCCATGGTGACTTTGCGTTGAATTTGCGTAGCAATATAGACAATGTCACTAGAAGTATGATGTAAAAGACAACAATAAAGTTCGTGACATGCTTCCTTCATTATATATATTTTGTTGAATTCAGATATGTCATATCATGCATTAGACAATAGAATTTAACACCCAGATGTTTTATTATACAAAACATTAGCAATAGTCACGTGAATATTGATAATAAGGCGGTTTATAAAGAACGTGATGTGCTGTTTTCCAATAATCTTGTTGTTTAGTACACTATACTAAACCATTACATGTTATTACAAATATCCACCGCTTGATTGCTTCATAACTTTTAATGAACGTAAACAGATAGGCACACATTATTTATTGTCATTGTACATGTAATTTGGAAGTAGTTGATTATTATAAACTAATAAATAAAGTATTAATTGATTATTTTTTTCATATTGATTGATTTGTATTTTTTTTTTGTCAGTGCTGTCACCTGTTGATTATGTGACAAATATTGTGTTTTGTTTTAATTAACGGCCATGCAAGCCAGTAACATGGAATCTGAGTAAAGTGAGTAAAGTGGGCGGTCTCGTAGTTAAGTGGGCGGTACCATAGAAGTAATCCTATCATAAAAGTGTATCCAGATCGGTTACTGTATAATGATAAGACTTTAAATATTTTATTCGAATCTAATACAGCTTATAAAATATACATTTTAACAATAAACGTTCAAACATTAATCAAATATTATTAATAATCATTTATCCAATATTCACAATATTATACATAAGCTGTTTCTGGCAAAACTTTTAGGAATTTTGGTCCTCAATGCTCTTCAACTTCGTACTTTATTTTGGCTTTTTAACTTTTTTGGATTCGAGCATCACTGATGATTCTTTTGTAGACGAAACGCGCGTCTGGCGTATATTATACTAAATTTAGTCTTGGTATCTATGATGAGCTTATTTTCATGTTTGGAGGATATTTTGAAAATTAAGGAATAAAACTATTTATTACGGATATTTTCAGTATTCAACAAAAAGTTACATAATATTATGTACTTCTTTCATATCGTGAACTATCAACAACTGTATTAGTTTAATAATTGATGGTTTTAGCCAATATATTTTTGCTTTCTTGATTTCTCGATTTCTCGATTTCCCGATTTCTCGATTTCTCGATTTCTCGATTTCTCGATTTCACTTTCTCGATTTCTCGATTTCCCAATTTCCCGATTTCCCGATTTCTCGATTTCTCGATTTCTCGATTTCGCTTTCTCGATTTCCCGATTTCCCGATTTCGCGTGAAAGTGAAAGGAGAAAACGCGAAAACGCGAAAATGGCCGCATCCGGCCATCATAGACAATCAATCCACCCACTTCAATTTAGAACGCAAGTAAAACAAGCCCTACCCTACAAAAACAGTGCTTTTGATGTCTTTGTTTACTTAAACTAACCAACAAATATCTTAAAATGAAACTATAATTGTTGAAAAAAATATATATGTACAATTTTAAGACAACATTTACTTGTCCGTGAGTTTCCATAGACATGTATACATATATTTTAACCTTATATTTTCTACATTTCTAAATCAGTAAGTTTTAAATGCATTTCAACAATAATGTAAGTTCACGTAGTAGTATACATTATTAACGTTGCATTTTGTTTATTTTCTACAATAATCCATTTATTTCTAACAGTATGTAAAAATAGTTTTGACTTACATACTATCGTGTTTGAACTGTGCCTTGTCAGTGGTGCTGTTGTGTTTGAACCACTCTTTGTAGGGTGAACTGCTGTGTTTGAACCGCTCTTTGCATGATGAACTGTTGTGTTTGAACCGCTCTTTGTATGATGAACTGTTGTGTTTGAACTGTGCTTTGTATGATGAACTGTTGTGTTTGAACCGCTCTTTGCATGATGAACTGTTGTGTTTGAACTGATCTTTGTATGATGAACTGTTGTGTTTGAGCCGCTCTTTGTATGATGAACTGTTGTGTTTGGACCGCTCTTTGTATGATGAACTGTTGTGTTTGAACCGCTCTTTGTATGATAAACTGTTGTGTTTGAACTGTGCTTTGTGAGATGTACTTTTGTGTTTAGCCTGTGTTTTGTAAGATTTACTGTAATGTTGGGTTAGAACTATGCTTGAATTAAGGTTCAATTGTATTTTAACTGTGCTTTGAAAAGTGTACAACAATCCATTGTGATTGGCTTAAAACGTAAAAAAAAAACCATAAATTCAACAATGACGTGACGTTTTTATTCTACTTTTTGGTACGACCAATCAAAATACCTATAGTTATTTAGATTCTAAAACGACTAATTGTCTGTTTTTTTAAACTCCCCACATGTATGAATTCTTACATTGTCTTTTGTTTTAACAGTATGACAACGCAATGATATCTAATGATATAATTACAATCGGTTATATAGAAATTTTATAATGTAAGATATGACCATGCAGTCTTTGCTTTTACACCGTAATGCCGCGTTCTTAGCGAAGAAGCAACATGATACCAATTGTTGCTACCATGAGCTCACCGAGGCAGTTACTAATGATCGATTTAAAAAATATCTTAAGTGCAGAAATGTGAACATCGTGTTTCATTAGCTCTATTGAAAAAACATCAATTCATCAAACACATCCGGTTTGTTGAAAAGAAGCTGGTGACATTTTGAAAATTCCTGTCTATATTTAAAATCAATTTTACAAATTGCATTAAGTCTCAGATGTATCCATAACACGTGTCTCGCTTATGAAATCCATTAACCATTTATTGTTCAAATTATAAGATAGAACGTTTAATAAACTAGTCTGTGAAAGAAGCATGGCTGAAGAGGTATGGATAATAATTCCTAAATTTATTGCACTGAAGAGCTATTTTCAAAAATATCAACTAGAGGTAAATGTATAGGGAGATGGTGTTTAACCCCGCCGCATTTTTGCGCCTGTCCCAAGTCAGAAGCCTCTTGCCTTTGTTATTCTTGTATGATTTTTAATTTTAGTTTATTATATATTTCGGAGTTAAGTATAGTATGACGTTTGTTATCACTGAACGAGTACACTTTTTGTTTCGGAGCCAGCTGAAGCACGCATCTGGTTGCAGGATTGTCTCGCTGGCTGTATTGAAGACGGATTGGTGGCCTTTGGCTGTACATGTATAGCTTAGTTCCAAAATCTGATAAAATAATCCGCAAGGATTTTTAACATATTACCATGTACACTTGAGTTGTATTTTGAACATTTTGGAAGTTTATGTCCTAAATGCTCAATCTTCAACTCAGCAATTTTTTGTGTTGCTTTCAGCTCTTGATTCGAGCGTCATTGGTGAGTCTTTTGAGGACGAAACAGGTGTCTGGCGTACGAAAGTTGAAGTCTGGTATCTATGGTTAGATGATTTACAACATACGTTGTAATTAGAATATTGATATACTATGGTTATTTTGAGTATTTATTCAAAATATAAAAAAACACAATATTTAATTACAGGCAATACAAACTTTCGTGAGGATGACAAAAACTATATATGAAAGTTTTCATGAGCCCTTCATTTCTGTATTTTTTAATTTGGAACGAAATTTTCCCTATTCTTTATATTTTAGCAAAATATTTCTGTTCTTTATTTTGTGTCATAGTTATTCTTTTATTAATTATTTGAGGCCAGTTTCTGTAGATTTGTAACATTTTTCTATTCTGTAATCCCCATCCAGACCCTTATTCAAATTGAAACGTTTCGGTTAGATTGTTCTACAGGGACTTCTTGAAAATGAGAGGCGAGAGACACCAAAAAGGACATTCAAACAAACAGGTCGAAAGCAAACGGACAACGCCATGGCTAAAATGATAAAAACAAAATTAGAAAGACCAAAATAGACCCAACACAATAGTAAATTTTACATAACCCAACAAGCAATAGGGTAAAACTTAAAAGACAAAAAGCGGTCAAGAACGTTTTCTTTGTTTTTTACTTTATATTGTATTGCACTACATGTAATGACGTTCAGATTCCGCCCTCGGTTTTTAATTGCTAATGAAACCAGGGGATTTGATTAGAAAAATATATCATTCATTAATTATATTCTAAATGTATACCGAATTATGATAAAGGTTTCGTGTCGTATGCTGAAAAACTAGAATAGGGTAAGTTGGGAGGCAAATAATTATATTTATCAGAATATTTTGACTGGTTTAAACAGGAGAAACATATATGATTATATGCTTAAAAATCACAAACAACCATTATTATAGATTTTTGACGTAAAATATGGTGAGAATAAAGAGTTAACGTATTTACACATTAAAGAAAGATGTGGTATGATTGGCAATGAGACAACTCTCCACAAGATACCAAACGACACATAAATTTACAACTATAGGTCATCGTAAGGCCTTCAACAATGAACAAAGCCCAAACCGTAAAGTCATGTATATTTTTAGGCCAAATTGTCATTAATTCATTGTTGAATAGTAGAGCTCTGATCCGTATAATATGTAGATCTGCCCCTGCCAACTGTCATATCCAGGTTTGCTTCCCCAGTACTTTTGTTTGAAACGGAATTTTTGTTTGACATGTTAAACAGCCATATTGCTCCACTGTAAACACCACTAAGATTTGTCATGATAACAACTGCTAAAAATAGACCAAACGGAACATCCGAGATTAACTGCCACGTGCCATACACTGTAACAGGCGTCCATTGAATAATATAAACCACTACAAATAAGCACATGGCTTTCGCTGATTTTAGTGCTGCATTTCTAACACTACCGCTGTTACCCAGGTTAGTTTTATTTTCCTTGATTCTGTATAAATTCGGTACCAGGTGAACACATATAAAGTTGAAAGTGCTACCAATATAGCACCCATCATTCCAGTGCTTACTATAATGTTAGCAATGGCACCATTCACAGAATCAAAGGCACAACTGAAACGAAAAGTGAAATTAAATTATATTATAAATACCAGGGACGAACATCCTTAATCCCATAAGTAACCATACACAGTTAGGAATGTAGTTTCGCATTTTGGCCTCCATGATTTTTTTAAGTATGAAAGCTTATGTGCAATAAAATTGTTTTATGTAGCTGAAGAATAATCAGGTTTAAAAGTGGTTGAATATAAACACAAAGATTGTTATTTTTATGTTTAATAAGCCTTTTAGTATTTGACATTCGTATTTTCACATTTTGTACCGCCCATAGGTTCAGAAATATTATTGTGGTGTTTTCAACAAGATGAACAAAGGATTGCTTTCCTTTTAATTCAATTCGTCAGAGGTCTCAAATAATAATAATTAGCGTTACTGTAGGTTTTTTTGGGGGGAAATGTAAGGTGAATTGTCAAAATCATTAATTTTTTTGAAGTCTAAAAGAAAGTGCATATTTATCGTCATGCACCAAAAAATTAACGTTAACGTCATTTGCCAGTACAATTTTTTTTTTACCGTTATTCGTCATGAAGGTATCCCCATTAACTAACTCATAATTGTTAATGTTCCAGAAAAGGTATTATGCTTTTGGATAGCACTTCTATTTTAGACCATGTTTTGAGACTTCTTGTGACATTTTCACCACCTTTTTTGCAAAATTGTGTATCAAATAGATACAGATTGCTGGCATAGTAACACGACAAAGGCATTTTATTTCATCATTTTAACTTTTGTAAATCAAATCGATGGAGAATAGGTTTCCATTCATATGCCCATATATAACATCAACATTGAGCCATATTTGAAAGCAAGGGTTATAGTTTTCTATGTTGTGTCATGTGTACTATTGTTTGTCTGTGTCTTTTTTGCCCTTTTTATTTTTGTAGCCATGTGCCTGTTTGTCCCTCTTTAGTTTATTCTTTTAGTTTTATGAGTTTGACTGTCCCTTTGGTATCTTTCGTCCCTTTTGGTACCCTTTGGTATCTTTCGTCCCTCTTTTAGTCACAGAGGTAAACAATTATGAGTGTCAGTTTTAAGTTTTTATAAAAATGATAAGTCACCAAACATGTTTTTAAGCTATACATTTTATATTGAATACATTATGTACATAGACAGTATCTAACAGATATAGTTTAGACATAAGATTTGAGAATAGAGCTTTTGCAAACATGAGGCGAAAGATACCAAGGGACATTCTAACTCATAAGTCAAAAATAAACAAACAATGCCATGTAAGTTGCTTTCGAATACAAAAGAAAAAAAAGGTCAACGTTCGTTCTTTCCTGCGATAACATACAATAGAATATTTATTTTCCTACAGATTCATTGATGTATTATTCAATTTACTGTTTACCTCCCTTTAAAACATACACATAAAATTAAATTCAAACAAAAGTATACCATTTTTGTAAAAACATTAAACTTTGCAATTATGAGATTAAATAAATTTGTTTATTTAAATAATATTTTTTATCAGTAAATTGCATTACATTATCGAATTTGTATGCCTTGATGGCAAATTTAAACCTATTATGTTGTGCTATTTAACAATCCAGGATGGCGAAGCTCTCCCATACAACAAATCATCACATCTCGGCCGATCCCGTATCTCCATCTGAGAGAAGCGGAGTCAGCCGAGGTTTGCCGATTACCTATACCACCTTACATGCGGTGCCTATTTCAATGTATTCCCCCAAAATTATATCGATTAATATTAATTCATAGATGAAAATTAATAAGCCAAATATGAAAAATAATTCACTTTTTTATTTTCATACTTACAACCATCCACTTGGACCAAACACGTGTAAGGCCGACATAACGGCAACAACCGAAAAAGGTCCAAGACCAAGTAAAAGAAGTAGTTTCCAGTCTTTGTTCCCAAAATTGACATTCTTTCTAAAATAAATTGACAGAAATGCATTAAACGCAGACGTTAAAGAAAATAGCGCCTCAGATATGCAGATATTTATTAAAATCATTCCATACAAGGAGCATAATCCACTTGGACGAACATGGTCCTTGGTAATCAGTATCTGGGCGTGGTCCAAACAATGGACAAATCCATAAGAGGTATCGCAAATACATCTATATAACAAAAAGCGTTCATGTTTATGCCATTTCATAAACGACTTTCCTTTTTTCGATTTATATAAAAGTATGATAACTCCAATGGCGGAAAATAAACTTAACAACAAGCAGACAATAGCTGTCACGTGAATTAAATTGAAACAGTAATGGCCGACACCAAACACAGGTATATCATACCCACTTTCTGCAATCGTATTGTTCATCAAATTTATATGCATACATTCTGTTTCCATACCCATGTTAATTAATTGATAAAACGCGCTATTTTTGTTGTCTTCATGGGAACATAACTATCGTATAGTCTGAAACCACTGATCGCGTAAATGCACTGTTTGTCGATACACTAGACCTAGCACAATGTTGGCGCGGAGATGATTCTGGTTTTCGTTCCAATGTAATACCTACTGATAATAAGGTGTTGTTAACCAGAAGCATATGAAGTTTACATAGGCTTCTAAATATACAACAATCACTTAGTCATTTAGCAATAGTTTCCTTCATATAACTAATATTGCATGTTCATATTAACATTGCATTGTTATATATTGTTATTCTGATCGTTATTAAATATGGTTTATTTGAATGTATACAATTCATTTTATGATGAGTAAAATAAAGTATGTTTCAACAAAGAAATTATTCATATCACAGCAATTTGTTTACTTCCTCCGATATTGTTTAAGTCACACGCAGACCATTACTCTAGGTATTCCGATATAGTTTCAATCTCCGACACACATTTTTCCTTTCTCAGAGCTAGCTAGATATTCCGAAATTGATTGAGACACACCTTGTGTGTATTTAGAGCTAGCTAGGTATTCCGTGATTGTTTCTGTCAAATGCACACCTTAACCATTATCTCAGAGCTATCTAGGTATTCCGTGATTGTTTCTGTCAAATACACACCTTAACCACTATCTTAGAGCTATCTATGTATTCCTAAATTATTGCAGTCACATACACACCATAACTGTATACTTAGTATTAAAGCTATCCAGTAGGTATTATGTTATTGTTTCAGTCACCGACACACCTTTTTTCTATCTTAGAGCTATCTAGGTGGTCCGATATTGTTCCAGTCACAAGCACACATTTCCTCTACCATTGAGTTATTTTGGTATTCCGAAATCGATTCAGCCACACCTTTCATGTATTTAAGAGCTAGCTAGGTATACCGACACTTTGTTGTCACACATATGCCTTCTCTTTATTTTAGAGGTATTTAGGTACTCCAAGATTGTTTCAGCCAATTGCTCACTTTTCCTCTGTTTCCGGGTTATCTAGGTATTCCGTGATGTTTCAATGACAGACACACGTTTCCTATATTCAAGGGCCAAGAGGTGTTACGAGATTATTTCAGTCACATACACATATTTTCTTTATCTCGTAGAGCTATCTAGGTATTCCTAAACTATTCCAGTCACAAACTCAATTTTCTCTGTCTGAGAGCTATCTGAGTATTCTTTAAAAAATTAAGACACAGACACATCTTTCCTCTATCTTACAGCTATGCATTCCATGACAGTGATTAAAACCATAATCACCAATTTAATCACACAGTATATCTTGTGTTTTCCTAAAAGTTATTTAACATATTCTAGTTGCTAAAAATGTAACTGTAATAAATACACGAAATACAAGTTTTAAATACGTCCTCCATAAGGATGTGAAATCTAATGACATCTTTTCGCATGCATGAGTTTTGAGAAGCATTAACAAGAAAAATCCATACTTGTTACTGCTTAAGACGATATCCAATGTCCTGTGGCTTCTAGGCTTAATGTCTATCTTTGTCTAGTTATGGTTAAAAGCTTAGTCGAAAGTGAAATCAATAAATGGATACATTACATAACATTAGGTTTTTTAATAAATCTTCAATTTCTAAAGCATTAACGTCTTGTAAAATTACACATCTCAAAGAAATTATGACCTGAACCAAGTTAACTTTTCTGCAGTAGAATTACATCCCTTGGATTGGTTTTTAGTTTGAATGTTTTTAGTTAGGAAAATAGAGTCTGCGTTTATAGACATTAGCGAATAATAAATAGATTTCATCGTTTGTTTCGGATGATTTATATATTTTTGACTTAATTACTTTGCGCCTTTGAAGTTTGAACAAATCAGAATAATGGTACTTGAATATAATTTACCAAATAATAACTGCGTTTATAAATTAAGAACTAGTTTTGGTGTGTATATTTTATAGCTGAAAATCACGTTTTCAGTAACTCCGGTTGACCTACGTTTTTTCAGGTCTTTTGTATTAAGTTTTCGATTTGCAAATAATTTTATCTCGAGCACCATTGAAGAGACATTACCTTTACCAAAATCAAAATCTCAAACATCGACTAAGGAAACAAATCATTGTAACAAACAAAATCTATGGTTTCTCACGATTTCCAAAAGGAGTGAGGTTAGGTTTGTCGACATGGCCAGTTTCTCCTGCTATAGATATAAGAATATATGTTGTGAGTGTCATTGAGACAACTCTCCATCCAAAAAACAATTTATAAAAGTAAACCATTATAGGTCAATGTACGGCCTTCAACACGGAGCATTGGCTCACACCGAACAATAAGTTATAAAGGGCCCCAAAATCACAAGTGCAAAATCTTTCAAACAGGAAAACCAACGGTAGACTCTATATAAAAAACCAGAAACCAGAAACACGTATAAATTACATAAACAACGACAACTACTGTACATTTGATTCCTGATTTAGGACAGGTGCAAACATTTGCAGCGGAATTAAACGTTTTAATGGTACTAAACCTTCTCCCTTTTTCTGAAACAATAGTATACCATCACAACATAGAAAATCACACGACAAAATATCAATTGAAAGGCTTAACTCAATCAAGTACCAATTGGTATCCCGGCTGTCCATAAAATAGCAATTCACCAATATCAAAACAATTGTTGTTGATATAAACAAAATCAGCGTTTCTTTATTGGTACTTACATTAATTTTGTTTTCAATAAATACTAATAAAATTGAAAATGGAAATGGTGAATGTGTCAAAGAGACAACAACCTGACCATAGAAAAAACAACAACAGAAGGTCACCAACAGGTCTTCAATGTAGCGAAAAATTCCCGCACCCGGATGCGTCCTTCAGCTGGCCCCTAAACAAATATATACAAGTTCAGTGACAATGAACGCCATACTAATTTCCAAATTGTACACAAGAAACTAAAATTAAAATAATACAAGACTAACAAAGGCCAGGGGCTCCTGACTTGGAACAGGCGCAAAAATGCGGCGCGGTTAAACATGTTTATGAGATCTCAACCCTCCCCCTATACCTCTACCCAATGCAGAAAAGTAAACGCATAACAATACGCACATAACAATTCAGTTCAAGAGAAGTCCGAGTCTGATGTCAGAAGATGTAACCAAAGAAAATAAACAAAATGACAATAATACATAAATAACAACAGACTACTAGCAGATAACTGACATGCCAGCTCCAGACTTCAATTAAACTGATTGAAAGATACTGATTTCATCATATGAATATCAGGCACGATCCTTCCCGTTAAGGGGTTAGTATCATACCATCATAACATATATGAGAAGAACATAAACCCTGTCATGCCAACAACTGTTTTTTGAATAAATGTGTTTAGTTCCGATGCAAAGACCCTATAAGTGAATTAATATTAACGCCAAAATATGCTATTTTAATGACCTGACAACAGTATCGTAACTATATCCCTTTTTAA
This sequence comes from Mytilus edulis, assembly GCA_019925275.1. Classification (NCBI taxonomy): domain Eukaryota; kingdom Metazoa; phylum Mollusca; class Bivalvia; order Mytilida; family Mytilidae; genus Mytilus; species Mytilus edulis. The sequence continues at coordinate 90,600,725 of CM034354.1, read as the reverse complement.
TAAGTCTATTTAAAGGTTTTGTTTGTTTCTGAAATTTTTGTGCTTTATAAAGAATATTTCCATAAACAATTGGATGTGAAATACCTGAACGTATAAGAAGTCTACATGTTGAGCTATATTTACGAATGATGTCCTTTTACCGATGATAAAATTTAGTAAATGTTTTGACTAGTTTGTGATATCGAAAACCCTGGTGTAATAATTTTTCAGTAATACATAAATTTCTCTAGTTAAAATCTAAAACATACACGAGCGAAACGTACAAGTTGAGATATATAAACACCGTAAGATGGTGACAAGGGAACGACACCATCTAAAAATGGATAATTAACGATAGGAAATGAAAAATCATCTCTTTTATCATAAATTTTAGTATTAAGCTTTCTATCAAGATCGAGGAAAGGGACTCGTTACGACACCATTAAACTACGTTTGTCGAATGTTGACTGATTGTTTTTTTAGTCTGGTAAAAAATCAACGGATTCTCTCAGACATATACTTTATAGGTTACATGTCTATTGTATTGTTATATCATTGTGCTACGATGTTGATCCGAAAAGTCATTTTCCTTCTAATTGTTTTCTAAATTTTGTTTTCCAATATTGAAATGATCTCCAACTCCACTGTACAAGGCATGTTTAACATGTTTAAATAACTATGTATACGTGTACCAGTAACTGTTGTCGTTCTTGATGTGTGTCTGAACTATTATTGTTTACTCTTCGTTTTTGAGTCGTACTCGTTATTGAAGGTCGTACGATTTCCTATAGTATTTAGCAAACACGTCCTTCAACTTCTTTATTTCATGGGGAAAAATTTACAAGTTCTGTTCTTCTATAAATCCGTGTTGTGGGGAAGTACGAAATAGAACATTTTATGATCAAAAACGAAAATTTAAGAACATGTATCTATAATACTAAAATAACGAGGTCCAATTTGTCAGCCGTCATCAAGTAAAAACAACGAATCAAAGAATGCAACTTTATATATAACTTATATAGTACAAAGGTGTAGATTAAAAATTACACCACTCCAGGCCCTTTTGTTTTCCACGTAATTAATATTGCAAATAATTAAGAAGTTCCGGGTCGAGTCCGATACCGATACCAATAGTATATTCACCTGTTACCTATTACCTTATATGTACGTTCCGCATCTGACAGGCGCACCACCAAACGGTGTATTTAGGATTATGCACGGGTCGACGGGCTCAAACAGAAAGATTTGAAAGCAGAGAAAACAGTGTATCTTATAATCGGCCTGACTTAATCAGATGAAAATGCTAATACTAAAATAAGGCTTGCGCATAGTTATATACTTTAATTCAGTCACGGACCTGCGAAATCACGGGTGTGTTCTAGTATAATAGTACAATTCTAGTCCGTTGATTCATTATGGCTTTCTCTGGTGTTCTTTGTTTGATAGAGAAATCTTGTTTGATTTGTTGAATAGACAGATTGTCCCACTGAAAACACCACTGAGATATGTCATGATAACAACGGCTAAAAAAAATCAAATGGAACATCTGAGATTAACTGCCATGTTCCATATATACTCAGAGGTGTCCATTGAATAATATAAACAACTACAAACAAGCATATGGCTTTCTCAGATTTCAAAGTGGCACATCCATTGTTGCTTAGTTGAGTTTTAAGTTTCTTCGTTTCTGTATATATTCGATACCATGTTAAGACATAAAAGTGGGAAATTGCTACCAGTATAGCGCTAGTCAGACCAGTGCTCATTACAGCGTTGGCAATGACAACTTTGACAGAATCAAAGGCACAACTAAAAAAAGGAAAGCACAAGAAACTGTTTTATATAAAGGGGTAAAATTGTGGTTAGCTCTACGTAGCACTAGCCTAGGGTAGTATGAATATTCATGAGTTTTATAAAGCAACGCGAGATACGAGATCACGTCATTGGCGCGATAATATTATCTGAGAGAACTATCAGCGGTAAACAAAACAAAAAAATGTTCAAAATCTCCCAAGATGACGGGCTGATATCACTGGAACAGAGACGATATGAAAATTAGATAATAAGTGCTTTGAATACTGAATTAGCTTTAGATATTATACAGAGACGGCATATATTATAGTTATAGTTATTGACCAAGCAAGTCGGTATATAGAATTTAATCTGCACAGCTCAGGTGACCCTTATTAACCCGAACGACGTAGGAGTTCGGGTCAAAGGGTCATCCTGAGCGCGTGCAGATTAAATTCTATATACCGATTTGATTGGCCAATAACTGTTTTAACACATGACGTCATTAATTTACGTGAACGTTTTGGATGTGAACGATATTCCGCAATCCACGGATCCTAGGAAAGTTTATTGTAGGGTAAAGAAAGGGGGAAATACGACTTTCATTGGTAAGTTTTCAATTGATAACTTTTTTTTAGGTTTAGACTTATTGTAAAATTGTAATTTAATGGTAAAATTTTTTTAAATGTTTCTATTAAATCTATTCCCATTTTTTTTAAATAAATGACGATTAAGACTTTGACAAATTGAGTACTTTCAAATCGTTGTATGAAAAAAATCATAACTGAAAGGGTTATTGAGTTTAGATTAATTGCTTTTGAATTTCTTTCCACCAATGATATGCTTAATAGAGAAAGATAAACCGAGGAAGAATTAGATGTTATATTTAAAATTTTAATTGTTGAATAAACAGAAAATACGTTTCTCTTTCCAATCTTTTACTCCCCCTCCCCCAAATTTATTTGTGTCTACAGACACGTCCATCTAAATGAAGTCTGATTGATCTCTAGCTAATCTCCCTGTTTTAAAACAAACTTAGATATGACCCCCTTTAAATTCGATCCAAAAATATGGGGAATAGATATTCAAGAAGTCGTTATAAATTCCATTGAATTGAAAACTAGTCCAAATCAGATTTCTTTTATTCGGATATTCTTAGTTACATTTCTTTTTTGGCGGAAGTTACCAAAAATTGTTTTAACTTTCTTTCTGACTTTAAAACACTGATTTAAGATTTATGTTGTACGCAAAATATAATACTGAAACATTTTATGTTCAAGCTAAGAGGGAAAAAAAAGGAATGAGAAACCTTTCTTTTTTCCTATTCTAAAACTACGATGTTTGTACAAAGTTCAGTTTTGTCGTAATTTCAAGGCAGATGGCGGATTCGGGGGGTGGGGACGAATATGTCGTTCACCCTAGGATTGGACAAATTATCGTGTTTTGCCTTAAAATTGTTTTTAGTCTCGCTACGCTCGGTGATATATTTTTTTGATTTGATAGAATAACGCCCCTTTTAAAATCTAGGAACCGCCCCTTAAGGTAAAAATAGATTTGAACTGTGCAGTATATCTGAGGTAGTTAATGCACACATTTGCTGTGCATTATCCAGATTATAGCACAGTAAGAACAAAGGGATTTTACCCATACCATGTGTTAACTGTTTAAACTTCATCTTTAAGGAATATTTAATTTTATTGTATGGTTTATCATAAGTTTCAAAATCTTCAGCATTTAATCCAGTCTCTTTAAAAATATTTAGAGCAAATGTATACCAACTATGAAAATCCATCATTATGCAGGGACTTATTTAATTCATAGGCTTCTTTTAACAGAGGATTAATATCATGGGTATAAAATCTACAGAAATATAGCATAACTTGTGGTTTAATAAATGAAGCCATAGAAAATCTGCCCAGTTCTGTTTTGGCTGAAATATTACATGCAGTTTTCCTAAGTCCTAGGACAGATTTACAGTATTTATTATGAATCATTTCATAGCAAAATTTATCTTCTAACGACAAAGTATCACAAACAGAACCATGTTGTTCTGAACGTTTCAAAGATTTAAACATGGATAAATAATCTTCCATTAACCATACCTCACTATTATATAATAAAACAGGTCTTATTAAGACATCAAAAAGTTTGCATGATAAATTAACAGGGATGGATTGAAAGTTAGAAAATCTACTTTTTAAAGCAAATAGGACCTTCAATCCCTTTTTTGATAGTTCTTGGATAGCATTTTTAAAATTACCTTTATAGTTAATAATGTTTCCTAAAAAAATGTATTCTTTAGTCTCGTTTAATTGGATGTTTTTATAGCATACCACAGGGGTGGGAGAAAATTTATTCTGAAACGTCATAACTTTAGTTTTTTTAGTATTAACTGTTAATTGCCAGTCATAGCAGTACTTCTCTAGTTTATTTATAGCATTCTGCAGTCCTATATAAAGGCAACAGTAGTATACCGCTGTTCAAAACTCATAAATCCATGGACAAAAAACAAAATCGGGATAACAAACTAAAACCGAGGGAAACGCATTAAATATAAGAGGAGAACAACGACATAACACTAAAATGTAATACATATAGACAAAATCCCACGAGAATAACAAATATAATATATATATATAACATCAAAACCAAATACATGAATTTGGGATAGACAAGTACCGTGACACGTCTTATCGTGAACTTATCTATATGTGAACTTGACATTATTACCAAATCGTCTGCAAAACTTAAGCTGGACAATTCAGATTTTTGAAGGACTAAAGGTTTACAAGTATTGTCAAAAATCTGATCTATATCATTAATAAAACAATTAAAAATAGTAGGGCTTAAACTATCCCCTTACTTAACACCTCTTTCCAATATGAAGGATTTAGAAATTTTATTATCAATTTTAATAGAAGATTCTGTTAAGTTATACATATCACTTATTACCTCATAAAAAATTTTCCCTAGCCCATTTTTTATGAGTTTCTATCGTAACCCATTATGCCACAAAGTGTCAAATGCTCTGCGTAAATCAACAAAGCAGGCAAATATAGGCATTCAAAAGACGATTTAAAAAAGGGGGGAGTTTCACACAACGAAATCTGGCTATGCATTCGAGGGCTACTCTTTTTGTTAATATGAAAATATACAGAAGAGCTATATTAAACCAGCGACAGTAACTATGCGGAAAAGGTCGGGGTAGGGGGTGCTGCTCCAGTCCTGGTCAATCTTCCACATCCATTTGAAAAAACTAAACCTTAGCCTAACTCACTCTCAGTAACTGATTAGACCAATAAATATGATGTCTAGAAAGGCTTTTTTGTCATAATTATCCAGACTACTACTACTTTTGATCTCACCATAAACATATGGACAATTTGGCAAAGGGGATGGGGACTAGAGTGCTTGTTTCATCTTGTGCACAGTTACATGCTAAAAAATAAAATAGTATACAGACACCTGGCTGGTGTAAACCAGACAGTCTGACACCCCATTCATATACATTTATTGTACATTTATTTTTGTATGTAAGAATCTATATGTATATTTAGCTGCCTACTTAAATTATTTTATTGTTCTGATGTGGGTTTTTTTCTTTTAATCTGATAAACACAAAGAGTGAAAAACCTCTGACACTTGTGAAGACAGGAAGTATCTCTATTAATAATTTAAATATACTTATATACATGCTCTTAAAAGGAAAATTTACAAATGATATATTTTGTTCAAAGTAAGCTGATCACTTTTTGTTTAGTTTTAAGTAAAAACTAGGAGTAAGGGAATTCTGATCATGACAGTTTAAAAAAAAATCAATCTAATGTCAAATATATTAATGTCACTAGTTCACTTAACCATGTTAATACAAAAAGGTGAAGTGCAAGGAGTACATGTATTTATTTTTCTGCATTTCTTTTTTCAGCAACCGCTGTACCTTTCCAGTTACTTATTATGTGTTGTGTATTTATTTACAATGGACTATAACACTTTTGAGTGACTGGACAGGTTGATTATATTCATCTATAGAAAAAGAAACTGGAGAGATTGGTAATAGTTTAAGACAGCTGCAATTGAATGTACACAAATTCAGGTGGTCGTATAAGCCTTAAAAGTCATATCAATAGCCCAGTCTAGGGGTCATCAGACATCAGTTATATCAAAAGCCTAGGGTAGTGATCAATTATAAGGAATCACCAGTTATAAAAATAAATAATGGTCTAGGGTAGTCAATTATCTGAAATGATTAGTTAACAAGGCCATGTCACTAGCGTAGGGAAGTGCACATTTTTCAGGAATCACGACACTAGTTACATAATCATATCACTAGCCTAGGGTAGCGGTCAATTACCAGGAATCACCAGTAAACAAAGCCATGTCACTAGTCTAGGGTAGTGGTCATTTATCTGGAATCACCAGTAAACAGTCATTTCACTAGCCTAGGGAAGTGGTCAATTATCTGGAATGATCATCAGTTAACAAAATCATATCACTAGCCTAGGGAAGTTGTCAATTATCTGGAGTGATCAGTTTACAGTCATGTCACTAGCCTATAGAAGTGGTCAAAATTATCAGGAATCACCAGTTAACAAAGCCATGTCACTAGCCTAGGGTAGTGGTCAATTATCAGGAATCACCAGTTAACAAAGTCATATCACAGTCACTAGCTTAGGGTAGTGGTCAATTATCAGGAATCACCAATGAACAAAGCCATGTCACTAGACTAAGGCTATTATCAATATACCAATGGGCCTATGGTAGTGGTCAATTATCTGGAATTACCAGTGAACAAAGTCATGTCACTAGCCAAAGGTAGTGGTCAATTATCAGGAATCAACAGTTAACAAAGTCATGTCACTAGCCTAGGGTAGTGCCCAATTATCAGAGACCACCAGCTAACAAAGCCATGTCACTAGCTTAGGGTAGTGGTCAATTATCTGGAATGACCAGTGAATAAAGTCATGTCACTAGCCTAGAGTAGTGCCCAATTATCAGGAATCACTAGTTAACAAAGTCATATCACTAGCCTAGGGTAGTGCCCAGTTATCAGGAATCACCAATTAACAAAGTCATGTCACTAGCCTAGGGTAGTTCCCAATAATCAGGAATCACCAGTTAACAAAACCATGTCACTAGCCTAGGGTCGTGGTCAATTATCAGGAATCACCAGTTAACAAAACCATGTCACTAGCCTAGGGTAGTGCCCGATTATCAGGGATTATCAGTTACAAAGCCTTGTTACTAGCCTAGGGTCGTGGTCCATTATCTGGAATGACCAGTTAACAAAGCCATGTCACTAGCCTCAGTGGCGGATCCAGACATTTTCATAAATGGGGGCCCACTGACTGACTTAAGAGGGGCCTGCTCCAGTCACGCTTCAGTGATTCCCTATATAAGCAACCAATTTGTTTCCCAAAAAAGGGGGGGCCGGGCCCCATGCCCCCCTTAATTCCCCTCTGAACCTAGGGAAGTGGTCAATTATCAGGAATCACCAATTAACAAAGTCATGTCACTAGCCTAGGGTAGTTCCCAATTATCAGGAATCACCCGTTTACAAAACCATGTCACTAGCCTAGGGTAGTGGTCAATTATGTGTCATGTCACTATACTATGGTAGTTGCCAGTTATGTGTCATATCACGGGACTATGGAAGTTGCCACTTATGTGTCATATCACTAGACTATGGTAGTTTACACCAGTCAGATGTCTGTATACTTATTTTTTTAGCATGTAACTGTGCACAAGATGAAACAAGCACTCTAATCCCCATCCCCTTTGCCAAATTGTCCATATGTTTATGGTGAGATCAAAAGTAGTAGTAGTCTGGATAATTATGACAAAAAAGCCTTTCTAGACATCATATTTATTGGTCTAATCAGTTACTGAGAGTGAGTTAGGCTAAGGTTAAGTTTTTTTCAAATGGATGTGGAAGATTAACCAGGACTGGAGCAGCACCCCACCCCCGCCCTTTTCCGCATAGTTACTGTCGCTGGTTTAATATAGCTCTTCTGTATATTTTCATATTAACAAAAAGAGTAGCCCTCGAATGCATAGCCATATTTCGTTGTGTGAAACTCCCCCTTTTTTAAATCGACTTTTGAATGCCTATAATATATGCCGTCTCTGTACAATATCTAAAGCTAATTCAGTATTCAAAGCACTTCTTATCTAATTTTCATATCGTCTCTGTTCCAGTGATATCAGCCCGTCATCTTGGGAGCTTTTGAACATTTTTTGTTTTGTTTACCGCTGATAGTTCTCTCAGATAATATTATCGCGCCAATGACGTGATCTCGTATCTCGCGTTGCCTTATAAAACTCATGAATATTCATACTACCCTAGGCTAGTGCTACGTAGAGCTAACCTAAAATTGTACTGTCATGGTAAGAAAATACAAATAATCGAAAATTTACCAACACATTTCTCTATTAAGACTCTCAATCGTTTGAAAATACATAAAATAACACCAGTACAAACTTAATCCCAATTTTTTATTTGTTTTTAAGATGCAATCATAGTATATAATGAACTTGTCTGCTCAATGTCAATTTTTCTTGATTTAAAGTATGATATTTAAGCTATTTTCAAAAAATTTCAAAATGCAATTTTGTTGTTTCTCAGATGTCAAACGTCACGGAATATGGCAATTATTGTTTTTCACTTGTACTTTTGATTAATATCTTTTTATTGTGTACGTTTAATAGACTTCCCTGTTTTAATATGCCTTGCAGTTAATTATTAGGCACAAGAAAAATCACAAAAACTGTGTTTCATGCATTGCTATCAATGATATGAACACGTTCCGTTCTACCTTCAGTGTTTAAAGCCTTTTCGGAATAGTTTTTATTCGGGTTGATACCACACCCTTGAAAATTTGAAGGCTTATGAAATAATTAAAAGAAAAGGAAGTATAACGGATAGTAGTCAGATCCTTATACGGAAAGAAGATACAGGATCTGTTTTATAATCAGACTGAAAATATGATTGAAATTGACACTAATAATCTTTAACCATCCTAGTTTCGTTAACATATTACGATTTATATCGCATGTACGTTCGCATGTACACAATCAGTATTTTTAATAGGTTATAAATCATGCCTAAGAGATAATTTAAGATGTTTTAGTGATTCAAATTGTTAATTTATTTTTTGATTTTTTTTATATGCGGCAAAACGCCAAAAACAAATGATAAAAATCGTCATTAAAGGACAATAATTTAAAGAAAGAGTCGACAGAAGATTTCCCCCATTTGTTGCTGATGACGTTTATTGTTTTTGATGTTCTGTTGTTGTCCGCTCAAATTTGATTTGTCTTCCTGGGTTTTGGTTTATGACCCAGATTTGCTTTTGTTTTGACGATTTATAACTATTTAACAGAGATAAAATACTGTAATACTTTATTTATGTGTAGAGCATATATAAACACTGATTTGCATCATTATTGTTAAAGTGTTCTTTGGATACACTTCAACATAGTTATCAGTTTGCTTTAAAATTATTATTGGCACAAAATGTGGCAATTAAAACCCCAAAACAGTTCGTGTCTGTGCTTGACCAGTATTACCAGAACAATATACTTGATTTTCATAAAAACAGCAGAGACGTTACAAAAATAGTTATCAAATATTAAAGGGTCAAGATCAGAGGTTTATAACAGTTCTATGTTCATACAATTTATCGCTATAAAACCAGGTTTAATCCACAATTTTCTACATTTAAAAATACATGTACCAAGTCAGTAATATGACAGTTGTTGTCGATTCGTTTTTTATGTGTTATGTCATTTGAATTTTGCCATGATTAGGGACTTTCCAATTTGATTTTCCTCTGAGTTCAGTATCTTTGTGATTTTACTTTTTTCACACTTACAAAAATCCATTTGGACCTAACACTCCAAAGGAACACACTAGTACAGCGATTATAAAAGGTCAAACACCAAGTAAGAGGAGCAATTTTCGGTCTTTGTTTCCAAAATTGACATTCTTCCTAAAATAAACTGACAGAAATGCGTTCAAGGCGGACGTCAAAGAAAATAAACCCTCAGATAAGCAGGTATTCACTATGAGCATAGCATACAAGGAGCATAATCCACTTGGACGTATATGATCCTTGGAAATCAGTATATGTACATGGTCCAGAGTATGTACAAAACCATAAGAATTATCGCAAATACATCTGTATAACAAAAATCGTTCATGTTTATGCCATTTCATAAATGATTTTCCAGTTCTCGATTTGTATAGAATTATAATAACTCCAACGGCAGAAGATAAACTCAACAACTAACAAACTATGGTCGTCACGTGAATGAAATTGAAACAGTAACGACCGATACCGAACACACGAATATCGTATCCACTTTCAGCTAACGTCGTGTTGATATGCATACATTCCTTATCCATTTGCATTTCAATATTTGTCTAGAAAGATTTCCTCTTCCATGTTACTTAATCTAAAAAATAATGAAAAGTAGTCAGTAATGTAAGCAATATTCATGCAATCTAAGTTACATCATTTTATCGAAGAAAATTGTTCGTCAAGATATGTAATACCAGTAAATTCGATGATCAATTTAAATATTTCCGCTTGCTTATATTGTTCCTGGCACGCATACATCTAGGTTTTCTAGTTGAGTGCCTGGTATTAACCTCTTACCATTGTTTTGGACACGATAATTTTATCCATGTTTGTTTATAGTACTTATAGTAAATTGTTCTTTTGAAAGATACCATAAAAACTACAGAATAACCTGTGTAATGCATCCTCTCTAAGTATATGGAGTTTGTCGAAAGGTTTCAACAGTACAAATCAATACTTTGAAATGCAATTAATCATAGATGTCTCGTTTTTAACATATTAATTATTTATCTTCTTCCATTTCATTTTTAAATATGCACTGAAGGTTTAGCCAAACGTATAACCGATGAATATTTCTCAACATTATTCATTTACTTGCATCTTAAATGAGGTATACTATATTCCCTGACCATCAGTTCAAAGAAAAAATAGCAGACCCATCAGCATTTTCAGCAGGTAACAAACTTTTAAAACAGCTATAATTGCCTAAGTCTTTGTTCCCATATTTTAAAATATGCCATAACAAGTGATGTCTGTGAACGATGTAATCCACCTGGGTTTATGCGCATATTCAACAAGGTCACTCTCCAACATCGTAGAAGAGAATAGAATTCGTGGCCAAAATATGTTGATCTACTATTGTTGATCATTTTGTCTGTTTCGTTTTTTTTATATTTTCTTCAGTTTTTGCTCAAAACACAAAAGAAGGTGAACAAAAAAAAATGATTAAAGGACAGTAGTGACAGCCTACTATATATATCGACAACATTTTACTTGTTAGAACATTGTGTTTTGTCGATCAGTTCTGTGAATGAAAGTGTCTATTTATCTTTCATAATTTCTACCATATACACGATGTAATGCAAAACGCAAAAAAAATATAAATTCTTAATGAAAGGACAAGGAGTTGTTTGGCGTTTTCTTCTGTCTTGTCTAAATCCTAAATTGTAGACAAGACAAAACAATTTAGTGCCACATGTGGAGTAGGATCTGCTTACCCTTCCGGAGCACCTGAGATCACCCCTAGGTTTTGGTGGGATCGTGTTGCTTAGTCTTTAGTTTTCTATGTTGTGTCTTCTGTACTATTGTTAGTTTGTTTGTCTTTTTCATTTTTTGCCATGGCGTTGTCAGTTTATTTTCGATTCATGAGTTTGACTGTCCATTTAGAATTTTTCGTCCCTCTATTGTACATGTTGTTCCTCATCATCAATTTAAATTATTTAAGTTTCTATCTATCTATTCAATTTTCAAGGTATAAGGAAAAATAAATTGAAAAAATAGGCACACATTGGCGGCAACATAAATAAATAGTCTGATTGCCATTCCAAGGTTTAACCTTATTTGTAAAACTTGTCTTTTTGCAATATAAATGTTATCTCTATATATAGTTTTGTTTTCAAGATAATAGGCAAAACTGGTAAAATGGTTATAATTGTCATTTAAGAGCTATAACTCCTGTTAGATTTTTTTGGAAAGTTTTGCAGTGTATGCACAATCAGTAGAACTCGATTGTATAAACAATTTTCTATTGGCATTTCTTTTTTTCCTAATGTATAACAGTTTTAAAAAAAACAATTGCATTTGACCGTCATGTTCTATTTTGAGCCATGTCGGCCATCGTAGTTGGCAGGCATAATCAACTGACTATTTTTGTAAACCAGAAACCCCAATGACTACTATTGCAAAGTTTGTGTTTGAATTTGGCACAGTAGTATAAGAGGAGGATTTGTTTTGTAAAAGATATCGACAATAGCTTCCGACGATTACGACAGACGACAAACGCCAAGTGATGAGAAAAGCTCACTTTGACCTGTGTGCAAGATGAGCTAGAAAGGGTTTAAAAACTAGAAAGAAATGACGATGATTTTTCATTACAAATTGTATTTGTTACATACACTATTAGTTATTACTTTATTAATAAAATTGAGAATGGAAATGGGGAATGTGTCAAAGAGACAACAACCCGCCCAAATAAAAAACAACAGCAGAGGGTCACCAACAGGTCTTCAATGTAGCGAGAAATTCCCGCACCCGGAGGCGTCCTTCAGCTGGCCCTAAACAAATATATTAGTCCAGTGATAATGAGTGCCATACTAATTTCCAAATTGTACACAAGAAACTAAAATTAAAATAATACAAGACTAACAAAGGCAGAGGCTCCTGACTTGGGACAGGCGCAAAAATGCGCACTTCGGTCCATTCGGTCCATAAAACGGATGAACGCGGAAGGTAGATGATCTGTAACACATTATTTGACATTCTTTATTTCGAGTATAATATTGTGAGCCTTTTATGATACATGCATCTATAAAATATCAAAGTGAATTTGCACATGTACGTACACACAATTGTATAAATTTGAAAGTGAAATTGTCAACTGATATATTTACAGCAGTCTAGTATTTTAAGAATATTTTTCAATTTTTGTCTTATTTTCTTTATTCTGTATATCTTTGGCGTTTTACCCCTAATTATACTGCAAATTGTAAGTTAATACCTCTTATGTGGATGGACTAATCATACGCACAGATTATTTAACATGTCTTATTTCTTGTGATTACCATGTCGGTGTGTGAATTTTTTTTGTAAAATAATTTTTTATGTGGCTTTTTGTCATATTAACATATCCTTACGTTTTCGTTTTTTCAATATATAGTTAAGTTTTATTTTGAAAAAATATATTATAAATGATGGCATTTTTGTCAAAAGTTATAGATGTTGTAAACCATTTAACATGTTTAATGGCGACGGTTCAAGAATATAAATGAACTCATTATAGATACAAGGAATATAGTTTAATATTCAAGAATATAAGAGCGTCTAAATGGGATTTACTAAAAGTAAAATGGACCAAAAATATAAATACTATAGAATAATTTAGGGCTGAAATGTAGAACAGTAAACAGTTGACATACGATGTGGAAAAAGGAGAAAATGATCTTTGAAGGAAATTAAATAAAAGAGAAAGTGGTCCTAAACAAATTAAATAATACAGAAATTAAGGAAATAAATAATGGAGAATCCCCATCTTGAACCTCATATAAGAGCAAAAGAACAGAAAACAACTAATTAAGCAAATTCACAGTTTTAAATTAAATTACGGTAAATTATTTATATGTATGAGAACTATGATGCTGAAATGTTATCAAATATTGTTATAGAAGGCATTATTAGTTTTCTATGGAAATACTTTTTGATTATTTGTAACAAATAAACTTCCATATAACATTTCTATATTCCAATTATAAGCATCACAAAGAATTCTCAATTATTTTTATTTTTATTTTTAAAAACATACTGTTGACATTTCTGGAAGTTTCAAATAATTATTTTTGTTTACGACAGTCATCTTTGATTTCATTTCTTAGTTAACATTTTTAATGTAGATGTACATTATATATTAACATTAAATATTGGTTTACAAATGATGTATTTAGACTTTCATATCCTTAAAAGCCATTGCTGTTTGCATATAGATTTTCATATCCTTAAAAAAAATACATAATTGGGTTGAAATCCTCTAGGAGTTTTTATGGAGAGAACTTTTTGTAAGCAAATATTTAAAAATTCTGCAAAGCAACAAACCTAATGAACGTAAATATAACAATTATACTTAAGGTTGTACTTCTGTAAATAAAGACAATGCAATTTCACATAGGGACTCTTATTATGGTTATAGCTGTGCCATTTTTACCATGAAGATTCGTAAATGAAATATATATTAGAATAAATAAATTTGGTGTTTTACTGTCTTCTGATTGGTTAAAATTATTAGTTTTATTTTCAATGTTGTCAATTTTGATGGTGACACGCCCACGCTGACGTTGTGTATTCATACGCCAACATGTGTGTGTGTGTTGTTATTGTTAATATAAATAATATAAAAAGTTCTTTGAGCCTTATTTTTGATAGAAATTTATTTATAATGAATGGCAATAATTCATTTTGATTTTATTGAACCATAAAACTAATTTTTGACTCTTCACATTTGACATAATCCGCTTTGCGGATTATTCAATGTGAAGAGTCAAAAATTAGTTTTATGGTTCAATAAATTCAAAATAGATAATAGCCATTCATTAAATAAATAGTTTGTGTGCACTACTAAATTCAAAACATAAGGTTTTGCGCCATATTTTAAACAAATATTTGCCTTTAACATCTAAGAGTTAAACTGCAATTCCTGTATTACAGCTCCCTTTACCTTGGGGTTTTGTCAGAGCTTAGAATTAAGATGAAACATAGCAAGCATATATGGGAACAGTTACGAAATAAAATAAAATGTCTATGAATATCTCCCAAAAAGATGTGTGCATTAATAAAGTAATAACTAATAGTGTAACAAATAAAATTTGTAATGAAAAAACAAATGTTTAATTTTTGCTGAAATTTGTGTACCCGTGAGCCTCCTTAAACTTATAACTCGAAAATAGACTGACAATTCCATGACAAAATCAAACAACACAATACAAATAACTGTACACAAAACACAGCTCAAAATAGAGACTGATCACAAGAATTCCACCGAAAAAAACAGGAGGTGATCCCAGGTGCTCTGAAAGGGTAAGCAGATCCTGCTCCACATGTGTCATCCCTCTTGTTGCTCATATAGGAAATGAAGCCAAAATCTGAAATGTTGGTTATGAGTGACAATACATCATCAATACATTTGAAAGTGAATAAAAAGATTTTGTATGAAATCATATACAATACAATACAATACAATATTTTTATTGTTAATCAAGGACGCCCTAAGAGAGCAGTATAATTAGAAAACAATTTATTACAATGATTATTATTAATTCTTAATGATAAATAATGACAAAATATAGAATAGAGAAAATAAACAGAAAAGCAAAATCAAAACCGCAGATATTTATATATATTCAACATATAAGTAGAAATACATGATAGGCAGCAGGAGTTCATAATTAGTACAAATTGGCATATCGAAAGTCCGTAAATAGCAAGTCAACAAAATCAACAGTTTGTTGTTGATATAAAAAAATATCAGCGTTTCGTTATCGGTACTTACATCAATTTTAGTGTTTTTGTTGTGCTGTTGTTCTTCTCTTATATTTGATGTTTTTCCTTTAGTTTTAGTCATCATTAAAAGAGGGACGAAAGATACCAGAGGGACAGTCAAACTCATAAATCGAAAATAAACTGACAAAGCCATGGCTAAAAATGAAAAAGACAAACAGACAAGCAAAAGTATACATGACACAACATAGAAAACTAAAGAATAAGCAAGACGAACCACACCAAAAACTACGGTTGATCTCAGATGCTCCGAAAAGAAGTGGTAACAAATCCGGGAAATATTCTTAATTCGATAGGTCATATTAATGAAAGGGAAGGGGATTGTAGTTACGACGTAAGGAACATATCCGATATCATTTGTGAAACGGTTATTCCATAACGGTCAACCTACTCGTGATGGTGTCCGTAAAATTTACGAAAGGATGATTTCAACTTCACCATTTGGAATTCTTGGTTTGATAGCTTCCTTGTGAGCAGCAACCCTCTATCAAGAAAAAATGATAGGAAATGCAAGCACGGGAATATCGTATCAATTGGGAGATATATACCCCGTATACAGGTGCTGCTGGAATGTTGCTACTTAGAAATGGAAAGTTCACAATTGGAAAGCTAAAATCATCTCTTTTGTCGTAAAGTTTTGTTTTCAAGTGACACTCATTGTCAATTTCTAGATGTAAGTAACTTGGTTCGTCTAATGTTGACCGATTGATATTTTAGTCTGGTAAAACACAACTTCGGGTTCTTTCTACTCGAGTTGATGTGAACCTCGCCATACAGTCATTTTGATTGATTTTAAATACAAGCAATGCATGTGGTTTTTTTAATTTTATATTTTCTTTTTTGTGCTACTTTTTATATATTTGTTTATTTTTGTTCTTATTGAGATTGTGACACGATGATGATGGCTGTATCACTATTTTGAAAATTTTACCTTTTTAGTCTGTTTTGTTCACGCATCGTTAAACATATAATGGAATTTAACTAGACTGCCATACAAGTGAGAGGTTTAGCGCTATAAAACCAGATTAAATCCACCATTTTCTACATAAGGAATATGACAGTTGTTGTCCATTCGTTAGATGTGTTTTTTTCATTTGATTAGGGACACCCCGTTATGAATTTTCCTCAAAGTTCAGTATTTTTCTATGTTACTTTTTTTTTTCAGACAAAACTTTATAGGTTTCATATTTATTGTTGTTTTTTTTTATTGTGCTACGTGTCGATCTGAAGAGTCAATTCCTTTCCAATTGGTTTCTACATTTTGTTTTCCAATGTTGTAATGTTCTCTAACTGTATTTTACAAGACATGTTTAACATGTTTCAATAATTATTGTATACGTATACCAGTTGTCTCTTCTGGTTGGTGTCGGAACTATTAGTGTTTACTATTTATTTTTTAGTCTTACTCATTATTGAAGGCCATGGTTTCCCCTGGGTAAATTATTTTTTTCGCCAACTCTTTCGCCAAAACTATATATTTTTCGCCATTTTATATTTTGTTTTGCAAGTGTTGTTAATATATATTTCGTTTACATTTTTGTTCTTCTTCATCATTTTGACCTCTGGGAACACAAGATTCATCTTCAATTAGTTAATCGGATATATATATATTCCCCTCCTGTTGAAGAATAAAGACTAAAGGCAAAGATTTTTCTTACTTTTGAATAAGTTTGGAACAACCCCCCAAAACTGGGATAACCTTACATGGGGGACTGCACCTCGAAAAAGAGATCATTCTGCTTGTAGAATTTTAAGTATGAGGGTTATCAGCGTTGAACATATTTCTTCATACCAGTTATCGAGTACTCTGACGTCAACGGCTGTTTTTTGCCAAACAAGCTAAAGCCGTTGGACGTCAAGAGAATATCAAACTAAACGACAGTTTTCTTTTCTGGACCATCGTCCAAAAAAAGACATGCTTGAAACACATGCATCGTTAAAAACGACTCTCAAGTCAATTATCTATATCAAAGTTGAAGAATAAAGTTTTAAGTCGGAAAATGTTTTTGCTTTGGAGTTTTCTTGTCCGGACCATAGTTAGAAAATAAAGAAAAGAAGATGTCAAAAGTTTGAATCGCACATGTGCGTCAATTTGTATATAAAGCCTTTTTGTGACATGTGATAGACGCTATTTAACCAAATCATTAAAAAAAAATTAACAATACAATCAACACCTTTATTAATTAGTCCTTTGATGTCTACAGCTATAAAATGCATATCTGACAAAATCTTAACGAGTTCAAGGTGACTTCCGAGTATTGTCTGATCAGGTACAGACAAAGTCAGAAAAACCCGAAATTTTTTTTTAACTATATGGACGAAATAAAATCTTTCGCCAAATTCTTTCGCAAATAATGAAATTTAATCGCCACAATTATTATTTTTCCGCAAAATGCAAAAATGGCGACCGCAAGCGGAAACCCTGATAAAGGCCGTACGATGTCCTATTGTATTTAACATACACGTCTTTCAGTCTCACGTTTATAACAGGATAATCAAATATTTTAAGTTATTATGAGTTTATTGGATAGACTGTAAAAAAACATACAATCGTTGTCAATTATACCATAGTATTTCTTTATATCAAAATGTTCCGGTCGTCAAGGAAAAATTGAAATATCAATTTTCAATTCTATTTCATGGAGAAGAATTTACAAGTATTGTTCTCCTATAAATCCGTTTTTGGAGAAAGTGCGAGATAGAATGATTTATGATCAGAAACGAAAATTTAAGAATATGTACATATTAGTACAATTCTAGTCCGTTGATTTACTATGGCTTTCTCTCATGTCTTAAGTCGTTGTTGAATAGTAGAGCGCTGATCCGTATACTATGTAGATCTGCCCTTGCCAATTGTCATACCCAGATTGGCTTCCCCAGAACTTTTGTTTGAAACGGAATTTTTGTTTGACATGTTAAACAGCCATATTGCTCCACTATAAACACCACTGAGATTTGTCATGATAACAACTGCTAAAAATAGTCCAAATGGAACATCAGAGATTAATTGCCATGTTCCATATATACTCAGAGGCGTCCATTGAATAATATAAACAACCACAAATAAGCACATGGCCTTCGCAGATTTCAATGTGGCACTTCGTGAACATCCGTTGTTGCTTAGTTGAGTTTTCAGTTTCTTCGTTTCTGTATAAATTCGGTACCATGTTAAAACATAACAGGTGGAAAGTGCTACCAGTATAGCGCTTATCAGACCAGTGCTCATTACAGCATTGGCAATGACACCTTTGACAGAATCAAAGGCACAACTGAAAAAAAAAAGCAAAATAGAAGAAACTGTTTTTACACAGTTTTATAAAGCGGTTAAAACTGACATGGTAAGAAAATACAAATAATCAAAAACTTACTAACACATTTCTATATTAATATTGTTAATCGTTAGAAAATGCATAAATAACACCACTGCAATCCTAATCCCAATTTTATATTTGATTATTAGACGTTTACCTGTGACTTCACTTTTTGTGAAGTTAAAACATTCGTGTGACGCACAGTTCACAATTATATTGTGGTGTACTTTGTAAATGAATGGTTAGTATCCGTTTTTCCCCTGTGTTTTAAATGTTCAAATGTACTATTATATTATTAAATTGTATATGTCTCTGTCCTGAGTGTTCTTAAATTTATATTGTACTGTATTCCTGTCCGGTAATGTTGTCATTATAACGGTATTGTTAACATTACCATTTAAGCGGGAGATTTTGCAAGCAATAAAACCATGTTCAACCCGCCATTATAGTTAAAATGTCTTGTAGTAAAGCAGGAATAAGACAGTTGTTATCAAATAGTCCGTTTCTATGTATGTTGGAGTTTGTTGCTGTTAACGTTTAGTGTTTTTGATGTTCTGTTGTTTTGTTAAACAATTTGGAGTTTAGTATGGCGTTCTTTATCACTGAACTAGTATATATTTGTTTAGGGGTAGCTGAAGGACGCCTCCGTTTGCGGGAATTTCTCGCCACATTGAAGACTGTTGGTGACCTTCTGCTGTTGTCTTCTCAATGGTCGGGCTATTGTCTCTTTGACACATTCCCCATTTTCGTTCTCAATTTTATTGGTAAAATTTGATTTGTTTGCGTGGGTTGTGGTTTGTGACCCTGATTTGTTTTTGTTTTGTCGATTTATAACTATTGAACAGAGGTAGAATACTGTAATACTTTTTTTATGTGTAGAGCATATGCAAGCACTGATTAAGGAACTAGCAAATTGGAAATCAATTTCCAACTGAACTAAGATTAACTGCCTGTCGATACGTTAAATCAACCCTGCTTATGAAATATCATAAAACGATCCAGTCTACCGCATTTCTATAAAGAGCTTTTTTTGTTACAAAGGTGCAGCCAAAGGAGTACAAATTTAAGACCCATGCAACAAAATCTTGGTATCTAAAGTTTTATTGTTTAGATGCTATGGACAATAAACAAAACATGCATGTATATATTGTCATCCTAAAATATGTATACCCTTAAAAATAAGGAATATACACTAGATGTGTGGTATGATTTGCCTTTAGATTTACAATTTCGTTGTTTCTCAGATGTCAAAAGTCGAGGAATATGGCAATTATTGTTTTTCACTTGTTCTGTTGAATTAATAACTTTTCATTGTATACGTTTTATAGACTTCCCTGTTTTAATATGCCTTGCAGTTCATTATTAGGCACAAGAAAAATCCAAAACTACGAGACTTCGAGGAAAATTATAAACGGAAGGCCCTAATCAAATGGCAAGATAAAAAGCTTAAATACATGAAACGAATGATAACAACTGTCACATTCTTGACTTCAAATGGCACAGTTAGAAAAGTAACCTGATTAAAATTCAAATCCTGTGTTTCATGCTTTGCTATCAAGGATACGAACACGTTCCGTTCTACCTTCAGTGTTTAAAGCCCTTTTGGAATAGTTTTTATTCGGGTTTATACCACACCTTTGAAAATTTGAAGGCTTATGTAATAATTACAAGAAAAGAAAGTAACACGGATTATAGTCAGATCCTTGTACGGAATGCGGATACATATTCTGTATTATAATCAGACAATATGATTGAAACTGATACTTATAATCTTGACCATCATAGTTTCTATGTTATTACTAGATTAACATATTACGGTTTATATCGCATGTACTTTCGCATTTACACAATCAGTATTTTCAATAGGTTTAATTTCAAATAGTTAAAACTGTGAAATATAGTATCCTGTTTGTGTATCCGTGGCAAATTTGTGGCTTTAGTTGCAGTAAATCGTGAACAACGACTACTCAAATGTCAAACCCGAAATAAAATTGGGCAAACATGGTTGTATTCTTGGTAAATATGTTGTGCAACTCTCTATCTTATGTTTTCTCTTAATTTTGAGTGTAAATTCACATTGCGATAAGACGTGTCACGGTACTTGTCTATCCCAAATTCATGTATATGGTTTTGATGTTATATTTGTTTTTCTCGTGGGATTTTGTCTGATGCTTGGTCCGTTTCTGTGTGTGTTACATTGTAGTGTTGTGTCGTTGTTCTCCTCTTATATTTAATGTGTTTCCCTCAGTTTTAGTTTGTTACCCCGATTTTGTTTTTTGTCCATGGATTTATGAGTTTGAACAGCGGTATACTACTGTTGCCTTTATTTATACATGTACCTGATATATTGAAAAATACGAGAAAGAATTAAAACATTGTACATTCAATGTAATGGTAACCTATGAATGACAATAAACGTTTCGAAAAAAATAGAAAATCCGCCGACAGCATCATTAATGTCAAAGCGTTCCTTGGATACACTTCAACATAGTTATCAGTTTACTTTAAATAGATTAATGGCACAAAATGTTGCAATTAAAACCCAACAACAGTTTGTTTCTATGCTGCACAAGGTTTAACAGAACAATATACTTGTTTAATCGATTTTCATAAAACAGCAGAGACGTTACAAAAAAAGTTATCAAATATTAAATGGTCAATATCAAAGGTTCATAACATTTTGTTTAAAGAACCTTTTTCGTCAGTTCTAAAATCATACTTACAAAAATCCATTTGGACCTAGCACACCCAAAGAACACCATAGTACAGCGATTAAAAAAGGTCCAATACTAAGTAGAAGGAGCAATTTCCAGTCTTTGTTTCCAAAATTGACATTCTTTCTAAAATAAACTGACAGAAATGCATTCAAGGCGGACGTCAAAGAAAATAAACCCTCAGATAAGCAGGTATTCACTATGAGTAGAGCATACAAGGCGCATAATCCACTTGGACGGACATGGTCCTTGGTAATCAGTATATGTGCATGGTCCAGAGTATGAACAAAACCATAAGAAATATCGCAAATACATCTGTATAATAAAAATCGCTCATGTTTATGCCATGTCATAAATGATTTTCCAGTTCTCGATTTACATAAAAGTATAATAACTCCAACAGCAGAAGATAAACTCAAAAGCAAGCAGAAAATTGCTGTGGCGTGAATTAAATTGAAACAGTAATGACCGACACCGAACACACGAATATCGTATCCACTTTTAGCTAACGTCCTGTTGATATGCATACATTCCTTATCCATTTGCATTTCAATATTTGTCTAGAAAGATGTCCTCTTCCATGTTACTTAATCTAAAAAATAATGAAAAGTAGTCAAAAATATAAGCAATAATCATACAATCTAAGTTACATCATTTTATCGAAGAAAATTGTTCGTCAAAATATATAATACCGTTAATTCGATGATCAATTTCAATATTTCCGCTTGCTTATATTGTTCCTGACATGCACACATCTAGGGTTTCTAGTTGAATGCCTGTTATTATCTTCTTACCATTATTTCGGACAGTTTTACTACATGTTTATTTATAGTAAATTGCTCTTTTCAAAGATACCGTAAAACTTACATGATAACCTGTGTAATACATCCTCTCTAAGGATATGGAGTTCGCCGATTGGTTTTAACATGATTCTGTACATGGTTTTTGCAATACAAATCAATACTTTAAATTGCAATTATTCTCAGATGTCTCGTTTTTAACATATTTATTAATTATCTTCTTCCATTCAATAAGTAAAATATGCACTGAATGTTTAGCCAAACATTTAACAAATGATTTTGTTTTAATATTCGCTCACCTTGATGCATGTGCAAAATTAACCTAGAACACTTTCTAACATTGGAGATAAACTTATCATATATACCCGTATCTAATCTTTGTATTTGCGCTAGACGCACGTTTCGTGTATCAAAGACTCTTCAGGGCGCCCGAATCAAAAACTTAATAAGGCCATATAAAGTACGCAGTTGACGAGACGAGAATAGAAGTATTAAGAAAAATATGTGTTTTTGATCTTCTGTTACTGATGACTTTTGTCTGTTAAGTTTCTATCTGTCTTTTTTAGTTTTTTCTCAGAACACAAATGAAAGTAAACAAAGGTTTGATTTAAGGACATGCATTCCTATAAAAACAATGACAGTCTGTTATCGGTAACTATATCGGTAAAATTTAACTAATTAGAAGATCATGCCTTATTGATAATTTAACATGTTTTAGTGATTCAAATTGTCTATTTATTTAAGGATTTTTATTATATGCGTCAAAACAACAATAACAATTGGTAAAAATAATAGGAAAATAACTTAAAATACAGAGTCGACTGAAGATTTCTTCCATTTGTCTTAAAAGAGGAACGAAAGATACCAAAGGGACAGTAAAACTCATAAATCAAAACAAACTGACAACGCCATGGCTAAAAATGAAAAGGACAAACAAACAAGAGCACACACGACACAACATAGAAAACTAAAGAATAAACAACACGAACCCCACCAAAAACCAGGGGTGATCTCAGGTGCTCCGGAAGGGTAAGCAGATCCTGCTCCACATGTGGCACCCGTCGTGTTGCTTATGTGAAATCAAATCCGGTAAATAGTCTAATTCGGTAGGTCACATTCATGAAAGGAAAGGGGATTGTAGTTACGACGTAAGGAACATATCCGATATCATTTGTGAAACGGTTATTCCATAACGGTTAACCAACTCGTGATGGCGTCCGTAAAATTTATTGTAGATCTTGCGTTCTTAATCAGTTTCGCTCGTTTAAATTTCTATCTGTCTATTATGGTTTTTAAGATACAAGACAAAAACGAAATAAAAGGTAAAAATCGACACCAAATGGCAATACCTCTAATAATGGTACTACTCAATTATCTAAACATATTTGCTCTGTCAAATTTTCTCTATTTATAACGGTTATCAAAATGATATACAAAACGAGAATGTTACCCCATATGATATATTCTATCCAATGTCTGCTATCTTGGTTGACAATCGTCATCATCGAACTTGATAGACAAAAAAAGAATGTTACAACTATGCTCTATTTTACCCCATTTCGGCTATCTTGGTTGACAATCGTCATCATCGAACTTGATAGACAAAAAAGAATGTTACAACTATGCTCTATTTTACCCCATGTCGGCTATCTTGGTTGACAATCGTCATCATCGAACTTGATAGCCAAAAAGAATGTTACAACTATGCTCTATTTTACCCCATGTCGGCTATCTTGGTTGACAATCGTCATCATCGAACTTGATAGACAAAAAAAGAATGTCACAACTATGCTCTATTTTACCCTATGTCGGCTATCTTGGTTGACAATCGTCATCATCGAACTTGATAGACAAAAACAGAATGTTACAACTATGCTCTATTTTACCCCATGTCGGCTATCTTGGTTGACAATCGTCATCATCGAACTTGATAGCCAAAAAGAATGTTACAACTATGCTCTATTTTACCCCATGTCGGCTATCTTGGTTGGCAATCGTCATCATCGAACTTGATAGACAAAAAAAGAATGTCACAACTATGCTCTATTTTACCCTATGTCGGCTATCTTGGTTGACAATCGTCATCATCGAACTTGATAGACAAAAACAGAATGTTACAACTATGCTCTATTTTACCCCATGTCGGCTATCTTGGTTGACAATCGTCATCATCGAACTTGATAGACAAACACAGAATGTTACAACTATGCTCTATTTTACCCCATGTCGGCTATATTGGTAGACAATCGTCATCATCGAACTTGATAGACAAAAAAAGATATGTACATGTCTAATACCTTGTGATTACCAAGTCGGTGTGTGATCCTTTCGTAAAATTCATTTTTTTCAAAAGTTATACATATTGTATACCATTTAATATGTTTAATGGCGTCGGTTCAATAAAATTAGAGGGCCTATATAGGATTTACTAATTGAAAAAATGGGCCAAAAGTAAGAGTACCAGAACAATTTCAGGCTGAAACATAAAGAATAGAACAAATGGGTTTAACATGCAGAGCATGGACAAAATTGTACTTAAAACAAATCAATTTAAAAAGAAGGTGATCTATAAAATAAAATAATACAGAAATTATGAACAGAAAACAACTATAATTTAGCGAATTCATAGTTTAAAATTACTGTAAATTATTCATATATATATGTGGAATATGATGCTAAGATACTTTAAAATATTGTTATAAAAGGCATTATTAGTTTTCTATGGAAATACTTTTTAATTATAAAATATGTCTTTGAATGAAAAGTTCATATGCACTACTATTTTTTTTCCAAAATTCAAAATCTAAGGTTTTACATCAAGTTTTAAACAAATATTTTCCTTGAACATCTTAGAGTTTAAACGTACACTGATCTCCTGTATTACCACTCCCTTTACTTTTGGTTGTTTTCAGAATTAAGAATTAAGATAAAACATAGCAAGCAGACATGGGAACCAGTTGATAAATAAAATTAAATGTCTATGAATATGATATATCTCCCAAAAAGATGTGTGAATTGTGAAACAGCTGTATTTACAATGTCCATTCTATAGAGCAATATAGTGTCCTTTAAATGTAACTCATTTCTAATCCTGACCTCAGTGACTCATTTGCATATTTTGTATTTTCAATTTGGTTGAATCTCCTGGACAGATAACCCCGTTAAGATTTGGACAATGTCTTATTTCGATAATACGAAAAATGTATGATAAAATAAATGATAAAACTTCATACAATAAACAAGTTACATACCTTAAATACTTATACACTGTATGTAGATTCTCAAATACAGAAAGAAATCCCTTGCATTTGACGCTGTAGAAATCTTATAATACGGAATGCGAGGTTTCTGAGCTATTAAAGAACGTGAACCTTTGAAAGAAAAAGGAAATGAATCAACGAGGCCAATTTTCTGGAGTTTCATTGTTAACATTTTAATTTCACAACCATGAAATTTTAATTAGTTGATTTATATTGCATACTAATGATTTTGATTATCTATCAAATCTATTATATCATTAATTGCATGGTGTGAACCTTGGTATTATAAGAAAACATCATATAACTTTATTATAAGAGAAAAAGAAAGAAAAGTTCAAATTGTACATTATGCCATTGTTGTGTCTGTCATCTTGTACACATATTGTGATGAATCTGTATTCCTCTGATGTCTTAACAAGTTAAGGGTGGTCTGAATGGGGTTTACGGATAGATGATAAAGGACAAAATATACATAATAAAGGAGAGATGAATAGTGAAATATAGAAAAAAGTAGAATAATAAAAAATAATAGCAAGGTTACAGAGCATATCACCGCAAATAATATGGAATACAGAAACGAATAACTTTTCTGCATGGTTTCACGGATGATATCGGATATGTTCAAGTACAACCCCGTTTCCCTTTTCACGAATGTGACCTACCGCATTATACTTTTCACCTGGTTTGTAAAAACATGAGCATAACGACTGGTACCACATGTGGAGCAGGATACGCTTACCCTTCCGAAGCACCTGAATCCCCCCCAGTTTTTTGTGGGGCACGTGTTGCGTATACCTGATTTTTCTATGTTGTGTTTTATGTACTTTTGATTGTCCGTTTGTCTTTTTCCTTTGTAGCCATGGAGTTTTTATCAATGTTGAATGTCCCTCTGGTATCTTTCGCCCATCTTTTTCATCAACCGAAAATCACAGACAAATGCATTTCATGTGTTAACTTGATAAAGGTGTGATGTTTTTTGATAAATAAGATATCAAAAGAGAATTTCAATATATAAATTGCTTATTGACGGTAAAAATGCATGCAGGGTTATACAAACAATAACACAATCTTATATAATCATTGTGTCCTTATGCGTCGACAAATACTCGAGTTACAAAAAAATAAAGTAAAATCACAAAAAATACTGAACTTAGAGGAAAGTCAATAATCACATGGCAAAATCAAATAACAAAACGCATCAAAAAAGAACTGTCAAATTCTGACTTGGTACAGGCATTTTCAAATGTAGAAAATGGTGGATTAAACCTGGTTTTATAGCGCTAACCCTCTCACTTTGTTGACAGTCTCATCAAATTCCGTTATATTTACATTGATGCGTTAATTAATAATATATCTGAATTTTTATCATAATGACCAAAAAATATATACGTTGTTTCTAAATGAAAAAAAAATATTCGAAAATATACAAAAAATATCATATCTTTTTTTAGTTTATGAACAAAATCAAATATATCTAACATGATTGTGCTTTGGATTTCTAAATTTCGAGTATGCACGTTTTTGCACTGCTATAGCCTAAGATGCAAAATGCATTTGGAACAAATATTATTACAAATGCATTAATTATGTATACATAATGAAATGCTCGGAAACGGTACTATGTCTTTACTCCATAAATAAAGGCAACAGTAGTATACCGCTTTTCAAAAGTCATTAATCGATTTAGAGAAAACAAATCCGGGTTTCAAATGAAAGTCGAGGAAAATACATCAACTATAAGAAGAAAACAACGAAACAACAGAACACTGAAGTACAACAACAAAAAACGACAATGCAACATACAAAATTATGTTTTTACCATTGCGAAGTATTCTGTCAGTTGAATATGAGATAAATGTGTTATCTAAATAAGTATATACTAAACTTATATGTCAATAACCCACATATTTGTTATTTTGTCTTTTAATTTCAACTCTTTTGTAACACCATGATTTAATTATGTATCGCTCGTGAATATATCGCAGTGTAGTGTAATAGAAAAAAGGTCCAAAAATTATCCGGCATCATGGTCAATCAACACATGGAAAAAATTTCTAACGGAATAATCATATTCGAGTATCTAATACACAACAGAAAGATTGAAGACCAAATATATGCTCAACTTAACCCGAATTGTCCTATATTATTGCTGAAACAAGTAATATAGAAATTCAAAGTGTGGTTGGTGCTAATTTAAGAGCCATATTTACACAGGTTCAAAATAAAAATCCTTTTAAATTTCTTCTCCACATTTGTGGCTGAGTTCGCCTTATGCGATTTTCAAACAAGTGAGAGGTTTAGCTACCTATAAAACCATGTTTAATTTTTCTTAATGTTTACATTAGAATTTTTTTTTTTACCTAGTCAGGAATATGGTTGTCGTTATCAATTCTTTTGGTGTGTTTGAATTTTTGATTTTGCCATTTGATTAGGGATTTTCCGTTTAGAATTTTCCTCGAAGTTCTGTATTGTGCTATTTCCCGCCAGGTATGCTTAATTGGGACATAACACATTGCTGAAAATGATTTTGTTTTTGTATAGAAACCAGAATCCTGGTGAAATTATAATACGTTTTAGAAGTCGTGAGTTAAAAACAATCCAAAGAAGACAGTACATATACATGTATAAAGACCTTTTTGCCCCATTACAACATAGCAAAACAATGGCCAAGGTTCATCTTTTTTTTTTTATTGTCCGGTCTGGTAAGCCACTTACCAATATGATTAATCCTGACTATATAAGCTATTGTTTGTAAATTTGCGCAATAAATTTTGTGCTATGTAAATGGACAGGATCATTTTTTTTTTTGTCAATTTTGGCCAATAATAATTTTGGCAAATCTCATAACATCCATTTTATTGTCATACTTTCAAAAATCCATTTGGTCCAAACACGTGTAAAGAGGTCATAATGACAACTACTAAAAATGGTTCAACACCAAGAAAAAGAATTAGTTTCCAATCTTTGTTCCCAAAATTTAAATTTTTCTAAAATAAACTGACAGAAAAGCATTAACGGTAGACGTTAAAGAAAACAGTGTCTCTGAAATGCATGTGATCACTATCAGCTTTGCATACAAGGTGCATAATCCACTTGGACGGCCATGGTCCTTGGTAATCAGTGTCTGGGCGTGGTCCAAAGTATGTTCAAAACTATAAGAAATATCGCAAATACATCTGTATATCAAAAATCGTTCATGTTTATGCCATTTCATAAATGACTTTTCAGCTCTCGATTTGTATAAAAGTATAATAACTCCAACAGCAGAAGATAAACTCAACAACAAACAGACTATTGCCGTCACATGAATTACATTGAAACAGTTATATATGGCCGACACCAAACACGGGATAATCATATCCGCTTCCTGCTGAAGTAGTGTTGATAGGCATGCATTCCTTATCCATTTTCATATAACGCAAATTAAAATTGTGCTATATGACAGTTAAGAATAACGTCATATGATTTATGTAGCTGTCGTTTTGTTATGTCGGTGGATTCTACAGAGAAAAGTTAATGTGGATTTCGAATAAATAATGAGGCATATTATTTATCAGAAATATAAGCAATATTCATACAATTTAATTAACATCATTTATCGAATACAATTTTTAGTTTAGTATTCATTTTCCGTTATAGTTGATGATCAATTTCAATTTTTCATATTTCCTCTTGTGGGTATTGTTTCTGGCACAAACATGCATACCTTTTTCAGTTTCTAGTTTAGTGTCACGTTTTAACTTTTTATCATTGTTTTGGTCACGCATTTACGAGATATTAGTTGATAACAAATTGCTCTTTTCAGAGATACCTGAAAAAATAAACAACCTTTAATATGTCTAATGTATGATCTCATAGGATATAGAGTTTGACAATAGTTTTGAATACAATACTATACATGCCTCTAGCAAGGCAAATCAATACTTGTAATTGCAATTAATCTTAGATGTATCGTATTTAGAATATTAAGCATTTTACGGACGCCATCACGAGTTGGTTGACCGCTACGGATTATCCGTTTCACAGATGATATCGGATATGTTCCTAATGTCGTAACTACAATATCGTTCCCTTTCTACAAATGTGACCTACCGAATAAGAGTATTTACAGGGTTTGTAATAACATGAGCAACACGACGGGTGCCACATGTGAAGCAGGATCTGCTCACTATCCGGGGCAACTGGGGTTACCCTCAGTTGTGGTGCGGTTCGTGTTGCTTTTATGTTGTGTCTTGTGTACTTCTGTTTTTTTTGTTTGTCTTTTTCTTTATATTCATGGCGTTGTCAGTTTATTTGTTATCTATAAGTTTGAATGTCCTTCTGATATCTTTCGCCCCTCTTAAGTGTGTATGTTCTTCTTTTTGTTTTTAAATTTAAAGGTTTAGCCAGATGTTTAATCATTTTTTCAATATTCCTAAATACAGTAAAACCTACTTAAATATCCAACCATACAAAAACATAGGGCCGTGTCAATCGTAAGACTTGGACGTGAATATGATTCTCTTAGGACACGTCTAATAGTCCCAGTTAGGTTAAAGAAATTCCCCTAAGATCAGATAAAATATTTATAAGTTTGGTCATAAAGTTAAGATACTAGTATATAAATTGTGTCTTATGATGGTCTTAGGATAGTCTTTAAAGCTACGATTTAATTAGTCAAAAGAAAACAACAAACATGACTTTCGATTGGTATTTGAAAAATTTATCTCCACATATGTATCAAATTACGACAATAGTCACCACAGAATATTCTTAATATATGTTATTTCAATACTGAACAGAGCCATCATGTTTTACTGTTGATGTTTCCGGAAGTTTCAAATGATTTTAATGATATAATATAACATTCTTTTTAATGCAATCATTTTATCAAAGTTCTATAGCAAAACAAACATTTGTTAACCCAATTTCAATGATATTAAGATATCGATTTCCATGTCCTTTAAAAATAAGAAAAAATACCATTCGTGTTTAAATCGTCTATGAATTTCTATGAAGGGAACTTCTGTCAACAAATGTTTCAAAATCTGAAATGCAACAAACCTTATTCATACCGAAGTTAATATGATAGTAATACCAATGGGCAATATGGGGATCTATAAATGTTTATCCTTTCAGAACCAACATTGAAGAAATTTTACATTATTATCTGAGATAGCTATAACACACAGTTATAGAGATATCGGCGTTATGTAAAAAAGAGCGGATGTAATTTAACAACTATTAACTTTTAATTAGCTTTTTCAATATGCTAATGAATGATTCCAATTAGCTATCAAATCTATTATATATAAACTCATCATAGATACCATTATTAAAATGTTGTTTGCCAGACGCAAGTTATAATTCAATACTTTACATCGACTGTAACATAATAAGTACACAATGTATAACGTTATTATGAGAGAAAAAGAGAAAAGTTCAACTTGTACATTACGCCATTGTTATGTTTGTCATCTTTAAAAAATAATGTGATGTAAATGTATACATCTGATGTGTTAATAAGTTTAAGGTTGGTCTGAATGGGGTTTATAGATTGAGAATAAAGGGGGATACCTAGAAATTGGCAAACATAATATATAGAGATTATTGGGGTGCTAAAATATACAGAAAAAGAGCAATCAAATTAAAGAACAGAAAAAAATACCCTAAACATTTATTTAAAATACAGAAAAGAACAAAGGGGGCACCTAGCCATTTGATTTAAAATTTAATGTTAAATACAACTGTGTTATGGTCTGAAATGTTTGACGCTCAACTTGAGAAATCAAAGACTAGTTCACTACATTGAGATAGAAATTGTATTATTTATTCTCCATCAACCAGATATTGAGTTCATCCGAGGAAACAGTACGTCAGTGGTTTGATTGTCGACGTAAAATGTCATTCCTTTTCGGATTTTTCATTGCAGGATATTAAAGTCATGGTTTTAAAAATATGCGGATGTATTATATACTTTTAATTAGCTATTGAACATGTCTTTTAATGATTTCATATAACTATTGATCGAACTGAAATGGCAGTATTTATTTATATTCAGTACTGATATTACTTCCAGGATATGAATTTATTATGAGAGAAAAAGAAAATATAGCTGCAATGTTTACAGTACGCCATTGTCATATTTGTCGTCTTTAACAAACATGTGATGCATCTGAAGTTCTTGAATAGAAAGAATAGACAAAATTTGGCAAACAAATTAAAGAATGCAAAAAAATGTCCAAGAAATTCAAAAGAATGCAGAAATGAAGATCCCCATATAGAACCTTCTGCATGTTTTAAGGTGGTACCAAACACCGTAACTAAAATCTGGGAATCATCCGAGTAAACAGTACGTCAGTGTTTTGATTGTCGGCGTAATGAAAATGATAGGGCAAATGCTCTTTTAAAATATAATTCCTATTGGGCCCTTCAGCGCAGATTTAAGTCATTGTGTAGAAAATGTGCGAATGTAAACTTTACAACTATACAATCACTTTTAATTAGCTTTTGAACATGTCTTTTAATGATTTCGTATAACTATTGATCGAACTCTATTAACATAATTGTGCATTTTGGCCGTGACATTATAAGTACACAATTTATAACCATGGCAACAATAACAATAACAATATAGTTTCTTTGGAAACACTCAGACACATATTTACATGTACAACAAGAGGCAAAATACATAGTCATTATTATGGTTACTACAAAACAATGTTAACATATAATCAAAGAAGTTACAATATTTTAACTAATTTCTTAATAAACAATGATAAATTGTTAAGAACTTTGATATTGCGAATTGAAAGCAGTCCCTTCATTTTCTCAACACATGGATAAATGCGGTAATATTCTGAAATATGGCAGTATTCTAATATCTTGATATTACTTCCATGGTATCAATTTATTATGAAAGAAATTTAAAAGAATGCAGAAATAAAGATGAATATGATAGGACAAATGCTCTTTTAAAATCTAATTCCTATCGGGCCCTTCGGTGCAGATTTAAGTCATGTGAATGCAAACTATACAATCACTTTTAATTAGCTTTTGAACATGTCTTTTTTTGTTTGTTTACGGAAATAAAGTATTATTATTTAATTATTTCGTATAACTATTGATCAAAATCTATTATATAATTTTGCAACTTGGCCGCGACATTATGAGTTTAAGTTTTAAGTTTAAGTTTAAGTTTAGTGTGTAAGACATTATGAGTACAAAATGCATAATGATCAATGGCAGTATTATATCTTGATATTACTTCCATGGTATAAATTTATCATGAAAGAAAAAAGGTTTACTTCAATATATATATAGTACGCCTTTGTGGTCTTTTACAAACATGTGATGCATCTGAATGTGGGTCTGGATGAGGAATATAGAATAGAGAATAATGAGCTATTAAAAAAGAAAAAAAAAGAAATAGAAAGAATTCGAAACCATGCATCAAGAATAAAAAGGTTCTTGAATAGAAAGAATGTACAATAATATGCAAGCAAATTAAAGAATGGGGAAAGATGTCATAGAAATTTATAAGAATGCAGTAATGAAAATCACTTTATAGAACCTTCTGCATGTTTTGAGCAATCGGAAATCAAAAACCAAATTATATGCAGTTGATGTGTTAACAAGTTAAAAGTGCATTTTGATAAATCAGATAATTATTCAAAGATAGTGCAAATTTGCAAATTTTCTTTTGATTATAAAATCGGCTACAGTGTGATACATAAAAACAATCTAATTAGAATATTATTATAATAGATATCTTTTTCATTATTCTATGACGAATATACGAATAACAATAAAACTGAATATTTATCAGATGGACCAGAAATGTACTAGTAGTTGTACAACGGTGAAATATTTTAAATTATCATAGAAAACTATATTTTTATTTCATTGCAAAAAAGATCAAATATATGCTCGTGTTTGGTGGTTTCTTATTGTCGATTATCGAGTTGTGTGTTAGCACTGCAAATGTTTACGTATAAACAAGAAACAAAAATTCTGTTATTTGACAATAATGTGAAGTTACAAGCTACTACATACATCAAATTGGGAAGTACCCATGCAGTAAGAAAAAGATGTGTGTCAGAAAAGGAAATTTTTGTCGTGTAAACTGCCGGTTCCAGATCCGAATAAAGGAGAAGGGGAGTCATTTTCTTCTTATTGGCGCAATCGTATGTTTTATTTTTGGCGCAAATGTAGATTTAAAACATGTGGCACAAACGTAGCATTAGAGAAAAAGGTTGTGGCGCAAAAGGACGCAGAGGGTCTCATATTTTTTTTTTGGGGGGGGGGGGGGAGGGGGTTGATTCCAGATCACGAGGATTGTTTTTCAGATCCTTATATCCTGTATATAATACCGTTATTTTTCGCGTGTACGAAGCTTAGTTTTCGTATTCACGCAATAATTTGATTTGCATGAGTCTCCCTTACAAAATATCGTCCAATTCCTGGTCATGCTTACACCTTCATGAGACCCACTGTAATATTGTATATTTATACTTATTGACTGGGTCTTAATGGAATAATAAGTTTATTGTCCCTCGAGGTGCAACTATTGCCCTGAGGCGTAACCGAGGGCAATGTTTGTATCGGAGGGAACAATTAAAGTTTGGTATGGAAAAAAAAGTTATGCATGTCTTAAATGTTTATCCCATTAAACTTTTAAAGTAACACATGAAGGAATATTTTTTATTGCTTTATTTAAAATGATTAGGTGAAAAAAATAGCTTGTAAACTATGTAAATTTTCGTTAAAAATCACCATCGGATCAATCTGTACCGTTGTCTATTAAGGAGGCTCGAGGGTAAAAAAAAAATTCAGCAAATATTTAAACATTTTTTTCATTACAAATTTTATTTATTACACTTTAAGCTGTTACTTTATGATATGGTACGAAAATCAACCCAAAAAAAAATCAATTCGTTTTGTCCCCAGATGACTTATAGTAATTTCATATTATTGAAAAAGCCCCAAATTTTCTGCCATTGGTGCCAAAATTTAAAAAAAAATGGCATTAGAATATATATTTTTAACTCGTCGGTGAACTTTGTTTTAAGAATTTAAACTGTACTTAGACTAAATAATTGTAAAATTTAAGCGTTTTTTTGTAATTTAGTTCTTTTTTTCGATATTACCTCTATTTCTCCTATTAGTTCAACAGAAAAAAGGAAAATTAACAAAAATACATGTTTCTTTCGAAGGCAGATTGTGAGCTTTAATGTTTTCATTATAAAGTACAAACAATGTATATGTTAAAGTTCATTAATAGAAAAAAATAGCGAAATCCTATATTTAAAAAAAATAGATTTATACCCTCGAGCCCCTTTAAGTGAATAATGTTAGTACATTGACCATTAATGTAGGGCTATAACCTAATCTTTTCATAATCCTAAAATAAGTATGTAGTATGGCGTATTATGCTTTCAAAATATTTCCGTTTTCGGCTTGCATTACACGGATGTATGTTAGGTTATCATTTATATAAGATTTGAAAATAATGTCTGAGTCTTGAATAATTTGGGATGTCCTTTAAAATTTGCTTACATGTATAAATGTTTGCAAAAAGATACAAAGATTTCGAGATGAGCACATAATCTCCGTCGAAGTTTTTATATAAAAACATTTTGTCTGTATTAAGACTAGATTGTGTTGAATGCTTGACTCAATATGTATGATAACCTACATATGTTATATATATATATATTATTCTGAAGAACCTATGTTGATACAATGGTATACAGAAATACATAGACATACATAATAATACTATAAAACATGGAAAGGTTACAGCAAATAGAGAAGAAAAGAATGCATAGGTTTGGAGGATTCCATTTTATCAGAGAGAATCCATTTTTGTATTAATGATTCTAATGAGCTTACACAGCTTTTTAAGTTTTGATTGTTTTGAAAAATTCATAACTGCTTTAAACTTGAGAGTATTAATGTTGATACAGAATTTTTCATCTATACATTCTTTCCTTTCTTCGGAAAAATATGTACATTCTAAATTATAGTGAAATTCATCTCCAATTTCATTACTTTTACATAAGTTACAAGATCGATTTTCTCTGGGTATGTTTTTCCATCTACCAGATTCTATTGGGAGCTTGTGATTTACGGTTCTAAATCTACAAAGAGTGAAAACGTCTTTATCGTCTAGCTTGTTGATATAGTTCTCGAAAGCAAAACTTTCTTGTTAACCGTTTTAGGACTGTTATTAATATTTGAACTCCAAGTTTGAATAAATTGGTCTTGGAGACTAGTTCTAATCGTATGTTTTAGCCAATCATAATTGTAAAAGTTTTGATAACTCCATATGTAGGAGAAACCACATTCATTAAAAATGTTGGAAATATAATTTAGCCATGAAGATCTTAAAGTGGAATCATTTTCTAATTTCCGCAGAAATTTAAACACAATAAAGCATAGTTTTTCTTGTTTGCCTTTTAATATTCTTATCCAATATGATATCATTCTAATATTAAGAGGGTATCGACCGAGTTCCCCATATATAACATAGTTAGGTGTAGTAGGTTTTAAATGGAGAAGGAGTTTACAAAATTTTAAATGAACTTTTTCCAGGATGTCAATATTTTCATATCCCCATATTTCACAGCCATATATAAAAGAATTGGTTTAACAAGTTTGTCGAAAAAATCAAGTTGACGGCTAATAGAAAGATTATGTTTTCTTCCTTTTCGTAAGACATCGTACATTGCGTTTGTAGCCTTTTCTGCCAAATGAAGTTTGCCCGTTTTAAAACTCCAGTTCTTGAAAAATATACCCCTAAATAATTAAAGTCTTTAACAATATCGATATTTGAGTTATTGTATTTAAACATTAAATTCTTTTGTAATCTTCCCTTTGTAAAAACTACTATCTTTGTTTTTTTCAACGTTCACCTTGAGTTCCAATATGTTACAATGCGTATTAAATTTATCTAAGGAGGCTTGGAGATCAGTCGTCGTTTCGGCAAGTATGATCGTGTCATCAGCATAAAGTATAGCAAATATATTTGAATAAATATCTAACTTTGTTTCAATGTCTTTGCTTACTGTTTGTAGACCAATCACATTTTCTTGGCATAGAAAATCTTCTAAGTCATTTAAAATAAGTGAAAATAAAAAGGGTGATAGAATTTCACCCTGTCGAACAACATTTTCGCATGGGAAAAAATCAGATTTTTTAATTACCATTATATATTAAACATGATTTGATATTTTGATACATATGAGTATTTGGACCGTACGCGTACGGTCCGGACCGTATACGTATACTCGTATGGTCCGACCATACGCGTACGGTCGTACCGTATGAGTATACGCGTATGGTCCAGTACGAGCTGATTATACATGTTATTGGATCATATGAGTTAAATTTAAACAAACATTTATCACAATCTTTATTTCAAGTTTTATAAATTGTTATTATTACAATTAGATGGATAAAATGAACAAACGAAAAATTGAAATTAAATATTTGTTTAATTGTATATCTCAATCTAATTTGGTACACTCGCCCAATGTGACACAAGTTACGTAATATTTTTTTACATTATCATGTTTGCAGTTCATGTATGTTCCTTTGCATTTGCATTTTTTTGGTAAAGTTGCTAAATATTCTAAAACAATTGTCCTCCCACATTATGTTTACTTTGATATCTTCAATTTCAGTGATCATAATTCAATTAAAAATGTATTACAGATCGACATGCTAAATACAAGAGATTAACATATTTTAAATTACAATTAGCGTGAATTTAAAAAAAAGTTAAAATATAAAGTTTTTATTTCAATCAAAATTGAACTATTTTATATTAATTTGAGAGTTAAGTTATGTTGATCTGTTATATATGCATCTGGGTCTAATAAACTTAACCAACTTCTTAATATAAGTCAGACCGTACGCGTACGGTCCAAATACTCATACGGTCTGGAACACATACACATCAGTTTGTAGCTTCGATAACTGAGTATATAATATAAATCTTTTGATAATTAAATGCACAGTTATACCCCCAGGGATAGAAGGCATATAATCACCACAATATATACGAACACAATGCAACAATTATAACATATGTTAAAAACATCATATATATCTGAATTAAAAAAAGTAATACTATACTGACCGACTTTAGAAACGCAACACTGGATTAATTTTGTGTTATTTTTTAATGAATGTGTCACCGTCAAAAGCGATGACTGCCTGTTACAAACGCCAAAATATTGTCAGAAAGGTCAACGAATTCTGTCTGACATGTTTTGGGTTCTGATTTACACCTTCTGATTTTGCATTTGTTCAACCCATTTATTGGTTTGGGCAGTTATGCGGTTGGAACTTGTGGGCTTTAAAGGTTTTTCATCAGTCGATTCTTTGGCAATTCAGTTGATGGGAAACATTTATGGCATGAATCTGTACTCAATGTCACTCGGCAATTTGAATAGCATTTGACGATGCGGCCGTAAACATGTCTGGCAAATGACGTTGCGAAATCAAATTCGGTTGAAGTTTCAATGTCACTACACCTTGATCTGTTCATTGATGGCAAGCAACAAATCTTGTCTACTTGTATCGTTGTCGGAAGGACAGTAAGAGGAGTTTCTGAAGTCATACAGTATGGTTGCAGCACGTTTATGTTTTCATGTTTGCAGTATTCTTAAGGGCTAATTCAGTTTTTTATTTCTCAGTCTTGGCAAAATGGAGATGCAACATTTTTAAACTGAATTAAGTGAGGCAAAGGATTGAAAGAACTGTTTCACAAAGCAAAAAAAACTGAAAAAATCTTTCAGGGGTCCAAAATTTCGCTTTAAAAAATTCGTGCGACTTCAAAAATTCGGAAAGTTCAAGAACCACAGTTAAGTCAGATTTTGATTTTTTGTAATGAGAAAGAAGTATGATAAGCATGAAAAGAAGTAACAAGAGAATCAAACAAGATTTGGTAAAAAAATAAAAAAAATGAGTGTTGCGTTTCTAAAGTCGTTCAGTATATATATGCAGGTGTTGTATCCATTCTGTTCATTGCAACTGATGTAAATAATTGCTTGAAATGAACATGAACTATTAGGCTAGGTAGAAATAGATGAAAGGGGATAATAACAATAACGATATGGTTTTGTGTACACTTACTACAAACTCAACAAAAAAGTGAGCTTAGAGATATTAGGTTCTCAGTAGAACAATATCCAGTTTCGCAATATTTATGTTTAAGGAAGAAAGAAAATTCCACATTATTAGACATTAATCCTGCAATATACAATGTATAAAATATCGGGGTATTTGTTTTATGAATACTTTATTATTGTTTTAATCTGTAAAAATAAGAATATGTGGTTCCATTGCCAATGAGACGACAACTCTCCACAAGAGACCAAGTAACACAGAAATTAACAACTATAGGTCACCGTACAACCTTCATCAATGAGCAAAGCCAATAACACATAGTCATCTATAAAAGGCCCCAAAAAGACAATAATTCAAATGTGAAAACTAACAACATAATTTATGTACAAATTAGTGAACGAACAACAAATTTGTTACACAGCAACAATTAACTACAACCACTTAATTACAGGCTTCAGTGTACATTTCCAAATCTAGTTTCCAATTTTTAGGTCTAAGTTCAGATGGTTAATGTATCCATGTATTGTTATTTGAAGATATATAAAAAAATTAATTAAATGATGTCTTTTCATATTTTTAAGGAAGGGCTAAACCATTGATCTTCCGGAACTTGTACATGGTCACTTCCGGAACTGGTACATGGTCATTCATGTTTGATTGCTGATAAAATTAGCAGCAAATTGTTTTCCTGAATAATGACTGCTTTGAAATATTCTAGAATAATCATAATAAAGAAATGTAAAAGTATTGACTAATTTGAAATATTTCAGACTAATTATAATAAAAAAAATACAAAAGGGGTTCCTCCTTTTGAAATACTAGTAAGTAATTTTCATAGCAATTAGTATATCTGTATATCTTAGGCCTTTTATAACTGACAATGCAGTATATACATGTGTTTTGTTCACCGTTGAATGCCATATGTTGACCTGTAATTGTAAACGACTCTGTCATTTGCAGGCGGAAACCCGGTTAAAATAGAACAAAAGAATCGAAGCTCTTTGTTAGAGAAGGCGATAAATGCTTACTGTAAGGTTTACTATAGTAAAAAAAAAAAAAAAAAAAAAAAAAAAAAGGTAATAGAAACAAATAAAATGACAATTTTCTTCTCAATTACGAAGTGTTCTATTTTAAAAACACCATTTGCATAAGGTTTCAATTGATCTATTTCATAGTTAAAGTCATAAGAAACGAGTGAGTGGTGAAAAATAATGTTTATCCAATTCTTGAACCAATGCATGCTGTATATATCATAAACTTAGTCCTCTGTGTACGATTTTCTCATTTTTTACGCAAGACTTAGTATATCGTATAATCGTCATTTTTTTCCCTCTTTTTCTGTTATGATTTAACAAATATGGCTGCTCATTAAATGCCGTGTTTTGAAGCCGAAGTTTACCGATGGTCACCTTATAGTAAACAAATAACAAAAAAACATGGGTATTGAGCACGTGTTTAACATGTACAATCATATAATTGTTTATTTTAATGACAGATCCATGCGTATTGCAATCACCGGATTTTTACGAGGAGGGTTACACTCAAAACATTATGAATACGGAAAATATGTCTGCGAATTGCTTCCTGGAAAGGAAGCAATTAAAAATAAGTAAACTTCTTCTAAATGTGGACAAATTAAAGAATTTTCCTCAGAAAAAAGTATATGTACATAAGTTGTATAATGAAAACTATCCATTTACTAGTAGTTATAAAAAAACATATGCATATTTTTTTTTAATTTGAGGTTTCTTATGACTTTAAGCAGAACAATTGGATATCAAGTCGACGACATGGGTATCTATCAAGTTGGATGTAGAAAATGCATAACTTCCGATTTTTTTTTGAAAAAATTACCACGCACAGAGAACATATCAATCTATAAGATCAGTAATTTTCGTAGCCCTTCCATTATGTGACTGAAGAAAAAATTATAAAAAATGGGTAACAATTGTATCGAAAAGAGAAAATCGAGTGCACCTTTTTATGTTAAGTTGAATATTTTGTCTTGAAAACGTACAAAGCAAAATATTTTATACATCATCTCGCTTCAGATTCTATCATTTTTATATATCAAAGCTACAGGTTGACTTTATAACATAAAAAAAATCACAGTACGAAAAGATGAAATAAGTGAAATACCTATCTAATGAATCATAAAAACAGAGTAGGTGTGTTCGAATAGCTATTTTTTTACTAAAAGTACTGATCAGTACTTGACGACAGTCTTGCAAGTTGGATGATGAAAAAGGATATCTTTGAAATTATTTTTTGTGTGTGTGTGTTAGCTAAGGTTTGTAGTCTTCAACCACCAAACAAATCTAGTCTGCCCTTCCACGAAATATTTAATTAGAATTTTTTTTTAAATCTTTATGAATTTTCAAAAATTCCACCTGACAACCGATTAGACAATAGTTTTAAGTTGAATCAATGCAGACAAGATCATTAACTGATGTTCATTAGCTAGTAGATACATTTGTCCTTTAAAATACAACTAACATATAAGGATCGTAATTGTGCTATGCGGATAAATTTGTCGGTTTGCAAGAGCAAAATTGGCAGCGCGTCATCCCTACAATGGCTTCCATTTCTACGATTGTGAAAATTAACTGGCGTAATGGGGAGATAATTTTGACGAAGTAGAATCCTGACTGCAAACTCTATAATGAAAGTTTTACATTAGGTTTTCTCAATGTCACCTTCGACATATTTGTTTGGGTAAAAATGTTTCTCGTGTCGTATCTGTCTTTTTTGTCCTACGTCTCCTTACAGTGGGTCTCATTTGGGTCTAAGCGTTACGCAGAATTGCCGATTTTTTGTAAGCGTGACACGTGAAAGTCAAATTATTGTGTCGTGAAATCGGGAAATGAGATCTAGCGGGCCCTGGGAAATGACAAAAAATGAGAATTGCTTACGTACATAGTGTAAGCGGGATACGGGAATCTGACAAAACAGTAAGCGGGATCCGGGATCGGAACCCCCTTACATCTATATATATATAGTGTGTTCCAAGGAATTTTTCCATAAGGAATGATTCGGAAAGCCTTATATCAGCATTAACATTATAGAAGTAGTATAAATTTACCGTTGAAGATAATTGTATACATCTTCTAATGCAAAGTTAATTTTGGATTCTTTTAATGATATTCAAAGTCTGAAATTTCTGCCTTCAAGTACTTTTGATCTCAGCGTACATAAAATAAAAAAAAGAAGATGTGGTATGATTGTCAATGAGACAACTCTTTACAAGAGACCGAAATGACACAGACATTAACAACTATAGGTAACCGTATGGCCTTCAACAATGAGAAAAGCCCATACCGCATAGTCAGCTATAATTTGCCCCGAAATGACAATGTAAAACAATTCAAACGAGAAAACTTACGGCCTCATTTATATAAAATAGATGAAAGTTATATTCCAAAACTCGTGTTACACGTAGGTAATAACATCATCAATTGTGTAAACGTTTGTCAGTCGATTTATGACGCAATTTTACAAATCTTGTATCACATTTTGTAATTTAGGGGCCAGTTATAACCCGCCGATTATACGATGTAGGTTTAGCTTTTTGTTGAATGTGCGCTGGAACTGTGTGTGTAACATAAAAATATGAAGATGTGGCATAATACCTAACGAGACAATTATCCGCAATAGACGAAATGACACATGATACGGCTATAAAAGGACTCGAAATGACAAACAACTAATTCAACTTGATTTGGAATCTTGTAGATAATAGTCTTACTGACAATCATGCCCCATCTCCTAATGGTTATTACTGACAATCATGCCCCATCTCCTAATGGTTATTAGTGACAATCATGCCCCATCTCCTAACGGTTATTACTGACAATCATGCCCCATCTCCTAACGGTTATTACGGACAATCATGCCCCATCTCCTAACGGTTATTACTGACAATCATGCCCCATCTCCTAATGGTTATTACTGACAATCATGCCCCATCTCCTAATGGTTATTACTGACAATCATGCCCCATCTCCTAATGGTTATTAGTGACAATCATGCCCCATCTCCTAACGGTTATTACTGACAATCATGCCCCATCTCCTAACGGTTATTACTGACAATCATGCCCCATCTCCTAATGGTTATTACTGACAAT
Organism: Mytilus edulis; assembly: GCA_019925275.1. Taxonomy (NCBI): domain Eukaryota; kingdom Metazoa; phylum Mollusca; class Bivalvia; order Mytilida; family Mytilidae; genus Mytilus; species Mytilus edulis. The sequence goes on along the minus strand of CM034354.1, from coordinate 90,558,006 downwards.
CATGCCCCATCTCCTAATGGTTATTAGTTTGTGTTTCTTCACTTCGTTATTGTCTTAGGCAGCAACCATTTGATTTCCTGGGGGGGGGGGGGGGGGCTATGGATTTTTTTCCTGGACAAACTTTTTTTTTCGCCCTCGTCGAAAAACAATCTATTTTTTTGCCGACAAGTCGAAAACAATTTTTTTCTTTCAATTTTAGCATTACATATAGTGGCAGCTGAGGGTCAAACAAACATTTTTTTTCCTCAGGGTCAAAAACGAATTATTTTTCTCTCCAAAAACTGGAAACAAACTTTTTTTTCAAAAAAAATCCATAGCCCCATGCCCCCCCTTCCTCAATAAAAACTGACCGCTACGAAATAACACAAAAGTGTTGAAAGTGGCATTAAAAAACGACCAACAAATTTTTAACTTCATTTCCCGAAAAAGAAAGAATGATCAGTTTTAAGTTGACCTATTTGAAAGACAGTTAACTGATATGTTATAGCTGTGAAAATATACTTTTTACAAGTGTATTCCCTGATTAATGAATCTATCCTGAACGACCAGTGACAAATATTACATGCATATTTGAGATCATATACTAATAGTAAGATCTGGTAATTAATGTATCACCGACAATAGCCTCAATTGTAACAATTATGAATAAGGGTATACATTATGTTTGAATGGAAAATATGACAATGACAATGTCAATGTGTGAACAGTGTTCGAAATGAAGGTCTCACAGCTGTACAATAGGCAAAATGTTACCTGAACCTAATGCTATGATGGACCGGAGTTAGTTAACACTTTTTAGAAAAAACAATTTAAATAGACGCATAGTCTAATAAAGGCTTCATATAATATAAAGAAACCGGTCTTTTTGTTGCCTTCTGGATGTCTCTTGGTTCTTTTTGTGGTTGGGTTTATTTTACATCGATGTCCACCTCCTCCTACTTATCACATACATATATCAGTCTCTTCAGACTAGTTGTCCTGAATATGCCTGAAATGTTGCCACTGGACATTAACAGGCAACAACCAAAAAACTCAATATTGTGTCATACTGATTATGCATGAAATATTTGCTACTGGACATTAAGCTACCAACAATCAATTAATCATAAGACCAGCACCATTTCCTGATAATTCTCTTGGCAAGTTACAGTATATGTTCACTATCCAACTTATATTTTCTCTTATTTCTTTTGACATACAGGTCATGTTCAGTGTTATCTCTCTAACTGCATAATTATAAGGGTTTTGGATTTATATATATTTGTCAAAACATGTATCTGGTGCTGAAAATTAGTACTGAGTAATGTATCTAAAAAAGATCCAAGTCTGGTTATCTAGCATGACCTTTCATCGAAGTTCAGAAACTATAAATGAAAAAAAATAAAAGAAAAAAAACATTTCAAATTCTGAAGTATCAGCTTGTGCTTTTGTGGTGATCTCATCTACATTTACAGCCAACGTTTGTTTAAAAAAAAAAATACCAATAATAACCACAATGTGAATGAACATCATCGTTTTTATGTGTGCCAAAATTATTTCAAAAGTTTGTTTTTAGCAAAATGAATAACAAAAACTGGTAGACTCAAATTATACTTCTGTTTCAATTGTATAAAATTGAGAATGGTAATGGGGAATGTATCAGAGAGACAACAACCCAACAAGAAACAACAAACAGTCAAAGGCCAACAATAGGTCTTCAATACAGCGAGAAAATCCTCACTTTTTACTTGCATGTAACTTTTTTTCACGTTTATTGATTTCTTTATTTAATTTCGCAATTTTCAATTTATTTGATATATTTAAAAAAATTTAATCAAGGAAGATCAAAGTTTTTCACATTTGTGTTGATTTATATTTGCATTATTTTCCACGTGCAAGCCATGAAAAATAAATTGCTTGCCAAAATTAGTTGGTTTACAGTTGATCAAACTTTTCACTTCAAATTATAAAATGAACCTTTGCTCATTGTAGAAGGCCATAAAGTGACTTATAGTTGTTAATTTCTGTGCCATTTGGTCTCTTGTGGAGATATGTCTCATTGGCAATCATACCACATCTTCTTATTTGTATTTGTATAAACCACAAACTCATCAAAACTAAAACTACATTAACCAAATATGAGACAGACAGACATATGGACACAATTTCTAATGAAGGGGAGGCGAGGCGTACAAGTTACTTTTCATGGAACCTATGACACACTTGATGATATTTGTTTTCTTGATCTCTTCTTGAACTGGTACCAATATTAACACTACAAGAGGTATTTCTTTAATATATTTATTTATCACAGTGTGAAAAACATAAAAATTTGAATTATTAATCAACAAATATTCACTAACAATTCTTACACAAAACACAGGCTTTCCATTATAAAAATGTTATGAATAATTTAGTGTGTTATTTTAACCAGAAAATTTTACAACTTAAATTGTCCAAAAAATTGACAGAACTGTTGAGGACTTGTGATTTTTTTTTATTGAAAATGTTATTGAAAATCTACTTTATTATCTTGAGGTATTGTTACAAAATGAAATAATGCATTGATAAGCAGCTGAGTAGCTCAAAAAGCCGTAAAGTTTAATGCTTCATTTAGCCATTTTTGAATAATGAATTGTCACTCTAACATAGGCCTTTAAATAGGCAAAAAAATAAGATAGTGGAGATGTTTCCCCATCAGTTATTTCAGTTTATATATATTATAACAATAAATAATTATCTTTTTAAAATGCTGTGGATTCATTAATATTCATTGTATACCAATTTTCATGGATTTCATGGATACAGAAGAACACAAATTTAAATCAGTGGCGGATAAAGGGGGGTTCCGAGGGTTTGGCCAATCAATGCATTTGAATTGGAGCATATAGTTGGAACCCCCCCTTTACTCTGGGTTGGGAACACCCCCTTTTTAAAATGGCTGGATCCACGCCTGTTAAATGCTGAACGAATTTCAAATTTTCTTACGGAATGTATGCAGACTTTGCCAAAATCACAAAATTAAAAACATATCTACTAATATGCAAGTTTTCCTCAATTCACGAAAATTGGTACCCACGAAAATAAGTGAATCCACAGACGAGTTATGCAAATAAAGACTCATTTCTCAAAATCAGAAAATCAAAAATTCTTGTACCTATTTTCTCATGCACTGAACAAAATATTTCAAGTCCTATAAAATGTAATTACACATATAAAAATTTCAAAGCAGCACACCACACAATACACGTATCTATCATGTCTATATAATTAATTCAAATAACAATCTGGTCCTATTTCTGCTCACACCTATTTATTAACTCAGAGTTTTTTTTGCATTAAAGAAGAACCCTCTCTGCTTGACTCACTGCCAGAGTGAAACTATCATTCAAAACATCCATAACTTCATAACTAACTTTCACAGGAGTTATAATTGAAAAAAAAACAGTCGGACTGTACTATAGTCTATACCTACATTTTTTAAATAAGATATATTTTTATTCAAATTAAATTTTATAATTCTTTTTTTGAATTATGAAATATCCATTATCTGACAGATTTATACTATAAATATATTTTAGTGTTTTCCCTAGTAAATTATAATATCCATTATCTGACAGAGTTATACTATAAATATATTTTAGTGTTTTCCCTAGTAAATTATAATATCCATTATCTGACAGAGTTATACTATAAATATATTTTAGTGTTTTCCCTAGTAAATTATAATATATATAAATTATAAAATCTGTCACTTGCTGAACATCCAGTGGTCAACAGTTCACACATTTTTAGGAGCAACCTTTTGTTTATAATATATGTTATAATGATTAATACCAGTCTTTTGTCACATTATGTATATTATTGCCATAGCATGTTCTATATGCTTTTGCAAATAAAATATTCATTCATTCATTCAATAAGTTGTACCTCTGCTTTATGGTAATAATTATACAAAGAATTGGTTTGAATATGCATGATGTTTTCTGTGTGGAAAACAGCTAAAACCTGGTTTTAACAGATTTACATGAACAATAATGGATTTCCCTTGAAGTTTTTTTTAAAATGAAATGAAGATAAATGTTGAATTAGAAATACAAAAATCTGTGTAACTTTATGTTGTATTTTATTTATAATTACACCTTATGTAAGAATCCTGGGTTTTGATTGGTTGATAGCCAGTGTATTTTTCACCAGTTTACTGGTATCAAATGAATATCGTTCATTTTTAAACGCCGCCGGGGTATATGCAAAAAGAGTACGCTTTTTTTACCCTCTCTGCCGTGGTATTTGCCAAAAAATACTCTATCCGACTGGACGCTTGTAACGTCAAAATCATCAAAGTGTTTTTGAACATTAACATGAAAAAGACCCCTCCTTAACATGATACATCTGTTCAGAACACAACTATCTGAAAAGAGCTAAAGCAAAAATTAAAAGCATTCGGAATAAAAACAATGAATCTGATTAAATACAGATCATGTGCCCATGCTTCACCAGCAAGAACCTGACAACGCTCTGTTCTACTCTCTATTCTAAAGATCTTTTGTAATCCCTCTGATTATATCTTAATGATACCGTCTCAAAAAGTTTATAGGCAGATTTATCATTGGCTGATGTAATAACTAACAATTCAGACAGTAGAAAAGAGTGTTGTCACAGGCGGGGATCCAGGGGGGGGTTCCGGGGGTTGGAACCCCCCTTTTTTTTGGACGATCAATGCATTTGAATGGGGACATGTAATTGGAACCCCCCCTTTGTCCTGGGTTAGGAACCCCCCCTTTTTAAAATGGCTGGATCCGCCCCTGTGTCAGATACTTGTAACAAAGAGTGGACGCAGGAACTATATTTTAATCAAATTGGTATGAAAACTAAAGACAATTAAGGAGATCTAAAGAAAATGATACAAGTACATGATGTCAAGTATTATTTGGGTTTTTTTTTCCATTATAATAATGTTAAATTTTTGCCAGAAATCTTACTTCTTATTTAAGTTATTTGGTAGGTAGAAAAAAGTTTAAATGTGATGGTATAGTCATAGACCCCTAAAATATTTTATTTTTTCTCAGGAGTATGAAGAGATTTAACTTCAAAATCCTTAATGTGCAGGTTTTAGAAGGTTGAACCTTGAAAAATATATGAAAAAATAATTACTTTGCAATTGACATCTGTGTTATTTTTGAATATTTGCTTTCATTTGTATTGTTATTATCCATAACTATACAGATAAACTGTTGAAATTCAATAATTTACATACTAAAATAGCATTTAGGCCTTAACTCCTTAAACATCTTAATGGTAAGGGACAAAATTATTCTGAAAATGTTATGATTCTAAGTGAGCATAATACCAAAGTAATAGTTAGCTTTATCAAAAAGAAGAAAAGAAACAAAAATAATGATGATTTTGCACAAAAAAACAAGACTATTATCAATAAATATTGAGGTAAAAATCGCTACTTCCACCAAAAAATGCTTCAAATAAACTACTGTACAACAGAAAGACAATTTATACATAGTTTTGACTTTCGGAGCTTAAATACTGATAAATGCTCAAAAACAAACACAGGTTATTTGAGAACACAATTTCTGCAGATATTCATAAAAATAGATGAATGCATTTAAGTATCTAATTTGAACTGTTTTTAAGTAATAAGATTTACACAATAAGGGTTGAATAACTTGATAATTACAAGAACTACATTATGCAATGAAATGATGAGTCAACAAGATTTATGTTGCTACATTTTTTTTCTAGAACTGGTTTAAATTCTATTTATAGATCTACAAAAATTGAGAAAGGAAAATTGGGAATGTGACAAAGTGAGAACAACCCGTTCAAAGAGCAGAAAACAGGTGAAGGTCACCATTGGGTCTTCACCACAGCAACAGTTGCTTAAAACAACTATCAAGTGTTGAGACAAAAAAATGTGTTTGAACAGCTCTGGAAAAGGTTCAAATTACAAAAAGAAATATTTGTTTAACTGTAAAGTCTGGGTGTTAATAAGTTTTAGTACCTAGGTTTACACTATACCCACAAATTGTCCACTATCTAGCAATATAACAATGCAGACTTACAGTCAAAAATAAATTTTAAAGTCAATGATCATATTAGTCTTTGAGAAAAAATACTTGTGCAAATTAAGTTAAGGTGGTACATAACATTACAGGGAGATAACTCTGAAAAATCTGCGTGAACATTTTAACCACATTCTATTGTTAATTGAGGAAATATAAAAGCTTCTCAATTATCAAAATTTGGTTTGTTACTCTGCTATATATCAAAGAATTTTTTCTGATTAAAGTGTGTGGTTGAAGTTTTTTGAAATTTTTCATTTTGTCAAAGGGTCAAAGTAAATATTTTATTCAAAATTTTATGAAAATTAAACAAGCTTCGTACCTCCTCGATTTCATAGCTTTTACTATTGTTCTATAACTGTGATTGTCAGATAACTAAACTTTCATACACCCTGCCGTCTAACCAAAGGATGCTCGTCCTTAAATTTTGATTATGAAAACAGAGAAAAAAAAATAATTGTGCATTGTTGTTGAGGTGAGGTATATCAAGTGCATTATCTAAACTATTGTTGATCCTATATGCTCTGGCTACTTCAATAAATAATTTAAGGGTTTCATTTAAAAATCAAGGGATATAACTCTTTAAGAGTCAACAGAAAATTATACATGTAATAACATTGTCAAATTAAATCATCAAAATATCATTTAAAAATAAGAAAAATATACTAATGGAAGACAAATCAGATAAAGTAAGCTCTGTTTACATGTGTTTACAATAATGCCTTTTTTATTTATATTTTTGACAGTTCAAACAAAAAAATATTTGTGTTTAGGATTTCTCTACACACTCTAGAGCTCTGCCCTGATGATTTTATAAGAATATTCATACCTTAACAAAACTAAAGGTTTTTGAACTTCATATTAATTGTTCAACAATATATGAAAGACTATAGTTATCAAACCATATTTATCATCCTTGTTTGTTCATTAATATATAGATTACAAATAGTACTTAATAATATGCTAAAATGATATGTATATTTTTCTGGTTCTTAACATTATCAATAATTCCCTTTTCTTCCCAAAATATATCTCAACATAAGGACCCTATATATAATTCTTTGTGGAGAAACCCTCGATACACTATATTTTGCTTTTAAATGTAACTCAAGACCAAGAATATGTCAATTTAAATCCATCATAAGCAATGATTAGGGCAAGCAAATAATCAAAAAATAATAAGAGATGGTTCACTGTTTACACTGTCAATTCTGTTCTGGTTAAGTCAAGTGGAAAGGAACCATTTCAGCAGTCATATATTATCTAAAATATTTATCAAATTATTCTTCATCTATGTGGAAAATTGTTTGTGCTCGTAGCCATTGCAATGTAATATCAAATGTTGTAAAGCTAACTCCCACAGCTATAGGTCCTTTGATCCAGTTCATACTAAGTCCTTTATATAATCCCCTTATAATTCCCTCTTCTCTGTAGGTACTGGTGGCTGTTACCCAAATACCAGTGTAGTCGTTGACATGACCCGTACAACCTAAAACAGTAAAGTGTAGCAATTAACCATGAGAGTTAAAAATGTTAAAGTTTAATCAATAATTTAGTCTTATAAACATGATTTTTTATTAGTTGTTATTGACTGTTTACTAGCGGTCAGTAATTGTGAGTACTTTTAGCTCTGTTTCTTTTGTCTTCGGGATGAACAAGTACTTAGCCACGTCCACTCTGTGTTTTTATTAGATGTATTTCTATTTGCATCAATCTGATGAGTCAAGCCATTTTCAACTGATTTGTATGGTTTGTTCTTATGTTGTACTTTTTAATTACACCACTGCCCCCTGGTTAGAGGGAGGGTTGGGATCCTGCTAATATGTTTAATCACACAAAATTCTGTATGTGACTGTAATTCAATGGTCGTTGTTTGTTGCAGTGTTACATATGTTTTTGTTTGTTATCTTGTAAATACAATTGGCAATTAAACTAAGTGTTCTTGTTTTAATTGCTTCACATTTGTTGTTTTACAAATCAATAAAATCTATCAAAATACAGTTCTGAGTCTCTTAAATTAACATGAGCTCCGCCCCTTTCCTCTATATTAAAGGAGAAGGTTCACGAAGGGTTAAAATTGGCCCTGATTTTTTTTATGTTTTCTAAATTGGGACAAAAAATTACAAATTTCACATAGAAATACTTGTGATAATACTACTAAGACAAAAATATTTTTTCTGGCACTTTCCTTTACTATTTATGGAGCACATTACCCCTTAAATGAGCATAATTTGTATTAACCCTTTCAACGCTATACACGGCATATGCCGCGATGACGTACGCCGTTCGCCACTGCTATTCGCGGCATATGCCGCGATGAAAAAGGATTTTTCATAAGGACTCTTAAACCATTCGGTTTTCATTCGGGTTCTCTCTAATTTTTCCTCGTTTGAATCTAGGATATGCAAGGTCTCATTTGCGCTTGAAATCCCGACAATTTTTATAGTAAAATCATGCAGTAGAAGGAAAATAGAAGGAAAATAAAAACAAATATTTTGACAAATGCAAATGGCGGAAATCGGAAACGAAGCTGTAAATATGGAAAAATTTCAGCATTTCCTTGGCGAAACTTACAACGAGGATTAGTTAAAAGGTTTCTTGTTATCTCAATGTGTTTATTACATAAAATTCGTGTGGGAAATATGATTTGATCGATCATTACGAGACGTAGAAAAAGGGGGGAAAACGGAGGTTGACTGAATTTTTTTAGGACGGAGCTATTTATTTGTGCCACGATTACATAAAACGTTATGTATGGTACAATACGCTACGGAATCGGGGAACTGGTGTCTTCTTTACAATATGGCAGATAAAACAACAAAATAAATGAAGACTAAAAGTAGTTTTTATTCAAAATTCAACACAAATGTAATAAATTACACCTTTTACCTGTTAATTACCTGAAAAGGCAGGTAACCTGATAAAAATTTCAGTAAAATAATTGCCTAACATTACAGTTCATGCTCTCCTGAGCATTTTTCATGTAATAACTTTCTCTGTATCTCATATAATAAAAAAGATACAGCAGTCTGAAAAGGAAAATACTGTTCTAATGAATGTACTAAAAAAAAATGAAGCAGCAGCAGCCATTTTTCTATTTTTTTGTGTAGCGTTGAAAGGGTTAAAAGGTAAATTTTGGTACTTTTGGTCCATAATTTTAATTGTTTTTGGCATAATTAACCTTGGCCTCCATCTATGATCCAAAAAGTTTTCATATTAATGAAATCTATATCAAAATTGGAATATTTTGGTTACAACACATTCTGGATCGTAGGTGGCGGCCAAGGTGTTTCAAAAGCTTTTAGGTCTGAAAAATGCACAAAATCATCATATTTTGACAAAATGTCCAAAATGGGCTTACTTTGGCGAATATCTTGTAGTCTTATGAAAAGAACTGATATATTTAGCATTTATACTTTTGAAATAGACCCATTTACGAACCAAATTGAGACCTTTTTGGTGTTTTATGATAAAGTTGATATTTTAGGCCATTTTGTGCCATTAGTGAACCTTGTCCTTTTAAAGGCCCTGGACCTAGCAGACATAAATTAAATCTGATTCAAGACAAACCCAATGTTTGCTGTCAAAGATATCACCACTCTTTCAAAACATGCAAAACTTCTAAAGAGGACAAAGCACTGACTGACAGAAGGATTGATAGACAGAATTTCTTTCAAGGAAGGGGGTATAACTACAAATAACTTTAACATTAAGGGGGTATAACTACAAATAACTTTAACATTGAGGGGGTATAACTACAAGTATAACTACAAATAACTTTAACATTGAGGGGTATAACTACAAATAACTTTAACATTGAGGGGGTATAACTACAAATAACTTTAACATTGAGGGGGTATAACTACAAATAACTTTAACATTGAGGGGGTATAACTACAAATAACTTTAACATTGAGGGGGTATAACTACAAATAACTTTAACATTGAGGGGGTATAGCTACAAATAACTTTAACATTGCAAGTCAAGAAATTGACAATTATAGTGAATGCCTACTCGCAATACCAGTGGAACGTGAAATTGGGGTTAAATCTCTTATTTGGCATTAATATTAGAAGGATCATATCATAGGGAACATGTGTACTACCGTAAGTTTCAAACTGGAAGTCAATTCTACATTGACCAAAAACTGAAGCAGAACAGACAGACAGACAGACAGAGGAACAGATGCATAGACCTGAAAACATAATGCCTCCAGATGGGGCATAAAAATCAAATTCAAGAAATAAAAATTTCTATTAGCATGATTAGTATACAATATACTACAGGATATTTAAATTGATAAATAATCATTTGTAAAGATCTAAGAAGGTGTATTACATACCAGCTGTTTGCATCCGTCTTCTAACAATATCTAATGGATAAGATAGGGATTGTGAAGCAAACCCAGCTACAGCACCCATACACCATCTCTCAAAAGGTTTTGGCTCTTCTCCTTTAGCATATTCTAATAAAAAAATATGTCATATAATACATTCAAATTCAGTCATATTCATCAAATTAGACTTTTCAAAGACTAAGCTATTTTCACAAAAAATAAAAATGTTAAATATTTATTAAAGAAATGAATGCTTCTTTTTGTAATTTTATAGGGGTGTAAAAGTATTGATCAAAGCACATTTTGTTTGGAGCGTGGAAGCATTGTTATGTTGTTACGGCCATGAAATAAAAGTTTTATCAAATTTTTCTTTTATGTTCCTGTCCACTTTTTTTTTGAAAGCACATATCATCATGAATGATTCATTTCATTTTGATATGAGGGTTAAATGATGTGGATTGTTGCTAGACAATTAAACTAGCAGATTCTCATGATCATGAATCATACATGTAATGTAATAATTTTGTTTTATTATGTTTAAAACTTTTTTTCCATTTCTGAATAAAACAGATCTTTTTGTTTTAACATTGAATAATAAAATTACCTGCATGGCTTTTCTTCAGTGTTTCATATGTGAAGAAACTAGTCCCTGAGTACATAGTTGAGCCTAGAACTGTTGGCAGATACCCTCGCCATAATGTCCGAAATCCTTCCTGACGATATGTCTTCATTATCACTTGAAATAAATTAGAATACCTACAAATATAAAACCCTCAGTAAGTATATGTTAATTCATCTATTAATTCATGTAATACTAAATAAGATGAACAGGACTTGGACTTTGTAATGGAAAAAATAAAGTTGATTGACTTTGTACTAATACTAATATAAATCTCTGTTAGCTTTACTTACAGATTTTTTTCTGTGACAGCCATCCTTGCCCTGACTAGATCCAGAGGATATGTTAAAGATGTGGATGTTATACCAGCTAATGATCCAGCTAAAAACCTCAAATGTGGGGGTAAATGCCTGTAATACATAAACAAATAAGATTTTAAAATCCAACTTCAATCTTTAAGCTAAATTAGGATTTAAAATTGAGTTTTTTTTCTATTTTAGTCCTTCATTATACATACACATATTTTATGAGAACAGTTCTAAACCAAATAGGGCAAGTCTGTTTTTCATTATCAGGGTCATTGGTTTATTGGTTCACAACAGGAAACCAGGAATTCCAAATCATTATGTAAATTTCTTACTCTGCGATTTAAATTTGTTTATCCAAGTTACAACGTAAGTTCAATCGAGATATATTTGATGTGTCTTCGTTTAATTGACAGGTTTATAATGTTTTAATAAATAATACAGCCCACTACTGTACGATTGTGAGTTCACAGTTTAACACCTGACTAATTGATTATCCTGAAAAGCCATATTGTATAAACAAATATTCTTTGATTGCATATCGATCATTAAAATTAATTAGACAAACGGGTTTTGACAGGTAATAATTAATGTAATTAAGAGTATTGGGACTGTATAATTAGACTGGAATTTCGGGATACACAGGGTCTGAATTACAAAGAGTATTTTAACAAAAATTTTGAAGGAAAAAAAATGAGACTTTAATTTTTCTGCCGGAATGGACAGGAAACCGGTTTATTCAGGGTCTGGTTTACTCAGGTTTGACTGTATTGAGCACATGAAAGCACAATATAAATATTCATATGAAAGTTGTAATTCATATATATATATATATATCTGTAACAAACATAAACTTTTAGGCACCGCTTTACAAGCAGAGCCAAATACAATGAAAGTCCCAACTATGTATTGGCTTCCGAAGCTACACAAAACCCTATACAAATATAGATTTATTTCGTCTTCAAGCCATTGTTCAACTACTAAATTGTCTATTCTTCTTACCAGCACACTTGGTACAATTAAAAACCTGATAATAAATTGTTCAAATAAGGCCTTCGAAAATAGTGGAATAAATTACTTTTGGAGTGTCAAGAACTCGTTGGAAGTACTTGATAAATTGCATGCTTATATTGGTGATTTTGAATCTGTTCAAAGTTTTGATTTTTCTACCCTGTATACCACATTGCCTCACATTCTCATTAAGAAAAAATTCACACACCTAATTAAATGGGCATTCAAAAAATCAGAATGTGAATATATATGTTCAAACTCTTTTAGGTCATTTTTTAGTAGCAATAAACAAAAAAACTATGTTAATTGGACATGCTTTGATACTATATATGCCCTTGAATTTTTACTAGATAACATTTTTGTTCGCTTTGGGGATTCCGTATATCGTCAGATTATCGGAATTCCAATGGGGACTAACTGTGCACCACTTATTGCGGACCTGTTTTTGTATTGTTATGAGTTACAATTTATGACAAAAATAAGCAAAGACCCATCGAAACAACATCTGATAAACAAATTTAATAATACTTTTAGATATTTGGATGATATTTTGGCTCTCAATAATGACGACTTCAGTATGTATATTAATGAAATTTATCCTGTTGAACTTACTTTAAATAAAGCTAATACTAACAATGACCACTGCCCTTTTCTCGATCTTGATATCTATATCACTAATGGAAAGCTGAATACTAAAATTTATGATAAAAGGGATGATTTTTCATTTCCTATCGTTAATTATCCTTTTTTAGATGGTGACGTTCCCTTGTCACCATCTTACGGTGTTTATATATCTCAACTTGTACGATTCGCTCGTGTATGTAACAATGTTTTAGATTTTAACGAGAGAAATTTATGTATTACTGAAAAATTATTACACCAGGGTTTTCGATATCACAAACTAGTCAAAACATTTACTAAATTTTATCATCGGTATAAAGACATTATTCGTAAATATAGCTCAACATGCAGACTTTTAATACGTTCAGGTATTTCACATCCAATTTTTTATGGTAATATTCTTTATAAAGCACAAAGGTGTCAGTATTCACCTCAGAAACTTACAAAACCTTTGAATAGACTTATTAAGAAGGGATATAATTACGATACTGTTGTCAAGTCATTAAAGATTGCATATTTTGGCGTTAATATTGAGTCATTGATAAGGTCTTTGCATCGGAACTAAACACATTTATTCTAAAAACAGTTGTTGGCATGACACGGGTTATGTTCTTCTCATATATGTTATGATGGTATGATACTAAACCCCTAACGGGAAGGATTGTGCCTGATGTTCATATGATGAAATCATAATCTTTCAGTCAGTTTAGTTGAAGTCTGGAGCTGGCATGTCAGTTAACTGCTAGTAGTCTGTTGTTATTTATGTATTATTGTCATTTTGTTTATTTTCTTTGGTTACATCTTCTGACATCAGACTCGGATTTCTCTTGAACTGAATTTTAATGTGCGTATTGTTATGCGTTTACTTTACTACATTGGTTAGAGGTATAGGGGGAGGGTTGAGATCTCACAAACATGTTTAACCCCGCCGCATTTTTGCGCCTGTCCCAAGTCAGGAGCCTCTGGCCTTTGTTAGTCTTGTATTATTTTAATTTTAGTTTCTTGTGTACAATTTGGAAATTAGTATGGCGTTCATTATCACTGGACTAGTATATATTTGTTTAGGGGCCAGCTGAAGGACGCCTCCGGGTGCGGGAATTTCTCGCTACATTGAAGACCTGTTGGTGACCCTCTGCTGTTGTTTTTTATTTGGGCGGGTTGTTGTCTCTTTGACACATTCCCCATTTCCATTCTCAATTTTATATATATACAACTCGTCTAAACATCAACCCAACAATGTTAGATCTGTAAATTTGCTTTCGCAAATTTTTGGTTCTTCCCTCGCCGGGATTCGAACCCATGCTACTGTGATATCGTGACACCAAATCGCCTGCACTGCAGACGTCCCGCTAGACCACACGACCACCTGGGCTCTCAAAAAAAGAGCTTTCGCTGCCCGTGTGTTACCTTTCCTTGTCAGTTTTAATCTAGCGGCGTACTACAGTACATGATATATAAGGCATGAAGATGTTATTGTTACAGATCAGCTAAATTATCTATAGTAAAGGATCCTACAAATTAATGTAATATACAGTCACAGAAAATAATTATATTTATAAGTACGTCTGAGTCAGTGACAACTCTACGGTAGTTAATTACTTTGTCTGTATTTGCATTAATGTGCACTTTATTTGTGGAAAATTGACAAACTTATTTTGTTTTACACTTAATAGTTTTATTGGATGTTCATATATGTAAAAAAAACAAAAAACAAATGCACAATGAATCAAAAAGCTTACTTTTTCCGTCTGTTTCTGTTAAGCATTCGTTTATACTGTTCATGGGCTGTGTATTGTATTGCAGCATACGGAACAATTCTCAACATTGTGGCAGAATTGCCTCTCCATAGAAATATAAAACCTTCATGTTTTACTGTATGGAAAATGAACTTAAATGCTGATTTAAAAGAAAATCGTCTGTTTGATACTGAAAGTAAAAAAAAGAGTTCATACATTTGTCATACAAAAGTTTTAAAAAGTTATTCAACATAATAACATGAATAAGCTAGCATAATTCACTGTTAAATAAATGTTCCAAGTACTGATTTTTTTTTTATCAAAACGGTGGAATGGCCAGATAGACTGCAAATAAAACTCTAAACAAGAGACATTTCCCATAACTATATTATTATAGGAAGCTTTTCACATGTTATGATTCGATGAAAATTTTTAACAGAGCCTCTTTAGTGGAGCAGAAACTGTCAGCCATTAAAGAGCACCTTGTACCATACTAATCTTTTGAGGTTTGCACATGAATGTATTACTCATTCTGAAGTTGTTTGTGTATTGTGTTTTTGGTCAGTCACCCTTGGGTTTTTTTTATGATTTGACCAGTGTAGTATTGTCATTCCACCACTTTTATGTAGACAAGGTGAACTATATATATATATCAAAATTTTTCAAACTTCAAATTGTAACCTTTTCAATTGTGAGTTGAGGCGAGATGCAAATATATCAATTTGGGGTTCGCCCCACAGTTTAGGCCAACTAAAATTAATTAGTAGATTTTCATCCGAGTTTTTGAAAAAAAATGGGGCGGGTGGGAGGATTTTATTTTTTAAATTTTATTTCACTTGAAACCTTCTTGTCACGTGTTATTCATGTATGCAAGTGTAATAATAAGCTTATATCATGTAAATACATGCATAAGGTATCGTGTATAAGACAATAACAATCAAAACCAAGGAGTAAACAAAGACTCATAAAACCAAAAGACGTTTACATCTACAGTTACAAATAATAAATAAGAAACAACAAGAACTCCACTGAAAACCGGGAGCGAAATCAGGTGCTCTGGAAGGGTAAGCATTTCCCGCACCGTATATGGCACCCGTCGTATTATTTCTTTGATAGGTTATTATGACTGCGGAAGAATATCAGATAGGATTTCTGACACATGTTTGTCATAATGGCCAATCAGCTCATGATAGCGCCCATAAAATTTCTTAACTTACGATTTTTATAAATTTGATTGATTCATAGCCCTGTCTTAGCAACTTTTGAGAAAGCAGTATTCCTCGTTCAACAAAATTAACGTACTTTGAGCTAACTCGAGAGTAACGTATCAATTGAGACAAATATACTCAATATGCTGGTGCCGCCTTTTCAAAATTCGTAAATATACATCTCTGGTTGGCAAACCACTGTTTTACATGTAATTGCCGCTTTAGAAACCTATTTTATAGTAAACAGAAGAAACTTGGAGAAATGCTCTCTTCACCTACACCAAAATTGTGCTTTCTAAGCAATGTTTTGTTGTCCTATTAAAATGAAGCAAATACATTGCTATGCAACACAAGTATGATAAGTACAGCATAAAATGAAAACTCAAACAGTGTTGAAATAATGGGGTTGGTCCTAGTCCAAATAATTATGACGTCTGGCAAGGCTATTTTAACTTTTTTCTCGAACGCCTTCCAACAACGGTTGTAGGACTAGGTTGGTCCTTAATATGCAAGATGCAAATATAATTACAATGTAGAACAAAGTTGTTTAATGACTTTATCGTGGGTAATGGGAAAGAGGATGTTAGCTGTTTGTCTACAAAAAACGAATGGCTAATCTAAATCTAAGGGCTTGCTATAAATTAAGAAATTAAAAATGCGTATGTTTGTTGACTTTCTGAACTCAAAATACGGCCAACAATCTAACAAGTTCATGCTTGTGTGTATTTCTTTATTCAAGTCATGATTTGTGTACTAATGCGTTCCACGATTCTTACGCTTTTGGGTTTCATTCACAGTCCAAATTTCTTGACAAAAAGTTATTGTGTAATTAAAAAAAATCCAAGGTGTTTTACTCACAAACAGTTGTGACATACGACGATTTCCATTCTTGGACGCAGCGTATTACCCGTAACCCGCATATTTCACTTTCATCTTGTAATCAATCTCTATTCTCGGTAAATGATGTTGTCATCATAGATCAGCAGAATATATCGACTTAATCATTTAGTAAGAATAATCTTAAGAAATACGAAAACCGAAATTTGAAACAGGAAGTTTTAAATGAAACGAAATTATCGACGGTTACCGGTAATGGAAATGAACAAAATCCGGAAATCGTAATTTTTTCAAATAAAAAAATTGGGGCGGGAAGATTTCAGAGGGGCGGGCGGGGATGAAAATCGATCAATTAATTTTAATTGGCCTTACATATATATCACAAAAAATCTCTGTGTTTAACTGTTCGACTTGATCATTGAACTTACTAGATTTGGCATCTGCAATAGTCTGGCATCCTCTGCGGGATCTACTTATGACAGTCTAAAATCCTGCTCTAGAATTTAATTTGATTAACTTACCTTGGAAATTTATTTTTGTTCTGTCTAACGGTGCTATTACAGTTTTGGCTACCGCACCTGCTACTGCTCCCGCCACCAAAGATGTGATGATCTTGTTATGGTTAGGGACCTATAATGTTATGAGAATACATTTGTATATTAATGTTATAAGTTTATCCTTATACTCAGTCTTCCCTCATCACATCAAAATTTTGATGTGTGAAACTACTGTTAACTCAGATAAGCATTAATTGTATGCAGCATTAATTTTGCTGAAATTGCAATAATTAATCTCCTATTTTACACAATTGCATGATACATGTATAAATACACACACACATTTCTAAAAGTAGTTTTCAGTTTGCCCTCTGAAAATCAACCTGAATATTTATTTGTGTACTATATTAGTACTGTTGTTTGTTTGCTGGCCTTTTTCTTTTTTAGCCCTTTGTGTTGTCGGTTTATTTTTCAATTATTGGTTTGAATGTCTTTTTCGTACATGTACATGTTACGTTTCACACCTCTTGTACTCTCATATCACTATCAGGTAATTTTAAGTTGTTCACACATGCTTGTAAAAATTGTACCTTATAGTTATGTTTATGTACATGATGTATATTCTCCATAACTATATAATTGTAGTTTTATGAGAAATAAAGTATTCGTATTCGTATATTCGGTAATTTTAAGTTGTAGTAATAGGAGTGCTCAATCTTTTCCTGTTTGCCTCGACCACTATCACTCACCTTAGAATTAAGTTTATGCTCCTCAACATGGAAATGTTCATCTCCATTTTTACCCGTCTTTGTCAGAGGAGAAGGGAGTGATATATCAGTAGTGTTCAGCACATCTACAGCAGATGTTTCTTTCAAATTTACACCCATTCAGCTACATCTGTTTAACATACACAATCAAATGGTAAATAAATAACATTTACAACCATTCAGCTACATCTGATAAATACAATATAAATAACATTTATACCCATTCAGCTACATCTGAAAAATAGAAAACTAAATCTCACAATTAACAAGTATTTTTCTGACATGTTTTAATTTTGTGTGTGAAAGAGTCATGGATTGTTATTGACACATCAATATCTGCCAGCATTAATTATAAAACTATAAATATGAGGACTCTACATGTTCAAATCTGCATTTGGAACTGATATGTTCAGATTATTTCATTTGAGTTTAATTGTTGAAAGGATAAATGATTGGGTTTTCAGTGTCAGTGTCAGCCTACAAAACATGCAAAATGGTAAAATAATATCTTGTCAAATTCACATTGAAGGGATATTGTGTTGTAGTTGTACTTTCAATTTTAGGGGGCACAAGGCTACATTTTGTACATAAATATTTAGAATAAACATGATAATTAAACATTCAGCAACTTCAGGGGAATTTTAATTTTTGAATTTCATAAAACAATTGAAATATTAATCATATCTATATTTTCTTGAATAGTGACATGTAGGTCATTTGTAGGTCACAAATTTTATTGTTAGATTAAGATTCAAATTGTGGTAAGTTGATATTTTCTTTATCTAATGCAATGGAATTTACAATTGGACATGTTGCAGATTAAATTAAAATACTTGTTCAATAAACATGATAAATAGCTCACATTTTTCTTCATATGCAATTTTGTCTATTTTTTCAGTATTAATAATATTTTGGAGTGGGGGGATATTTTATGACTTGATTAACATTTTCATTATTTTTCATCACAGCAGATATGTAAATAAGTGCCTGTGTATCTATAATGTACAATCTAGTTTGCAAGTTCAAAAATTAGGACATTGCTCATGTTGCATGTATCTTTGCAATTTCTAAAGCATTTTTGCTGGAATTTTATTTTTCTTCATTGAATTGTAAATTGTCCTTGTCCATACAATAGACACATACACATGATACATTGTTAATATCACCCAGATGTCATAATTCATTTTATTATCATCATGATCATTATTGTTTTACTAATAATTTATAAAAAATTATCAGGTTAATTTTTGTTCAGGTTGGTTTGTGATTTTGAAGAAGAAAATGAAGGACACTCTTTGAATATCTCTGACAATATAACTGCTTATATGTATAAAAGTTAAAGGGTTATTTTAGCACATATTAAAAAAATTATTTCACATTTTTCATGCTTGAACTTGAAGCTTATTTTATCTTGTTAATCACTGTTTCAATTTAAAAAAAAAAGCAATGTGTAACCTATTCTTTACATTGTTTGGTCAAAGTAAATTAGGGCATGCTATTCCCTATGTATGCATGTAAAAAAAAACTTTATGACCCTCATTAGGGAAAACTGTTGCATGTACATAGACCAACATTTTACAAGCACATGTGGGTCAAAGTCCATTTGCTTCATATAAGTCTCTGCAACATCGATTACATCCTGAATCAAGCATGCAAAAAATTGATTTCATTATGCGAATTAAGATTATGCCTTATAAATAAAGAGGGGTCATCTGAAGTCTTCATGAAAGTCAACATCATCAACAATATCCGTAAAGCAATGTTTACCTCTTTTTATGGAAGAGGTTTTCATTATAAAACTAAATAAACGTATATTGTTTACCTATATAGGTCTGTGTTTACATCAAAAGCAATATATTTGGGATATTTAATGCTTATGCAACTAGCAGATCCTTTTACATTTTGATTGTTGCTATTCTCGGTAATTTGTAGCAGACAGTTACAATTACCTCCCTTTGAAAGAAAACAAAAATGAGATGCAAATTAATTTTTTTACGATATAGTATTCATTTGAAATGTTTGATTTCAGTAGAAGTTGATTTAAAAATAATAAAAGTATTTGGTAATTAAAATATTAAATATGTCTTCAAAACACAAATTTTACGTTTTGAGATTATCTTGTATGAGGGGAGCTAACTCTACTCGTGTAAACAAAAGTTGAAAAGAAAATGGTATGTATCAATTAAAACTGATTTATCTTGTTAAACAATTAAACTAATGATTATTAAAACAGCTATTAATTATTTGTTTCTTTTTCTTTCAGGCTAGATACTTCAGTCAGAGTGATATAGACAGTAAGTGTAATTATTTAGCCTAATCATAACATGATTTGTCAAAAATTATAAGAAACCTGATTTATGACCACACCCACTTAGATGGAAACAAGACGTTTCGGCCATAGAGCCGGTTCGGCATTGTTCTTTTGGACATGTACCACTTCGGTCATATAATAAAGGTCGTTTCGGCCTATCTAGATAATAGTGTTACAGGAACAATAGTTAAAAAATACGAAAATTTAAATCTGTAACGTTATTTATACTTTATACATTTTTTATATGATTTATTATACATGTTATAAGTTATGTTTGTACATTTTTGTTCTTTTCAGAGTTCAAGGAATGCTTCTTTTATCATGCACGAAAGAGTATCAAAAATGAAGAAAATCTGTCAATTATAATGAGATCTCTAGGGTATAGTCCAACCAAAGAAGAAGTATCAAAGTATTTTACAAATTATGGACCAGGTAATTAAATATGATAAAATATGGCCCACTCAGGCATGGTAACTGGCTATAACTAATATGACCCAGATTACTGTTTTATAAAAAAAAATATAGGCCCATGGCAATTATATATAACTGTCACGTACTCGGTGTAGTGACTTCTGGGTATCGTACCAGAGTTTACCCCTGGATATTGGAAGATGCACCGTTTCTTAGCTTTCTATCTTTAAACTTGTATTTTGGCCTCTATCACACACTTACAATGTGTGGGACGTGTTACTGTCTCTGAATAGACCTTGTGTGTCGTCCAGTAACAACCAGTGCTAACCTGTGCACTATTACTATGCTTTATACTTCCTATGCGCTGCTATTCCTGTGCACCACTATCCTGTGCACTATCGGTCTGTTCCACCTGTGCACTGCTTAACCAGCACTCCCTGGTTTATGTTTTACTTGTTTACCTGTGCACTATAACCGCACAGTCGCATATGCACCTGTTACCCGGTGCGTATGTTCCACTTATATCCTCCTGCAACCTTATTCAGGTACGCAGATAGATTCTTATTCAGAATCTATTTAATCTTTATAAAGTGAAAATTATCCTTCTTACTTCTTTTAGACGTCTGGATTATCCAACAAGCGACCCTTGTTCTGACAGCACATCAGCTTATATACTAAGGTTTTGGACCATACCATTTAATTTGGACGATACCATATGTCTTATTCATATGAGTGTTTATAATTACCTAACCCTTAATGCTAAAACGTTTGAATGACGGCCCTTATGTTTACGACTACCGATCGGAATATTTCCGGGTATGCTAACCACGACCGGTCCGTTACTGATTCTAAATATTATAAATATCCATAGCAATGTAAACAAAACAAAACCGAAAATAGACCAACTGTTCAACTTTCAAACATAACGAGTTCGTATAACAATGTTTCAGCTTGATAAAAGAAATAAGATGAACCCTAGTAAAATAAAACTGATGAACGATGTTCATCACATTACCCACGCCTCCAGGAAATGCGTCCCCGCATTTATTGAAATCAATTGAGCACATCTACATCAAGTAGACATTTTTCAGTCCCAAACTCTATCCGGGTATATCCTCTAGCCATGTCATTGAAAAACCACAAATATTAATATCATGAAACAACTGTTACTTCTTCAGCAACTATAACCCTTAGAACAACTCGTAGATATATGATCTACCCGACATGACAAGATTCCCACTCAACTGTATACTATTGTCTTAAAACTGGAGGGAACGTTAATATGTGCACCTACTTAAATATATCAAATTTATCCTAAGTACCCTTAAATCGTTTCAAATCTTATTTGAAACATGCATGATGACAGTTTTTGACTAACCAATCTTTAACCATGAAAACTAACATGCCAAATGATACATTTGAAAACCACTGAAAACATCACAAAGACAAAACCGATATGAAATAATTTTGCCTAACAACCGGCCACTTATGGACCACTCAAAGAGCTTGTTGAGAGGGATCTTTAACGTGCACAAAACGTGGTACTCCTTGAACACGGGACCTCGGATTTAACGTCCCCATCCGACGGACATCATATTAAAATATACAACAAAATAACATTTAGATAGTGATTCCTTCACTTTTCCATTACAGTTTTTTTTTTTATATTTATATACATGATAGGAATATATATACAACAATGAGATCCAAATTATCGAACAAAATCATGAAGCCATGCCGGCTGCTTGGTAACCCTGCGTGGACGCCCTGCGTAGCCTGACTCATCCCTTGAATCACTTTGATCAACAATGTTGTCAGCACTATCAAGCTCCTCCTTGAAAATTTCGGGCAACACACTTTCCGGCACAAAAGCATCATCTTGAATTTCGAGTTCATTCATCTCTGTTTCTCCTCTCAGATGTTGGCCCTTGCACAACCTCATTCTATCGACATGTATAACCTGTGGTCGACCGCGTCTACCACAATTAATGAGATAATTCACATCCGAGTATTCTTTGAGTACTCGAAAAGGACCACGCCAGTAAGATGTGAATTTGGGAGAATGACCAGCTTTTCGAATTGGAAAGAATACATATACTTGGTCGTCTTTCCTAAATTTGCTCCAGTTTAACTGTTTGTCATAATACTTTTTCTGACGCACCATTTCCTGTCCTACGTGTTTTCTAACAAAGTGGTGAGCTTCTTCCATTCGTTCTTGAAGTTCCCATGCCCATCTGTTTTGTGGAATTTTCTTTAAATAATCAGGTACCTCGTACATAAGGTCCACAGGTGTAGCAACTTCGCGACCTAACATCATGCGATTAGGCGTACATCCTGTGGTCTCATGTTGAGCTGATCTATATGCCATCATAACGTAGGGCAGTAAACAATCCCAATTCGAATGGTGTTCGTCAACATAAGCAGTCAACATTTTGGCCAATGTGCCATTAAATCTCTCTACCATTCCGTCACACTGCGGATGGTAGGGTGTGGTTCTAGTCTTGTCTATCTGTAATAAGTGACACATTTCCTGAAATAATTCGCTCTCAAACTGCGAGCCTTGGTCAGAGTGAACTACAGTAGGCACGCCGAAACGCGTAATAACCTCTGCTACTAATATATTGGCTACAGTTGATGCAAGCATGTTAGGCATTGGAAAGCTTTCCGTCCATTTGCTGTAATAATCGCTAATGACTAGGATATACTTGTGCCCTCTCTCGGTTTCGGGTAGTTCTCCCAATATATCCATAGCAATTCTTTCCATTGGGTAACCCGATTTTTGCAACTGCATAGGAGCCCTTTGCCGTTTATTTGGACCTTTTCTCTTTGCACAGATTTCACAACCGGCTATATAGGCTACTATGTCATGTCGTACACCAGGCCAGTAGAACCTATCTTTGATTCTAGATTGCGTTTTCTTGATGCCAAGGTGGCCTGACGTCTTGTTATCATGGCACTGCTGAAGTATTCGACGTCTTTCTGTAAGGGGCACTATCACTCTACTTTTGTTGTTGTCTCTGTGCACTTTGCAAAGTACTCCATCCTGAATCTTCAGGTCATCAAACTGCGACCATAAGCTTTTAATAACATAATTGTACTCTCCTAGATTTTTCAAGTTAGGCTTGTGCCCATCCTGTACCCATTGTCTTACAATTTGCAAATTTTTGTCATTGTCTTGAAGATGTTTGAGGGATATTTCTGTGTCGTCCTCCTTGTCTCTTTCACATTCATCGGGCTTTGATGACACTGTCTGTACAAGTTGTTGTGCCTTCAAATCAGAGCTATATCCACACTGTCTACAAGGTATCCTACTTAACGCGTCTGCATTCTGGTGCTGACTTCCTGGCCTGTGTTTAATTTTCATGTCATATGTACTCAACACTTCAAGCCATCTTGCTAATTGTCCTTCTGCGTTTTTGAAGTTTAACAACCATTGCAATGAGCTGTGGTCCGTTCGAACGATGAATGCTCGGCCATACAGAAAATGACGAAAACTTTTGACGAAGTGTACTACTGATAAGAGTTCCTTTCTAGTGACACAATATTTCCGTTCTGTTTTTGATAATGTTCTGCTTCCAAAAGCAATGACTCTCTCTTTACCATCAATTTCCTGTGATAGCACAGCTCCGATAGCGTTATTACTTGCGTCAGTGTCTAGGATGAATGGTCTAGATAAGTCTGGATGTGCAAGAATGGGTGCTTTAGTTAGTTTTCCTTTCAAGGCTTGAAAAGCTTCCTGACATTCTTCTGTCCATAAGTACTTTCGTCCTTTTTCTGTTAGTTGATGGAGACATTTGGCGATTTTTGCAAAATGTTCTATGTACCTCCGGTAATATCCACAGAGACCCAAGAATGAACGTAATTCGCTCGCATCAACTGGAATGGGCCAATCCTTTATGCTGTTTATCTTTTCTGGATCCGTGGCTACACCTTCCTCAGTGACGAAATGTCCAAGAAATTTAACTTTCTTTGAAAATAGTGTGCACTTCTTGGGTTTGAGCTTAAGGCCAGCTCCCTTTAGTCGATCAAAAACCGATCGCAGATTTTCGAGCATTTCCTCAAACGATTTTCCAACCACAATTATATCGTCCAGATAAACTAGACATATACTCCACTGCAGTCCCGCCAATACTCTCTCCATTAATCTTTCAAAGGTTGCTGGTGCACAGGCAAGGCCGAATGGCATCTGTCGAAATTGAAACAGTCCCCTTCGGCTGGCAAATGCAGTTTTCGGGCGATCTTTCTCTGCCATTTCCACCTGCCAGTATCCCGAACAAAGGTCTAAAGTAGAGAACCATTTGTTTCCGGACAATTGCTCCAATGAGTCGTCGATGCGGGGTAATGGATATGCGTCTTTTACTGTTAAATCGTTGACCTTGCGATAATCAACGCAAAAGCGTGTAGTACCATCCTTTTTCTTTACCAGTACTATCCCAGACGACCATGGACCGTCGGCTGGCTCAATTACTCCGCGTTCAAGCATGTCATCGATATGTCTATCGACTTCCTCTCGCATATGAATGGGGGTGCGGCGAGGCGGTTGTTTTACTGGTGCATTATCTCCTGTATTTATGGTGTGGCGCACCAAATTAGTTCTACCTAAGTCCCTGTCGGATGCTGCAAAAAGATCTTTGTATTCATTGAGAAGATTTTCAACTCCACGTTTTTGCTCCTGGCTAAGATTTTCGCTGCAATTACTCAGTAATTTTTGCAATTCAATTCTTAGGTTCTGATCCTTATATATATCAGTAATATTTTTGTCGTCGCTTATCACGTCCTGGATAGGGCTTATATTTCCTACAATTGTCCCAGCTCTTATTATCTTCACTACATTCGATACATTCATAAAGCGCAGTGGTATGGTTTCTGAGGCTTTAACTAAAGTTCTTGCCATTAAGGCACTGTCCTTTGCTACAAATTTGTCACAGGGTTCAATGATTCCTAAGCCTACTTCATTCTTTGTTGACGGATATTCGTTAATGTGACCCCGGACCAAAGCTTCTGTGCCTGGCTGTATGCATGTATCTTCAACTACAGACACTCTATAGAAACCAAGCTGTCCAGTGAAGTTCAGTGGTATCACCTGGTTATTGTAAACCATATGTTCTTCTTGTAAATTAATCAGACATCTATTTTTCTTGAGAAAATCTAAACCAATTATGCCATCTAAAGCAAGATCTGCTACTACTGCCTCTGCTAAATATACGTTATGATCAATCCAGATGTGAAATTCACCTTTTCCCGTAACGTTTAGTTCAGAGCCGTTTGCTGACATAATAGTTTGAACCACTTGATTGAGGTTTGGCATCTCTTCTTTTCTCAAACTATTGAATAATTTATTTGATATAAGAGTGACAGTTGCGCCTGTGTCAACGAGAAAACTGGCTTTTATATTTCCTATAGCTACGTCTATATATGCCCCTGCTTCTTTCCGCGAGTTATTTTGAACATTGAGCTTGATTTGTTTTCTCCGCTGTCTTCTTGTTCGAGAATGTACTGGCCTTGCAGAGCCATTCTGAGACTCGTGGTTCCTGTATTGACCGTTCCCGTTGCCACCTTGCTTTCGTAGCCTACATTCTCGCTTAAAATGTCCATATTTACCGCAATTGTAACATTGTTGATTCCGTTTCCATTCCGGATCGACAGTGTTTCTTTGTCCGCTGTTTTTAAATTCATTTAACTCCATTCGAAGTGATTCTAATTGCTTAGTAAACGACTCCATCATTTCTGTAAACTTATCGTCCTTAGATAATTCTTGTGTACTTTTATCTGCATCTGCGGCTTAACAAAATCTTGTCTTTTCTCTGCTTTGTAGAACGCCTCAAGTTCGATAGCTAAACAGATTGCTTGATTTAAGTTTTGCGGTCTGGATTGCTTTATTTTTATCCTCATCTCACTATCGTGCAATGCATCTAAGAAATAATCCTTTGATAATGTTTCTTTTACTTCAGTGGGTGCTAGTGGGTATGCTCTGTTTACTAATCGCCGTATAGTTTGTCCTAGTTCTGGCAATGTTTCACTCGCGCGCTGGCGTATCTCCTTTAATTGAACTCTGTATAGTTCGTTCTGATTTGGCGGAGCAAAACGCTCTTCTAATGATTTCACTAAGGTCTCATAATTCATTTTCTTATCAGTTGGTAAATCGCTGAAGACACTCTGTGCGTGCCCGCGAAGGGCAGCGGCAAGGTAAAGCCCCTGCTCATATTCGTCCCAATTATTGATGATAGCACATGCTTCAAAGTGCGATTTAAAATCAACCCATTCGCCAGACCCATCATAATTGGCCAGTTTGATTTCTCTTCTCGTATTCTTTTCAGGCGTGCGTACTTTTTCCTGGTTATTGACAGCCTGTTTTGCATTCCTTTGGCTAGGTCTTAAGATAGGAGAAATCTCCACTGAACCTCCGCTACTGGTACCGGGCGTTGCGCTAGTTGTTTTGTAATGTCCTTGCTTAGAGCGGGCTCCCTGTTCGTGCTCACTTACGTAAGGTCCAAACAATGTTGGTGCATCATCAGCTCGTTGAAGCTGTGTTTGGACTGTGCGCTCTGTGACATCGCCGAAATCCGTGCGCCTCGTCTGAGCAATACCAGAATCTGTCAGGTTTCTAGGTTGCTCTTTTGGGGTAGAGTGTTGTGGTGTCAAAAACCTAGGATTTTGAGTTTGTCTCAACTTTTCTATCTTTTGCTTTACATCTTCCTCTAACGTACTTATATGCTGTTGTAAATCGTCCATGTTTAATCAAGTATAGGTGCACTTGCCAATATCCCACCGCTGCCACCAAAATTATGTCACGTACTCGGTGTAGTGACTTCTGGGTATCGTACCAGAGTTTACCCCTGGATATTGGAAGATGCACCGTTTCTTAGCTTTCTATCTTTAAACTTGTATTTTGGCCTCTATCACACACTTACAATGTGTGGGACGTGTTACTGTCTCTGAATAGACCTTGTGTGTCGTCCAGTAACAACCAGTGCTAACCTGTGCACTATTACTAAGCTTTATACTTCCTATGCGCTGCTATTCCTGTGCACCACTATCCTGTGCACTATCGGTCTGTTCCACCTGTGCACTGCTTTACCAGCACACCCTGGTTTATGTTTTACTTGTTTACCTGTGCACTATAACCGCACAGTCGCATATGCACCTGTTACCCGGTGCGTATGTTCCACTTATATCCTCCTGCAACCTTATTCAGGTACGCAGATAGATTCTTATTCAGAATCTATTTAATCTTTATAAAGTGAAAATTATCCTTCTTACTTCTTTTAGACGTCTGGATTATCCAACAAGCGACCCTTGTTCTGACAGCACATCAGCTTATATACTAAGGTTTTGGACCATACCATTTAATTTGGACGATACCATATGTCTTATTCATATGAGTGTTTATAATTACCTAACCCTTAATGCTAAAACGTTTGAATGACGGCCCTTATGTTTACGACTACCGATCGGAATATTTCCGGGTATGCTAACCACGACCGGTCCGTTACTGATTCTAAATATTATAAATATCCATAGCAATGTAAACAAAACAAAACCGAAAATAGACCAACTGTTCAACTTTCAAACATAACGAGTTCGTATAACAATGTTTCAGCTTGATAAAAGAAATAAGATGAACCCTAGTAAAATAAAACTGATGAACGATGTTCATCACATAACTACAGACATATATTTGGCCAAGGAAACAACATGTACTTACATCAACAAAATAAAATTGTCCAGGTTACTCCATACAAGTGAATGGGGCAAAGGAATTACATATAAATGAATATGGAACATATTACTACATGCAGAAAAAAACACATATTTATACTACATTTGAAAAAAACATATAACTAAATACAGAAAATACAACTACATATATAGAAATACATTACTAGTACATACAAGGCATACAGAAGTATATACTACAGTACTAAAGAAAGACTCGGACCTATTTCATTGAGCAGCATCTCCTCTGAAACCATACAAAGTCAAAAATATTAGGACATGTACTTCCTAAAGGAGTAGGTCCGGTAAGACCCCTTTTTGGCCCCAAAAAATAGCAGTTTTACAAAATTGTTAAAATGTAAACTTTTAGTTATTTATTGTACAGTCGAATTCTTCTGCTACATAAATATGGGCTGTTTTTGACAATACAATGAACATATATCGGATACTAGCACCATTAAGTCATGCTTAATTACTGAAATCTTCACAATTCTAGCATTTTAGTTAAATTTTAGACGGTTTTCGTGTGACACGAAAGTGGCCGCATTCGTGTTCATCCTTAATATTAAAATATAAGTTGTATTTTATGATAATACATAACATATATAAAGATTGAGGATGAACACGGATGCGGCCACTTTCATTTCTGACAAAAACCATCTGAAAAGTGACATTTTTCGGCATATTTGGTAGATTTTTCATATTTGAGCTTGAATCGGGTCGTTTTTAATGACTAAATCAGTTAAAAATGTTCAGATAAACTAATTGATTCAAATGAAATAGACACTTAAGTGTTTAAAAAGTGGTCAAAATTTATCGTCAGATGAACCTGAAATTTGAGGCCAAAATCGGTCCTTACCGGACCTACTCCTTTGTCTTGGAAACAAACTTATTTACACAGAAAACACCAATTCTTAAAGAAAAGTAATCTAATGTAATGGATTGCATTTGAAATAAGGTGTAATTGTAATGTAATCGATTACATTTTATTAGCACAGTAATTGTAATTTAATCGATTATATTTTAAAGTAATCGACCCCATCCCTGCTTACAACTACTAACCGTGTTAGTGTTTTTTCCAAAATTTAAACATTTATTTCTTAATTAACAGATATAGAATTTGCATCTTTCCTGGAATGTATGCATGACCACAAAGGAGTAGAAAATCCAGAAAAAGAACTGATAAATGCCTTTAAAGCTCATGATACACAGAGTAAAGGCTATGTTAATGCATCAGAAGTTAGGCATATCTTAATGAATCTAGGAGAAAAATTAACTAACCGAGAAGGTATGAATGTATTGATATATATGATTTTATTACTCAGCTGTGGATTTGGTATTTGGTCAGGAAATTTATCTGATTGAGTTATGTTGTGTAATATTGTTCAGATCCGCCAGGCTGTTTGACAATAATTTGTATTTTAGTACATACCAACTAAGTATTAAAATATTTGGTTACATAGTCATATTATGCAGCTTCAGTTTTAAGAAATAATAAAATTGAGACTGGAAATGGGTAATGTGTCAAAGAGACAACAACCCGACCATAGAACAGACAACAGCAGAAGGTCACCAACAGGTCTTCAATGCAGCGAGAAATTCCCACACCGGGAGATGTCCTTCAGCTGGCTGCTAAACAAATATATATACTAGTTCAGTAATAATGAACGCCATACAAAACTCCAAATTGTACACAAGAAACTAAAATTAAAAATAATACATTTTTTGACAAGACTAACCTGACTTGGGACAGGCGCAAAAATGTGGCGCGGTTAAACATGTTTATGAGATCTCAACCCTCCCCCTATACCTCTAGTAAATGTAGAAAAGTAAACGCATAACAATACACACATTAAAATTCAGTTCAAAAGAAGTCTGAGTCTGATGTCAGAAGATGTAACCAAAGAAAATAAACAAAATGACAATAATACATAAATAACAACAGACTACTAGCAGTTAACTGACATGCCAGCCCCAAACTTCAATTAAACTGACTGAAAGATTATGATTTTATCATATGAACATCAGGCACAATCCTTCCCGTTAGGGGTTTAGTATCATACAATCATAACATATATAAGAAGAACATAACTGTGTCATGCCAACAACTGGTTTTTAAATAAATGTGTTTAGTTCCTATGCAAAGACCCTATAAGTGACACTGAATCAATATAATAATGTATAGTTGTAAATCTATCTCAGATCTGCAGGGCAGTCCTTTCATGTGTGAAGAAACTTTAAAATTTTAAAACACCTATTGAGCATGGATTTTTTATTACAAAATTCACGTGGCTCTTATAGTATTCAAAGTCTAATTTAACATTTTGCCAGGAAGTTCATTATTTTATGATTTTCAGACCTGTTTGGTACAATCAGAACTTGTAGTCATTCAGTATTTGCTGAATCTTTCAATTTTAATAATCCCTCTGAGCATGATTTTGAATCAATGGTTAGTAACAAACATAGAACAACATTGTGGCATAAGAATGACCTTGCCCTTATATTGACTTACTGCTTTTATAATATTGCAGAGCTCTGCATAAGATGATAAGGTTAACATATCATCACACACAAATGTTTTCAGAATTTTTACATTTTTTGTCCCTATATATATATATTATGTACATATTCCTTTAAAAAATATTTTAAATGTTTTCTGAATTTTGATTTTGAATCCTCTGTACTTTTCATGATCAATCATACCATCTTTTACAGAGCAATTATGCAATTTTATAATTATATGGTGTGTTTTATTTTTACAGTTGAAGCAATGTTGCGAGATGCAGGAACACAGCCAGGTGGACAGATTAGATACAATGAATTTGTGAAGACATTGTTGACTCCTGTACCAGATTATTAAAACATAGAACTTATATATATGAAAGTCTCAAGTATGGCCACATCACAAAGGCATCTTTTTTGTTTAGATTGACATACACCGTAAATCATGCAAGATAATTTACTCTCTTATTTTTTTTTTAAATTTAAAAACATCGTTTTGTTCTTTTTTCCCCGGATTACAAATGAAATTTAAATCCTGCTTTATATTTTAGTGTCTTACTTCTCTTGCCCTTGAATCTTGAAAATATAAATAAAAATGATGTGGCCATACTTTCCCCAAAATTACTACAAAATTTTTAAAATGCAAGCAATACACAACAATATTGGTTTGTTTTATGAAGCATACAGTCACATTATAAAAAACTTTTAATGTTCATTTATACACAGTTAAAAAAACTATGTTTCTACATGTCTATAATTGATTTTTTATACATTATATTTCATTTTTATTGTATAGATTTTGAAGTAACATATCACTATCAGACATTCCATGTATAACTAATGTCTTTAGACAGGTCATGAATAAGTTGTCTTTCATATAATAAGGTTGTAAAAATAAATTTATTACTTCTTTGCTGTACCTACATTTGTTTCACTAGACTATACTTGACTACAACTGAGGGATTGTATGTACAAAAAGGTTATCTGTTAGCTTTTTCTTGAAAGTATCTGTTTATAAGATTTAATCCAATTCTTTATTTGCCTTATTTTTAATAGATTTGCCTTTGGACCTCCTCCGTTGTTAAATCTTTTATAATAATAATAATTTCAAAATCAACAGGACTATGGGTAATTTTGATATTCATGTTTTAAAATGAAAAACAAACCTCATATCATGGGTCAAATTCCCAATGTTAATGGTGTTTTTAACCAATCACAATGTTTTGTTGTGCTGTCTTAAAAATGTTACCCCAGAATGTTAAAGGTTCTGAAACAGAAAACTTACAAAAAGTGTTAAACCACACTAATTTGTGTAAAATTAATTGAATAATATGTACTTGTCAGTTGTGCTTATTGTTATATTTTATTGATATATTTCTACAAAGAATAAAAAGTTGATATTTGTATTATTTCTTTTTGTCACCCACACATCATGTAGTAGGGGTGTTTTAAATACTGGATTTTAGATTGTCTGGTTTGTTACTGCTCTCACATGTTTAATTTTTGACAGATTTAATGAAACATTTATCATATCATTATGTTTATATCAGCAATATCTGGGACGAATTTAAAATAAAGCAGTGTTTATGCCCCTGCCGTAGCAGAGGGGGCATTTAGTTTTACCCTTGTCTGTCCCTACATACGTAGAAATAAAAGGATCAATACCACAAAAGGATTTATTTGGGGTTTATTGTACCAACAGTTTAGGAATTAGGGGGTCAAAAACAAGCATTTTTATACATTCGCAAACAAATTTTTGCATCCTATAATGCTATCATGTCTACATGTTGTCTGCGTTGTTGTCGTCGTCGTCCGAAGACGCATTTAGTGTCCAGACAATAACTTTAGATTTAGTGAATTGATCTCAATAAATTTTTACAAGAAGGTTTAATACCACGAAAGTAAGGTTGAGAATGATTTTGGGGTTATGGTCCCAAAAGTTTAGGAATTAGAGGCCAAAAAGTGGAGCCAAAATAAGCATTTTTGTAGTTTTCAAACAATAACTTGTGTTTAAGTGGATGAATCTCTCTGAAATTATACACCAAGTTTCCATACCATTAAGGGATGGTTAGTAATGACTTTGGGGGTTATGGCTCAAAATGTTTGGAATAAGGGTAAATAAAGGGGTATTAGGGTAAAAAAAGGGGGGAAACTAGGTTTTTTCTGGTCATTGAACAATTAAGACAATTTAAAAGCAGTGTAAGGGAGGTAATTCAAAGACAGTTAAGATACAATGTTTGGTAGGTTCTGATTTACCCCCTTACACAACTTGTAAATAAGGTATAAAGAAATGTCAGGTTTGGGACTTATTGCAAAAAAAAGGGGGGTGGTAGTAGTTTTCAATTTTTTTCTTCAAATTTCTTAAATTCCAAATTTTTGAAGAAGAAATCTTTAATTGCACAATATTGCATAATAGATTTGTAAGATCTTGACATTTGTTTTGTGTCAGAAACTCATATTATGTCAAAAATTTGATCACAATCCAAATTCAAGAGCTGTATCAAGCTTGAATGTTGTGTCCATACTGTTCAGGGTTCGACTTTTGCGGTCGTATAAAGCTGCGCACTGCGGAGCACCTGGTTGTAGTTTCTGAACAGGTAATTGTGTGTAAGTAAATATAAGAAGATGTGGTGTGAGTGCCGATGAGACAACTCTCCATCCAAGTCACAATTTTAAAAAAGTGAACCAATATAGGTCAAAGTACGGTCTTCAACTTGGAGCCTTGGCTCACCGGCCCAGAACAGCAAGCTTATAAGTGGCCCCAAAAATTACCATTCAAACAGGAAAACCAATGATCTGACAAAAAGAGAAACGCATTATGTACGGATCTCTCTAAATTCGTACCACAAGGTTCCTTATCACAAAGCATGCAAAGGAAAGGCTGTGATTGAGTATGGTGGTAATTGCCTCAAACATGCAGGCAAAAAAGGGGCCAGAAACATTCATTTTTCTAGTTCCCAGACAATAATTTGTGGTTAAAGAGTATGGATCTCTATAAAATTCCATACAACAAAGGGAAAGCTGGGATCGATTTTGGAATAATTGCTCCAGGAGGAGGGGAGTGGATTAAAAGATGGGTGCTTTTTGTGAATATAAATAAGAAGATTAGGTATGAGTGCAAATAAGAAAAATCGCCATCATCCAAGTCTTAAAGTATAAAAAGTTAACAATTATAGATCAAATAACGGTCTTCATCAAGGAGCATTGGCTCGCACCAAACAGCAAGCTATAAAGAGCCCCACAATGACTATTGTAAAACAATCCAAACAATAAAACCAACGTCTATTTAAAAAGGACATGTGGTATAATTGCCAATGAGACAACTCTAAAAAAAAAAAGACCAAACGACACAGAAATTAACAACTAAAGGTCACCGTACGGCCTTCAGAATAAGGAACGAAGCCCATACCGCACATCAGTAAGCTATAAAAGGCCTCATCTGTATAAAAACGAGACACGAGTAACACTTAAACACCACATCAAAACTAACCACTGAACAGGCACCTGGCTTAGGACAGGTGCAAACAAATGCAGCGGGGTCAATCTTTTTAACAAACGCCAACCTTCACCATGAGAGGTGAAACATTAACAATATGAATATACACTTACAAAATGTATTTGTATGTACGTCGCCTTTGCTGTCATCGTTTGGCGTTGTTGGGTTCTGTTGACTTGAGTTTTAAATGTCCCCTTACTGTGGCGTATCTCATTGGTCGGGTTGTTGTCTCTGACACATTCCCCATTTTCATTCTCAATTTAATTCAATGTCTTAATTGAAGATATAGAACTATTTCGTGCGAGATAAATGATTAAGAAGCCATGCCTGGTAGGAGACGATATTACAAATCTGAATCCCGTTCTGTAAGCATACCACCCTACATGTATCTACACAATGAAAAACTCTTTCAACAACAGATTAAATTTCCCCAGTTGACCTGTTGCAATACCAAATATCCACTTAAATGCAAATTTGATTCACCCTTTGGTCTGTACAATTTCTTTCCATCCATAACCCGCTCGACCAACTTTGCAACAGTTATTCTTTAATTTGATGAAGTTTTTGATAACAATATGTTCGGTTAGTCTTCAAATATTTGTCACTGGATCGTAAAACGATAGGCTTCATGATGATTTCATTGAAATCAGTAGGTCAATTTGAACGAGACAGAGTATGCAAGGTGTTTTTCTGCAGTGAAATGTCATTTGAAGTGGCTGCTACTAGTTTGATAATGACACATATTAACTAGAGCATTCTTGCTGCTTACAATTATCTTTATCTATAATGAACTTGTCCCAGAAGTTACATTTGAAAATATTTTGTTAAAATGTTGACTTAAAAAATGTATTTGTAGATCTTATCTTGCTGAACATTATTGCTGTTTACAGTTTATCTCTACATGTTTCTATAATAAAATTCAAGATAATAACCAAAAACGGCAAAATTAGATCCTGACCTGAAATACAATTTTATCCCCATGTCAGATTTGGTCTAAATGCTTTTCAGAGATATAACCCCAAACCTACATTTTACCCCTATGTTCTATTCTTAGCCATGGCAGCCATCTTAGTTGGTTGGCCGGGTCACCTGACACACTTTTAAACTAGATACTTCAATGATGATTGTGGCCAAGTTTGGTTAATTTTCTTTAGAATTTTGTAAAAGTTAACGACGATGGACGACGACGACGGATGACGGACGCCACGTGATGATAAAAGCTCACTTGGCCTTTCTGTATTTTAATGTCTGTAAATAATTGATAGATGCAATAATATAACTTCTCTTTTATGTAAAAATCTGAAAATGTATAAATATGTATAGTATGATTGACAAAGAAACAACAAGAGACAATGCAAATGACGTAGATTGTGTCTAGTTTGAAAATCGCTATCAGAAAGACATCCGGTGTTACTTTCTTTCAATACGTCTTGAATTAGCCAACGATTTAACTAAAACATACTACGATTTAGTGCATGTACTTACGAGATTAAATATCGGGTGCACTAAGTTTTCATCAACGTGTCAAGGATCAAAAGATAAAGGTATCAACAATCTAATGTCATCTATTTTCATTCATTTTTGAAAAATGCCTAACCTTGAGTTAAAAGGATAGATTTTTGTCAAAATAATTTTCTAAAGATATTGATTTTTTACGATTTAAGTTAATACTTCTGTAACCAAAAACTCCTCTCTTGTACATGTCCTCAATTTAAAAAATATAAAATATATTTCTATGAAAGATGTGTGAATGTTTGGTTCCGAAATCAATTATCTTGACAGACTTAATAACACCTTTGTATTAAGCATGTAAACTAAACATTATGGCTTTATATATATATGACGAAACTGATCAATAATCTTCAGGGAAACCCTAAACGGACTTTTTTATACACTTTAATGTTTGTGTATCAATCGAATGCGATGACATAAAAATAAGCATGTCGCCGCTTCAATCGTGCAAGATTTTCATCTTCGTAGTGCGTTGGCTATGCAGTTTATTTCCTGAAAGATGGAAAATTAAAATCACAAAAGTAGTCCCTAATCAAATGGCAAAATCAAAAGCTCACACATCAAACGAATGAATAACAACTGCAATAAGTAAGTAAGTAAGTAAGTAAGTAAGTAAATTTTATTTAGAGTCGGCATATATATATATATTTAACTCATCTAAACATCAACCCAACAATGTTAGATCTGTAAATTTGCTTTCGCAAATTTTTGGTTCTTCCCTCGCCGGGATTCGAACCCATGCTACTGTGATATCGTGACACCAAATCGCCTGCACTGCAGCCGTCCCGCTAGACCACACGACCACCTGGGCTCTCAAAAAAAGAGCTTTCGCTGGCCGTGTGTTACCTTTCTTCGTCAGTTTTAATCTAGCGGCGTACTACAGTACATGATATATAAGGCATGAAGATGTTATTGTTACAGATCAGCTAAATTATCTATAGTAAAGGATCCTACAAATTAATGTAATATACAGTCACAGAAAATAATTATATTTATAAGTACGTCTGAGTCAGTGACAACTCTACAACAGATGTATCCATCGGATCGCCATCAATGATGGTGATACATGGCTGTGTACATAATGTATATATATAGATTCTACCATTGTATCGAGTGTAATACGATATTTATCCACTCGAGACAGTTAAATTTTCAAATTTAAAACGCGAGGCTTGCCCGAGCGTTTTAAATATTTAAAATTTAACTGTCGAGAGTGGATAAATATCGTATTACACGAGATTTGGTGGTAGAATCTGTTTCTCTAATGATTTTCTAACATTATGCAGGCAAACTTATACCTTCTTTTCCAATGATCTGCAAAAAAATGTGTTCTTTCTATGGGACGTCATCAGGCATGGTCGCCTTTTTTCATGGCGTCACAATAGGAATTTCAGAGGAAAGCAAGAAAATTCGACGTCATAATCGGATTTTAACCAATGAAGTACTGAGATCAAAAGAACCACACGTTGATTAAATTTGTTTTATACAATGGGTGCAGAAAGGGATAAATATACGAAGAATTAGAGAAACAACTATATACACAATAACAGACAAAACATTCCTGACTTGGTACAGGCATTTTCTTATGTATAACAGTTTGGATGAAAACTGGTTTTATAGCTAGCTAAACCTCTCACTTGTATACACTTGTAGAAGGAATCACTCTAAGAAGAACTTAGAAAATGCACAACGACGACTGTTTACATGGTTAATTTCCTTTGAAATTGTTTAAACAAACAAAATTAAACGAAGAAAAATACAAATTATTGAATTCTTCATACTGATATGTAATAAGTAACAAAAAATAAAAGAGGATAATTCAGACATTAACTATAGAATCAAACAGAGCTTTTCTGAGTTTAGGGTCATTTCATGAATGTTGCGTTTTTGATGTACATAGATAATTGCAGGCCTGTCTGTAAAAGTTAACAGCAAAATGCTGTGATATTTTTTGGTTTGTAATGAAAAAAATATTAATTCATTTATTCGGAAAATACGGAAAGTTAGGAAAACGTACCAAAAATAAAAATCGAAACGTTGCTCGGACACTTCTTTTCTCCATCATGAAAAAGCTTCTGTTCAAGTTTCATAAAATTGTCCGATGTTTAGAAAATGTTATTGGTGTATAAAAAAAACCTGAAAATACAGACCAAACATAAGTGAGTGTTGATGATGCTGATACGGATGGAAAATGAAATCGCTATGTCTCGCGAATTTTGTTGCGGCATGACAAAATGCTAAATACTTATCGAAATAAATTGCGACTATATATAACAGTACATAACAGTACTTATATTTTATTAAGAACAAATTTATCAATATCAATATGGATTCGGTGGATCTGGCGGCGGTGGCGGCTCTAGAACAACAGGCCATGGTCTCATATTCATGTTGTCGTCAGTAATGCTTGCTACAGATATCCCATTAATTTCTATAAAATAGACAATAAGGTTAAAATTGCATTTATAACTAATCTAAGTAAAATTCCATCTATCGTACATTGTCACTCGTTATTCCTCTGTTTACTGTTAGCAGCACAGCAAAATAACAGTCCTATATTCTAGTAGACGTACCAGGGGTGAAGGAGTAGACTCAATACTGCAAAATGAGAGGGGATAACCTCTGAAGTTACAAGCAACCCCTCCCCCCAAAACAAATTAATATAAATCAAATTGAAATAAAAAAAAACCCACAAACTTTCAATAATCATTTAGTCATTGTCTTAATTCAGTTTCATTTTCTATTTTCACTGAAAAAAATATTCCAAAAGAGTACATACTTATGCCTGGGCTCCTATGCCAATGCATAATATTTATCACGAGTGATGATCAGTAAAAGCAATGGTACAGTAACTGAGTACGGCAAAAACGGACATATATGATTTTTATTTAAGTAGAATACAAATCGCTATACCATTTTTGTTCTATAAAGACAATGGTTTCTTTTATCGTATATAATGTATTGGGTACAGTTTTCTAAGAAAAAAGTGTAAGAACGGTTTGAAATATTTTGGTGTATGTACTTCAGTTTGAGATATTATATTTATTTTCATGGCCCCGTATACATTTTTATTTTTTTAATTCTGTCGAATGAGTGTAACTGACAATCTCCTTCTGCTGCACGGAACACTGTAGCATTTGATTTTTGTGTTTTTACTTTTTAGAATATCTAAGTTCTACTTTCCCAGGCCTCTGGTTCAGAGATTATTGCTGTTGGAAACTAAACTTAAATGTTATTTGTTTATGTAATATGTTTTAAGTAACTACTAGACTAAGTTTAGTTTATATTTTTATATGGTACATAATGTGCATTCTCTCATGTAATATTTTTACTTGTCTGTATATATTCATTGCATACATGTACAAAAAATGTATGCTGTTAGATGCATATATACTCATATTAACATTCCATTTTATGTAACTGAAACTAAACGTATGCAAGTATCCGTCATGTTATGTTTGTAAAGATAAAACGTGTCATGTGTATTTAAAAGAGGGAAACAGGATACTCGCCAGATCATGCAGCATATATTATTACTGCACAGGCAATATACTTGAATTATCTTTCCAACCAAATATAAAAACAAAAGAAGATATGGTTTAATTGCCAATTAATGAGATAACTCTCCACAAGAAACCAAATGGCACAGACATTAATAACTATAGGTCACTGTACGGCCTTCAACAATTAGCAAAACCTAAACATACCGCATAGTCAGCTACAAAGGGCCCCGAAATGACAAATGTCAAACGATTCAAACGCGAAAACCAACGGCCTGATTTAAACGAGAAAACAAACGGCCTCGGCAAAGAACAAATGTATATTTGTCGAATTGTTTTGCTTCCTCAAGCTGAAAACGATCTTTTACCGTTATAGTTATTCAAATTAAACTCTTATAATAAATCGTACTACTAATCGTTGTCTTTGTAGTACATGTATACAGTGGCATGTTGTAAGGTATACTGTATAAGTATTTTTATATATATATATAATGTTTCATTACCTTTCCCATGATCAATAGGTACATCTAGCTCGCTAAGAGATTGAATTTGCCAGTCTTCGTCCAGACGTGGAACACTAACTGGAAAATTAAAACATTGACATGTCCTGAATGTGTCTGAACTGAT
Source organism: Mytilus edulis (assembly GCA_019925275.1). Lineage (NCBI taxonomy): Eukaryota > Metazoa > Mollusca > Bivalvia > Mytilida > Mytilidae > Mytilus > Mytilus edulis. The sequence continues at coordinate 90,517,937 of CM034354.1, read as the reverse complement.
GTAAACCAATGACACCCATTGTTAAAACAAAGTCTTTTTTATAAGATGTTGATTTTAAGTTTTTCTATTCATATATAGTTTTCTAATTCTTACCCAAATAACCCTCAATGCCTTGTCATTAGAACAAAAAAGGTCTTTTGATCATACTTTAAACATTAATTTAAACCATTTATCTCTAAATACAAAAAACAAAATTATAACATGTAACGGTGTTTTACCTCTTTTACTTGGTATTCGTAATTTGTGTTTGTTTTTCAAACCAAATATTGTCATATGATCTGAAGTGTCATGCATGGTTTCTTCATCATGGTCCGTTGAATGGACTTCATCGACTACAAAATATACGTTATGAGATTTTATGATAAGGTATCAGACCATTACATTTACTAACGTCCTAACAATACATAAATATAAGAAGATGTGGTATCAGTGCCAATGAGACAACTCTTCATCCAAGTCACAATTTATAAAAGTAATTCATTGTGAAAGTACGATCTTTAACAGGGAACCATGCTTGCCACTGAACAATAAGCAATAAACAATCAATCAATACCACGAGTTTTGCCAGAATTTGCATCCTCAGACGTTTCCTATTTGACAAAGTCTTTCTATCTTGTTTTTTTTGTTTTTTAGATTTATAATTTTGTAACGTTATTGCAACAAAACTAAGGGTTTCCTTTGCAATGACGTCAAAGTGTGTTCTCCTATAATTCTGATTATATACCTTTAATTAGTGTGAAAGCCCATCCATTGTGCACAATAATACTATTGAACATCATAGACGTTTGAAATACTTTGTACGATTTAGTTGACTTTTAAAAACTTTTTGTGAAGAATAAATTGTTGTTTGCTTAATGGGACATTTGAAATACGTTGTGTGATTTTGTTATGACTTTTAAAACGATATGGCAATTCAAACTTTTCACTTTCGACAAAATATCGATTGATTTTGCGTATGCATCTCATTTTCATTTGTTATAATTTAAAAAAAAGCACAGTCACATAAATGTTATTAAAATTCTGGCTTTGTTGTGTGACACTGACCATATCATTACGCATAGTCAAAATTTCATTTAAAGCAACTAAGAAACGAAAGTAAGTGAGGACACCTTTTTATTCATATTTGTATACTCAAACGCTGAAAGTTTTTACGTATATTCCGATGAGGAATTTGTAGGTGCATAAAGGAAACACTATCCAAATAAAACAATAACTATACAGGGTATATAATTGAGTCGTATTTCTTACCGATATATACATTTATTTGTTGGGATGTTTTAACCTCTTCCTCACATTGATGAACCGCATGTTACCGTTACAGATATACAAATTGAAAACATTGTTTTCGGTCCTACGATTTCTTATAACATGTAACTTAAACGGAAAATCGTTGTCTGCTGATATAGTAGAAAAAAAATAGCAAAGTAAACTGGTGTTCATTACCTTTGTCAAAGTCAATTGGTATATCTAGTTTGATGTCGCCAAGAGATTGAGCAAGTTCTTCATCTTCACACGAAAGCCGACCTACAAAGTTAACACAGCGACAGGTACTGAACTTGTCTGAGCGGAAGTATTTAAAATTATATCTCATAATTACATTGTAAGACCTAAAAGAAAATTAATTACCTTAGCTGTATTTGGCAAAACTCTAATATTTGTCATTTTCGTACTTTGTTTGGCCGTTCAACACTCTTTGATTCGAGCGTCACTAATAGTCTTATGTAGACGAAACGCGCGACTGGCGAAAATATAAAATTTCAATTGTATCATGATCTTATTTGTCATGAATGATTGAATAATCACATTATTCTGACTACTTGCCAGCCAGTATTTGCTCTTGATTTTACATGCAAAGGACAGTTAGAAAATGGCACTTTTATAAAGTCTTTCGTTAGGTCCTACCAGTGCGTTACTAAGAGCAAGTTATGGAATAATTCACCTTAGATGATATGAAATACAATGCGATTTTTGTGACCCTATTAGTATAAAATGCAAAAACGTATGCACTCGTAGTTCCCCAGCTGTTTACTATGAACTGCAAATAACAATCATATTATATCAATAATTACCTTCGGTAAAATTGTCTCTTTCAGTGTTGCTTTTCGTCTCATCTGTAATAGTGTTACAAATGAATTACCGGTATATAACTCTAAACATCACATATTGTTCAGAATCTATGACTTTAACGCTCGAAGACATAACTTTGGATAATAAAAACGGTCATGTACTGTCCAAGTATGCGACATAAACTCATCTGTTTGTAAAAATACATTTTAACGATGTACCCACTGCAGGTAGATACAACGCAAGACATTTGCCTATCTATATCAGAGACAATGTGAACATTAATTTTTTCATTGTTTTTCTAACTGGCAATATAAAACAAACTTTGTCGTTGTCAGTTTATTTTCGATTTATGAGACTGTCCCTTTGGTATCTTTTGTCCATCTTTTGTAAGTGGCCAAGAGTTTCTTCTAGGCGATTCAAACACACATCATAATATGTCTTGATAAAGAATATTCTAGTAAAAATATCGTGTTGTCACATCTTATTTTGAATGTTAAACTGAAGAGTTTGGAATCAACAATATATTTAGTTATTCAAACTTTACAGTTACATCCCTTGTCAAAGAGTAAATTTAAGGAAGAAAAAACAACTACATTGTATAACGATACACAGGACATATATGTTGCTTACTGTTACTGACTATCTTATCCTGGTACCTTTGATAACTATTTACATCAAACCCCAACATGAACAACGCATGAACGTTAAAAAGTGTAAGATCTTTACTTCTTCGTAAAATCTGTATACATGTTTGACGATAAAAGTGTGAAGATGAAGCATAGTGCATCCATGTTTCAAATTAGTCAAGTTCGAAGTAAAATAGAAGTTACAATTTTTCTGATAAATTTTTTATCTATGCTTAAATATTTTGCATGAATATTGAGTGAATAATAAGTTTGTTCTTGTTATTACGATCCCACTCTAGTATAATCAACACATACCCATCAATGTTGCAACTTAAGGCAACCAAAAATCAATCAATCAATGTTGCCAGTTCCACGTGCAGACGCCATATGATATAGTTTATTGCAACACAGTCTCAGACTCTGTTATACGCGAATGTAAATAATGTTCATATATTTTCCAATTCATGTGACATTTTAACAGCCTCATTAATGTCACTGGGTTCGTCACTTACTATCAGATTAACTCGGAATAATGTGTCGGATACAATAATTTTCAGAAGACAAAAACTAGAAACAGAACTGAATAGGATGTTTACAAATCTTGGTTAGAAATGTTTCACGACAATACACACTTTGTAACTATACATTTTCTATTACGCGAAAATGGGTAAATCGGTTTGCGGAATTTATATTCATTTACGTGCCCTTTTCATTGCATCCAGATTTCATACACCAAACTTATTTGATAATTTCATTTAATGAAGAATGCAAGAGGTTTTAAATCTTTGCATTCTTATGTGTAGATCTTTGTTTACACAATGAGACTCAGAGTTTGATGTATAGATCTTTTAATTTCTTGATTGATTTGTAATTTATTTTTTTTTGTAATATAAACAAAGAAGATGTGGTATGATTGCCAATGAGACAACTATCCACAAAAGACCAAATGAAACATACATTAACAACTCTAGGTAACCGTACGGCCTTCAACAATGAACAAAGCCCATACCGCATAGTCAGCTATAAAAGGCCCCGATAAGACAATGTAAAACAATTCAAACGAGAAAACTAACGGCCTTATTAATGTAAAGAAATTAACGAAAAACAAATATGTAATACATAAACAAACGACAACCACTGAATTACAGGCTCCTGACTTGTGACAGGCACATACATGAATAATGTGGCGGGGTTAAACATGTTAGCGGAATTCCAACCCTCCCCTAACCTGGGACAGTGGTATAACAGTACAAAATAAGAACGAACTACAAATATAAAAATCAGTTGAAAAAGGCTTAACTAATCAGATAAACAAAATATACAAGTGAACATGTTTTGTTTCTACAAACTAAATAAAAACTGGTGGGTATGGTGTGTATCTCATATCAGTCTTAAATCTTTTTTATGTACAAAACATGTTCGAACGAGCATATATAGTACCTTCTATCTTAAAATTTGGTCTGTTTTTCGACATCAATATAAAATAGTAATCCCAGGTTAAGTATGATCTCCTATACTGCAGACTTGTAAACTAAAATGATAATCATAACTTGATGTACTTTTTGGAAAACATTATATATTGATTTCAAAACGACAGTTTCTTGGATTTGGTCCGGAAACGTCCAGTAAAAGGAGAACCTCTGAAAGATGTTGAGGATTTAACGCGCAGAGAGCAAGTAACTCTACAACCCCAGTGTATTAGATTTTACGAACACAATTCAATCGGTTCTATCAGAGAATATATGTGACCTTATTTCTTAACCCCTGCCAAGATATATGTGCCAATTTAAAGTGGATCATAGGCATATATTTCCTCAATCTAATTTCTTTCATCATGGGAGCGACATATCAGAGAACGGGAGCGATAGTGGGAGATATTATGGACATAATTGTGCAAATCGTGATACAAGCATGAAATTTGGTATAAAGGACAACTAAATGATACTAAAAAAAAATCCGCTGCTGGCCATAATAAAAAATCATTTTTTCAAGATGGCCACCACTCATTTTGAAAATGGCGTCATTACAAATTGACAATACTGCGTTTATCCTTTGAAAGGTGTGTTATCCCTACAATCTGATGTAAGTTTTGATAAAAAGTAAATAACAGATCATAAATATAACTAGACAATAACTAAATGATACAAAAGGTGACTTCCGGTTTTAAAATGCCGGCAAAAAAGTCAAAAATGACAATTTTTATACTTTCAAGCAACATCACAAGGGATGTTACTGATTGTTTTCAGTTTTCTTTCATAGTTTGCTTAAACGACATTGTGTGTATCTAAAAATTATCAAACTGACAGTTGCATGTACACAAACCCGTACAAGGAAGGCCAGAACGGTAACATTTACAATTACCAACACAGCTGGGTTTCTTGCATCCGCATTTCACAAGTTCCTGACACGACGATGAAACGAAGTCCATTTTGGTTTCCAATTGTCGATGTCGTTTTCTTTCGTCCAACCCCAGTGTTCAGGACTTGGTACCTGTTGAATGCATACGTCTGTTTGGGCCGAAACATGTCCGCCTTGGAATGCTGCTTTTTTTGTGTGTTCCAGAAGAGCACCTCTGGTAGGCGGAATAGCATCATAAGGCCTCTGCTTCCTCGCAAACAATTCAAACCGCGCCTCATTCACTGCAAATGTTGCTGTTAATCTGTCATACACAATGCAAACAAATGCTTCTATGAGGTCCATGTCTGTGTCTTCAATAGAGTTTGGTCTCATTCTCAAGCAGGAGAAAACGTCTGTTACATCCGGAAATACTTCCCATGTCTGCCAAGCTGATTTCTTCCCTTTCCCACGAAATGCTGACACAGTGTCACACCCACTAAATGCATGAAAGAAAGGAAGAACAGCTACACGAGGACCTAACGAATTCGATAATTCATGCACTGGGATCCATCGAAAGTCTTTACTTCTTCCAAAACCGATCCACAATTTTTCAACACCTAATCTTTCAAATGCGGCAACTCCTAACACTACTACATCCGTGTCGGTACTACTTATTATCACTTTTTTTACAACCATTTGCAGCAGCATGCTTAACATGGACAAACAGTCGTGTATCGGCTTCCTCGTAGTTACAAGGAGATATCTGGGAGATATTTGTATTGCTATTACAAAGAACATTTTCACCTTGCGTCACATAAACAATTTTTCTATCAGTCTCTAAACGAGCGATTCTGTCGGCCAGAAAATGGAACAATTCAGTTTTGTTGTCATCCTCACGGAGAAAACTACTCCAAACCCTTGGCGTTCGACCTGAACCTACAACTTTCCGTCTTGCACCAACACCTCGTTTTCTTCTCGTTCCAGCCTTCAAACTATTCTTCAAGTAAACGTCAAAAACAATGTCTACTCTTGAATAATCATCTGTGCAAGATTTTATGTAAGGCAGTATGACATCATATGCATAGTCATCAAATGTTTTTGCCCCACGTGGTGGTCTGGAATTAACAATTGCTGCCCAATCAACAATGAATGCGTCTGAGTGTGGATCAGTTGAAGGCAAATCGCAGAAGGATTCAAGTACGTTCATTAGCTGCGATTTATTTCCACTGTTGAAAGTGCCATCCTGAGACAAAGTCGGTGGAGCAGTTTGGTTTTCATGACTAAAGAAATCTTCTAAGTCACACTGTCTACTTTGACACGAAATGAATAGTCGAGAAAAGAGATCGCAATCACTTTTAAGGTTCTTAAGCTTTGTTTTTGATGAAGACGTTTCAGGTTTCGTTTTACGGCTAAATAACGGGAAATTGTTCTTTTTTACCTGGTCATAAAATGCAGATTCTCCTTCGTTTTGATTTTTTTGTAATAGATCTTCGTATTGTTTCGATCCAATATTTTCGAGTCTACATATATTACCAGCCTCCGATTCAACAATTTCCTAAGAGTCAATTTTGTATAAATCTGATGACTCCTCTAAAAAAGGATTTCCAAACTCAGTCATCACTTTAGAAAGCCGTTGAACTCTTTCGAAGAAATCCCTTTGGGTCTTAGCAGAGTCTTCATGGTGCCGTTCGTCTGTTGTTGTATGACCCACTAGATATTTCAAATTCTTCTACCAATCTACTTACTTCTGGTCCAGCTACCATCCATCGCCTCAAAGCTGAGGGATCCTCAGTTAAACCTATGGCACCACTATCGCCCTTCACAATTGCATTGTTCTGTTCATGTACATGATCAATTGCGATATTAGAAAACAACTTATTGGTCTTACAAACAGTGAAATTACCATTGGCAAATTCCATTGCCACCTGTGGGTGATGTTCATGAAGGGAAGCCATATCGCGGAGATGGATCGGTAACCATCTAGCATAATTTACACGATCTAGTCCAAGAAAATACGGTATCATGCTTGATAAGGACTGTTTGTAAAGTAAAAAATCTGACTCACGAAATGATCGTACTACAGATAACACAAGAAGTTCTAAATTCATAATGGAACGCCAGAAATTAAACTGGGGTCTAGTTGACTCTCTTTCTGTGCACCAATCCATCAAATTATCGAACGTCACAGAGTCATCAGCTATATTTTCTGCGTTTATGCTTTCATAAGCCGACATTAGCAATTCAAACAAAACACAGGTAGTTACTTGATGTGCGTGTCTAGTCCTAGGTACATTTGAACATACAAGGAAGGAATCTGCCGTGCCAGATGTTGCAATATCGGCTTCTGTGAGGGCACTAGCCCATCCGCTATCACGCAAAATGTCACCAAGAATTTTAAAACAAGCCATTTCAATGTGCAATCCACCAAACATGACGACAAACTTATCTTCTCCATGCAAATTTGGCCATTCCCACTGAATTTGCTTTGCCAAAACAAAAAGTGGTTGATCTGCAGTTATAATTGGTGTTTGTCCTGGATTTAGAAAGGCAACCACTTCCTTCACTTTATCCATAGAATGCTTTATCATTGCAACTGAATGGGCTTGTTCTTCAAACAGTGGCATCAAAGAGGTTAAACTAACTTGTACAGAATGGTCTCGTTTTTGGAGGAATGATATGACGACCAAGATATGTGTTCGAAACCCAAATCCTCATCTGTTAGATGAACCTCGTTTAGCCATTCAAATTCACACTGGAGGCTTTGTTTAAGATATTCATGATCTGTTAACTTGAGTATGGTATCGGGGCTATTTAGAGGTTTAGGTTTAGTCTTTAAGTAGGCAGGTCTAATATTTGCGTATGTATCTGGAAGTGAAGATACTTGTCTTGAATTTGATCTATTTCCAAGTATTAAGTCTCCACGTTCAATCCCACTTATGTCATCTGACGGGTGCTGAAAAATAGAAATTCCTGTCCCATGAAATGACGTTTTTGCAGTTGTTGAACTAGGGTTGTGATCAATATTGTCAACAGCAGCTGTAGTGAAAAGCCCTTTTTTTCAAAACAGGAGGACATACTAAACCTTCGGACAAAAATCTTTCAACTACAGCATCTCCCAATTGTGTAGATTTTTCTAATACACGGTGATATGAAATACATAACCCTTAATGAAATAGAATATCGATCAAGTGACGCTTCCTAGTCCTTGCAAAAATTAAAAGTTCAATATAGATACAAAAAGGAGGTTCACGATCTACTGCATGCCGTTGTTGTTCTGATATTTTTGGTGTTTTTGCATGATAATTGTACATAAGCAACAGAGCAATTGCTAGATCAGACTTGCATACACTGTTCTCTAATTGAGATTGAATATCAGGGCCATGTTCAATCATGCAGACTAGTTCTAGCAGTGATGTTGGAACGCTTGATTGGGTATCTTCGGCAGAAAATGAACCAGCAAATTTTGTTTTATGTTCCTTAATTTGTGCCCTAATAATTTCTGCAGTTTTTCCAATATGTATGGTGTCGTCGTAGTTACATGCTAATGCTATTGCTGGACCAACATCTTTTTCAAAAACCAATAACACCTCCCTACCTTTCGTATATGCTTGAAGATCTGGTATCTTTGCAAGAAGCATCTCTTTCAGTCGTGTCCTGTGTATTGGAATTGTACCCTCATTTAATTGCTGAACTCTTTTTTCATACATATTTGAAAGGTCTGCCAGTCTAAATGCATTGGCCCCATCACTATTTCTTTGAGTTTCAAATACGTAATTAACCAATTCAGCCAAGGCTACATCTCCTGCTTCTTTTTCCGCATCGGTATCAATCTGTGCCTGTTCCTCTGTCCTTTTCTTCACGGCTCTTTCTTTATTATATAGAGCTGCAAGACAAGCGGGGTGGTATTTCAAGTCTTGGGCTATGACATCGCCAGTACTTAGTTTGGCCAATAACTGCTTGTCCTGAAGAGTTTCAGCACAACTTTTCAATCTATCATTTAGCTTCATTGTCATTGCTTCCCTGAGTGACGAAGGTGGAGCCTCATTGTCACACAAAAACACTTAACAATATCTTGTTTTAATTTTGTATCTAAATGATCAATTGGGCGGCGAACGAACTTGGGAAAACAGCAAGGTTCACCTTTGATTGATATTGCCGACTCGTATCGTTGTTCGACACGTTTCAATTTGGTGTTGTTAAATTTTATTCGACAACTTGGATGGTATTTTGCCTCATTTGTTGTTAAAGTGCTTTCAATACCAGAACCATTGTTAAACCTTCTAACGTCTATTGGTATAGGTAAGCTATTCATTTCGTGAAACTTAGGAATGTTGATAGCCAACATTTTATACCCATCGGCAGTTAATTTCAATGTTTCAACTGTGTCTTCTTGACATAAACAACACTTTGTCCAGTCAGTTTCCCAACTGCCTGTTGAGACTGATGACAGACGAATTCTTTTCGCCATAATGATTGTGAAAATAAAACCAAATAAAATATTTACTCTTATAGCATTAATAATATCAACAATAATTTCAATACTGATATAAAAAACCTTTTTTAAATTTCACTAAAATGATAACATGTCGAGGGATTTATCCGACTACATCGACGCAAAAAAGTGAATTCACAGGTAATTTTTCATAATTTTCAAGAAAAAGAATAAATTTCAAGATAAGGTTCGTAATAATGATATCCGATGCATTTAATAACAATTTAAGTTACAATACTATAATAATAGAATAGAAAATAGAATAGTTACAACTAAAAACGATAAAACAGTTGACAATATCCGATCAATATTACAAATAAAACATTGAAACCAAATTCATGAATGTGGGATAACTAAATACCGTGCCACGTCTTATAGCAATGCGATTTTATATTCAGCAAAACCAGTCACGACGTAATAGTAAATAACAATCATTATTATACGTGGAAAAAATATCATTAGTTAGTAAAGACAAATACATTAACGAAATGGTAAATGTTTTTGAATTTTGTAACTATTTTTTGAGCATGCGCAAAACCCAAACAAGTCAAATATTCATTTATATAATATATCTCTCATGTAAGGAAGGAAACCACCGAACCTCATTGGTTTTTTACCAAAAGAATGACAAAGAAAGACAGTTTACCAGAAAAATAGGGTTTTTCGAAATTTAAACTACAGCCATTTTGAAAAAGGCCGTGGCCATCTTGAAAAAAATGATTTTTTTTTATGGCCAGCAGCGGATTTTTTTTTAATTTCAATTAGTCGTCCTTTATACCAAATTTCATGCTTGTATCATCATTTGCACAATTCCCTCGATTTTGCTTGCTAATAACTTCCACTACGATGAGAGTTCGGTTTTTAATTAGATTGATATTTCCTCTGATTTTGTTTTCAAAATTACAATAAAGCATTTGGGTGACCGCGCAATTTTTGAGCTACAAATCGTGCAAAATTGCCTAAACTTGAATAGATTGTTTTTGAAAAAAGACAATTTTGTTAGAAATCTTAGATAGAATTTGGAAATGAAATATGATAAATTAGTATAGGTTTAATCAAACATATCAAATGTTTTAAACAAATATAAAGAAAAAAGGGTGTCACCGAACTTATTGTCTTGCTATAAGTAAAATTTAAAAATTTCTCTATCATTTCAGTATAACAGAGTTATCTCCTTTCAAATGCAAATGTTAAAAAATTGATTCTAAACCACATTTGTTTTTGTTTTTTGCAAATCCGTTTTAAACATTTGCAGATTAAGGCAAAGAACTCGACCGATTGCATGTGTACTGCTATAATTGTACAATCCAAGATGGTGGTATACAATGAATCTATCTTGATAGATTTGAAAATAAATTTTGTTTTTACATTTCATGTCAGGTAAAAGATATTTTAGCAAACACTTAACCTAACGATAAACTATTACACTATCTGTTACACACTTCGGTAAGATGTTTTATTAATAGAAATACTGAATAGCAATTGTCTCTATGATTCACCCGCTTCTATTTTATATGCAATTTATATTGGACAAGTAAGATATATTAGTATAAAAGAATACAAAACAGCAGTATGTATAGACGTTAATGAACTTAACACACATGCATTTAATATATCAATTATGTTTAACGTTGAATGCAGATAAGTTATACACTTTCGTTAGAAGGACACATTGATTTTTTTATCTGACACATTTTAAAAAACAAGTAAACATACAAAGCTATAATTTTTGAATAAAGTACATGTAGATCGACTCGGATGATATTAGGTAAGAGTTGAAATCTTTGGGTTTTCGAAAGAATGAATGAAATATCATTGAAGTTACAAATGCCCTCTTAAAATTGGCCTTGCAAACAAACACTCACTTTCTGATAAATGAAATTCTTTCTATTCCCTTGATTTAATTAATTAATTCTGTTTATTGAATAATGTACAAATACAGAGTTTTCACCCCACTTACTTAAATTTAAAGTATAGTTGTCTCGTTTGCAATCTTACCACATCTCAATTTGTTTGATATACATATGTTTGTTTTTAAAACCACGCTAGGATCTCACTAACACACATAAATGATCAATGTTCCTTTTTTTTTTATCAAATTATCAAAGAGCTCACACAATAGAGGACATTTGTGCAGTTGGATTGCAGTAAATTTGACACTTCACGTGAAACAAAATATTTCGTCTACCTTAAATCAAATAAATATACATGTAGACGGACGCATAGACCGCACGCCTTATTGCCCCTTAATATCTTATGCATGGCATATAGTAAATTGGTTCTTCGATACTTCATGTTAACTCACCTTATTTTGAAAAATAGGTATGAACGTCGTATTCCAGATAACATTATCCAAAAGATTTTCCTTCAAACTACCTTAAACGGATGCGCACAAGTTTACATATTAATGATCCCGCCAACAAAATTGTTTGTTCATATAACACTTAAATAGTTTTACCTGGGTTGATTACACATCCACTGAATGTTTTACAAAACGTGTTTACAGTAAACACTTGATTTTACCGAAATAAAACCCAATTTTTGACAGATTGCTGGACAAATATTTTATTTATCTCTTTTCGTCTTATGACATTTATTACCATGTCCGGAAAATGACAGTTGTTAACCATTTATTTTATGCGTTTTAGTTAGCGATTTTGCCATTTGATTAAGGAATTTCCGTTTTGAATTTACCTCGCAGTACGAATTTCTTGTTCGATTTTTGTGCCCTATTATCTGTGGATTATGAAACTAAGTGCATTGTTAAAAAAAATTAAACTGTAATGCAGACATGACATGAATTGATATCAAAGAACTCAATGGAATTCACTGTTCAATAGGAACTTCTTAATTTCATCACGTGGAATAAATTGACCAATTTCATAAGAGCATGTATACATTTAATTTTGTATTAAGGAAAATTGCTATGCAAAAAGAGGGACGAAAGATACCAAAGGGACAGTCAAACTCATAAATCTAAAACAAACTGACAACGCCATGGCTAAAAATAAAAAAGACAAACAGAAAAACAATAGTACACACGACACAACATAGAAAACTAAAGAATAAACAACACGAACCCCACCAAAAACTAGGGGTGATCTCAGGTGCTCCGGAAGGGTAAGCAGATCCTGCTCCACATGTGGCACCCGTCGTGTTGCTTAAGTGATTACAAATCCGGTAAATAGTCTAATTCGGTAGGTCATATTCATGAAAGGGAAGGGGATTGTAGTTACGACGTAAGGAACATATCCGATATCATTTGTGAAACGGTTATTCCATAACGGTCAACCAACTCGTGATGGCGTCCGTAAAATTTACGAAGGGATGATTTCAACTTCACTATTTGGAACTCTTGGTTTAATAGCTTCCTTGTGAGCAGCAAACCTCTATCAAGAAAATCATGATAGGAAATGCAAGCAGGGGAATATCGTATCAATTGGGAGATATATACCCCGTATGCAGGTGCTGCTGGAATGTTGCTACTTAGAAATGGAAAGTTCACAATTGGAAAGCTGAAATCATCTCTTTTGTCGTAAAGTTTTGTTTTCAACCGACCCTCATTGTCAATTTCTAGATGTAAGTCAAGATATGAAGCCGACTTAACTGTATCTGTAGTATCCTTTATCTCTAGTTCGATTGGATAGATGCGTTCCACATAGTCACCAAATTTTGAATTGTTTAGTGAAAGAACATCATCTATATAGCGGAAAGTAGAGTTAAAGGATATTGCTAACTTCTTATCTTTCTTCCTAAGAAGTTCCTGCATGAAGTCAGCCTCATAATAATAAAGAAACAAGTCGGCGAGTAGAGGGGCACAGTTTGTTCCCATTGGAATGCCGACAGTCTGTTGAAAAACACGTCCTCCGAACGTAACAAAGATGTTGTCAATCAAGAAATCAAGCATCTTGATAATATCAGTTTCAGAGAATTTTTTGTTTGAATCAGAGTGATTCTTTACAAAGTAGGATTTATCCCTCCCTAAGACAAGATACTTGTATCTACGTTGGCCATTCTTTTTTATGAAGCAAAGTAATATCAACTCTTTCAATTTGTCTTTTAGTTTGGAATGTGGAATACTTGTGTACAGGGTAGAAAAGTCAAATGTTTTAATACTGTTACAAGATGAAAGAGAGTTAGATTGTATGTACTCTAAAAGATCTTTTGAATTTTTAAGTATCCACATCTGATTCACGCCACCTCTAGAATAGGCAGTTTCACAATAACTTTGAAGCCCGTCTTTGATTGCTGATAAAATAGATGTTAATAATTTAGAAAGAGGTTTCGTGGAGCACTTGGAAGACCCAGCAATATACCGTTGTTTGTAAGGACACTTATGTAGTTTAGGTATCCAATACAGTGATGGAAGATCCAGTTCTTCATCTTTGGTTGAAATTCCAAAGGAACATAAGAACAAATGTATTCTGACGGCAGAAATATAGTGGTCTTGATCTGTTACATGAAAGATTCAAGCTCTAATATCTTATCCAGCCTACTTGTTCGCACAAACGTACTGACCTAATTTATGTTATAATTCACATGGGACATCAATCTAATTGCACATACATATCTTATTCGATAATTTATATAATTAATAGTATTTGATCGACGAACAGAATATCAATTTATAGCACAACATGTTCAATGCGTTAAGGAACGTTTTGTTTATACTCGTATCTAACTAATGCAGCATGACCTGAGATTTTTTTTAAATTTTCATATTTATATCGTCTTCTTGTCGACAATGTTGGAGTAAATAACACTGCGTTCACTACTACTAAGAGAATATTAAATATGAAATACCACTTTAATAGTTAAATACTGTTGTAATTTATCAACAAAATTCCAGAATAAGGCAATAACAGATCTACTTAAAATATTTCTTCTACTTGAACATGCTGTAGCAGATGGTTATCTTTTAGTTTATAACAAAGTCGTGTTGATCAATAACTTCGTCGTTTGTGAATATAGATTTCTTTGATATACATGTGGATCATAAATTCACGAATAAATAATCATCACAAAAATTATTTTAGAAAAGGCATAATCGTATCGCTGGTTGTTTTTTGTTTTATTCTTGGCAGTGGAAGGTCTGAACATGTTTCTCCTTGATATTGAACACAATTTTGTGGTATAGGCACCTGAGATCACCCCCTAGTTTTTGGTGGGGTTCGTGATGTTTATTCTAACTTTATGTGTTGTGTCATGTGTGCTATTATTTGTCTGTTTGTTCTTTTCATTTTTCGCCACGGCGTTGTCAGTTTATTTTTGATTTATGAGTTTGACTGTCCCTCTATTATCTTTCGTCCCTCTTTTCTTTCTAGATACAGATTGATGTTTTAATTAGATAGTCTCGATTGCTGTCTAGCTTACAACTATTTTCGATTCATGAGTTTGACTGTTCCTCTGATATCTTTCGTCCCTCTTTTACGTATTCAACATCCTAAATCTCCTTCTTCTAAAAGGATAGAGAATAATAGATATATGGTATTCATTCATGACTCAAAATCAGCGCATGCACAGAAAAACACACAAAAAGCAAAGGAATTGTGGTCGATTGCTGTTCTTCATTTTAAAGTGAGACTTTTAATTAGGTTTTCCTGCGAATTAGAATCAGCCGTCAGTATGTCAATCCTTTGTCGTTTACTTTGAATCAAAATTCTCTGAAACCACTAGATATTTTAAACCAAACTTGATCTTAATTATGCAAACTTAAATCTTCTTTCGAAAGTTAGGAGCCGGCATAAAGGAGAAAGTCCGGTATGGGACGATTTTGGCCTAAAATTTCAGGTTTATCTGACGAAAGATTTTGGACACTTTTTCGGTTGATTCAATTAGTTTAAGTGAAAGATTTTAACTGATTAACTCATCAAAAAACGTTCCAATTCAAGCTTAATATGAAAAATCTATCAAATATGCCAAAAGAATTCACAAACTAGTCAAAACATTTACTAAATTTTATCATCGGTATAAAGACATCATTCGTAAATATAGCTCAACATGCAGACTTCTAATACGTTCAGGTATTTCACATCCAATTTTTTATGGAAATATTCTTTATAAAGCATAAAGGTGTCAGTATTCACCTCAGAAACTTACAAAACCTTTGAATAGACTTATTAAGAAGGGATATAATTACGATACTGTTGTCAAGTCATTAAAGATTGCATATTTTGGCGTTAATATTGAGTCACTGATAAGGTCTTTGCATCGGAACTAAACACATTTATTCTAAAAACAGTTGTTGGCATGACACGGGTTATGTTCTTCTCATATATGTTATGATGGTATGATACTAAACCCCTAACGGGAAGGATTGTGCCTGATGTTCATATGATGAAATCATAATCTTTCAGTCAGTTTAATTGAAGTCTGGAGCTGGCATGTCAGTTAACTGCTAGTAGTCTGTTGTTATTTATGTATTATTGTCATTTTGTTTATTTTCTTTGGTTACATCTTCTGACATCAGACTCGGACTTCTCTTGAACTGAATTTTAATGTGCGTATTGTTATGCGTTTACTTTTCTACATTGGTTAGAGGTATAGGGGGAGGGTTGAGATCTCACAAACATGTTTAACCCCGCCGCATTTTTGCGCCTGTCCCAAGTCAGGAGCCTCTGGCCTTTGTTAGTCTTGTATTATTTTAATTTTAGTTTCTTGTGTACAATTTGGAAATTAGTATGGCGTTCATTATCACTGGACAAGTATATATTTGTTTAGGGGCCAGCTGAAGGACGCCTCCGGGTGCGGGAATTTCTCGCTACATTGAAGACCTGTTAGTGACCCTCTGCTGTTGTTTTTTATTTGGTCGGGTTGTTGTCTCTTTGACACATTCCCCATTTCCATTCTCAATTTTATTTTTTCAGATTTTTTTGGTAAAAAATGAAAGTGGCCGCATCCGTGTTCATCCTCAACCTTTATATATGGTATGTATTATCATCAAATACAACTTTCAATATAAAGAATGAACACAAATGCGGCCACTTTCATTTAAGACAGAAACCGTATAAAATTTAACTAAAATGCTAAAATTGTGAAGATTTCAGTAACTTATCATGACTTAATGATGCTAGTACCCGATATGTATTGTTTTGTAAAAAAATTCTTATATTTATGTAGCAGAAGCATTCTTCTTACCAATAAATAACTTATAATTTACAATTTAACAATTTTGTAAAACTGCAATATTTTGACGTCTAAAAGGGGTCTTACTGGACCTACTCATTTGCTTGTGGAAGAATTCAATATAGTGATAACATTTTATCTAAGGTGTTTGGCAAATTGTTAATGTAAAGGCAATAATGAAGAAGCAGTCAGTCTCATGTCTATGCATTGCATATTCTAATTTAATGTTTACATGGCAATTAAAATAAGTCATAAAACTCGATAGTAGTTATTCGGTGTAATATTCCTTATTGTGGATAATTTATGTTTTTCACTGTTGATGGCAGTTCTGTAAACGTTGCTTAATACATTTACAGCTCTTAGGATTCGGCCGATTCTACATATATCTAAAGCTATTGTTGAAGATGCCTTCTAGCTGTCATGTGATCCTTTTGTCGTCGGTTTGCTATCTCATTCATCTATTCAACACAACCCCACATGTTCATATTTAATAAACCATTAAACAATCCAAAAATCTCATGTACATGCACATGCGACTGCTGGTCTACATGTCATGGACAAACTAAGTCTGTTTATAAAAAAATAAATGGATAAAAACTAACTTCACAGCCGACACTAAGCTAAATAAAGGCAACAGTAGTATACCGCTGTTCAAAATTCATAAATCGAAAGAGGAAAAAACAAATCCGGATTACAAACTTAAACTGAGGGAAACATATCAAATATAAGAGACCTCCTACACAACAGAGACACAACACCGAAATGCAACACACAGAGAAACGAACTATAATGTAACAATGGCTATATTCCCGACTTGGTACAGGGTATTTTATGAAAAATGGTGGATTGAACATGGTTTTGTGGCATGCTAAACCTCACGCTTTAACATTAACATCACAACATTAAACGACAGGGTTACAATAAATAAACAGATAAATGGGAGAAAATATAGGACAGAGAAACAAACGAATAATAGCCATCCAAATGTAGCAGGTTAAAACATATTTTTATACACCAGACGCGCGCTATGTCCACACAAAACTATGCTCAGATGTAAAACGTTTGAAAGCCATAACAACTACCAAGTTGAAGATCACCGACGACCAAAAGTTCCAACAAGTTGTGAGGCCAGGGTTATCCGTCTAGGACAAAACATCATTATTATCAAGAATAATACATAGTTTTGCAAACAATAAAATTTATAAAATGACTATATAATAGATATACATGATTAAACTAAAGTGGTAGAAAAAACAACGAATAAATTACATTTTGTCAGACAATTAAACTGTATTAAATATGCGGCTAACCGAGAGATTGGTCGGTTAAACTATATTGAGTATGCGGCTATATGGGCGGTTGGTCTCTTAATCGGGTTGGCTGTACGTCTGTTAAGAGTGAAAAGCAAAATTCAATGTTTAACTCTGTCATATATGCAGATTTTCGGCATTTTACAAGAACCAAATCAGAAAAAGAAAATTGTCTGACAAAATGATATTTATCATAAACATTTTCCACCTGTAAAAACATTTCGTAGTCTGCACAGTTTTCAGTAAAACTGAACGGCGTCGCGCAAGTATGTAATTATTATGCTTTTACGCATAGCATTTTATATTTAATAAAAGGAGAAACAAACAATTTTAGATATCATTTAAAGGACACAAAACAGAAATTTGGTTCTATAAAATTAATTGATATTAGTAAATATTTCATATTTAGTGAAAATTATGGTAATAAAGTCTGTCAATGGGTTGCACAATTACAATTGTGTCAGTTAAGAGTTATTTAGCCAAGGAAATAGTTTTTCTACCTTTATATTTTCCCATTGAAAAGGTAAAGAATGAGATTTTCTTGAGTAAAAAAATGGTGCAACAGTATTCTTCTAGCAAGCACATTTTTATATTGAATTTCTTTTCTTTTATTGAAGGGTGTGTCGCTTTAATACAGCGTGATATGGATTTACCGCTGCAATATGCATGTCTTTATCATCAACGTTTTTGATCAGCCATATTTTTTGTGTCTGTTCAAAGTAGCAACTTTTTAAAATGCGACTGAACCTTTCTTTCCTATTCAACACAGGGTACATATAATGTGTTTTCGATTTCATATGCATATGATATTTTTCACTGGACGTTATACCCTAAATCGGGAGCATCATCCAATTGGTTCTCTTCTTCTTTAATCTATTCATATGTTGTGTACAAGTCATTCAAAAGAAGTAAATCGAAAGAACCTAATGCAGCTATATTTGGTTATATTTTATTTTAATTCATTTTATTCCGTTTAGTTTCTTTCTACATAGGTGCAGAGGAGAACTGCAGTTGTCCGCATGTAAACTTCTAGCATTTGTCACCAATTTGAGTACATCGCAATCCGTTACTGTTTCAACACCCATTGGTATTTCATGTCTGTATTCTTAAAAAAATATTATCTTTGTTTTAGCAATGCATCACTCTCTACTGTCCTTATCTATCGTTCTATATTCTGCGTCTCCATCCAGATTTTTCTGTATACCATGAGGGTCCGGATTGGGGGTGTATACATTTCTGTATTCTTTAAATTGTTATGTCACTTTTCTCTACATTTTATTTCTTTCACATAATATTATTTCTCTATTCTTTATACTTTAGTATCTCAATATATTTTACTAACTGATGTTTAGTTACATTACGACGTGTATCTCTGATTTATATAAACGTTACGAACATGAATATAATCATATATCACACCTGTACGAATTTCATCGAAATCCATACACTAGTTTGTATTTTTTCTTCGTTTTGGATGGTAAGTTAGTTATTGTTGTTACGTCTTACACGGCAATAGTGGCATTATGAACAAGGAATCATTGCTTTATTATGAAATAATACATAACATAAAATTGATTAAAATCAGGTTTTATTTAATTTCGATTCAAATGAAGAATCAAGACTAGTAGTAAACAGAATTGATTTCTTTTTGATTATGCATAAAGAAAGGGTCAACTGAAACATAAACCGAATACCGTGCGTATCGTCATATACTGGTTACCAATGGAGATAACAAATTGGTGTCATTCGTGACAATTAAACAAAATACACATGATATATGCGACCATTCTTGGATGAAATTAATACTACTTTAATATTTTACTTTTTTAAACCATTTTCATCAATTTTCAATTGCTATTATCAAAATTGTTTATTGTGCATGTGTTGTTTCCGTTCATTATAGGTTGCATTTCTGTAAATATTGACAATGTAATTTTCCACAGTTCTTATCCTAGAATTGAAAGTTCATAGGCGCTTGATTTTTTTCGAAATATAGGGCTGTGCGGCATGTTTTCAACGTTTATATGCCCTGAACTTTTCAGAGTTTAAACTACCCCTACCTCGAATGAAGGGTTACCACAGATTTTAATGTAAACAATATCACTCAATATGTATATGTGTATTTACTGGTAACATTCCTAAATTATGTCTCTATGAGATGGAACACAGAGAGCATAATTGGGAACCAGTATGTAAATAAAATTTATTTTCCATGAAAATTCTTAATCTCCCCAAAAATGGACTGGTTTGAAAAACAGCTGTATTTACAAAGAGCAACCTTTAGTCACTCGTGTTGAGCCTACCGATTTGATCCGATAACACCCTATGTAGCAAAAAATATATACTTTCACTGCCATTCATAAATCTTTAACAGATCAATTAACAGACCGGGTTTTATACATCCGACCCATTAACAGACCGGGTTTTAAATGAAAATTGATTAATGTCACCAAAATACAGGTTTTCGTTATTTCACACCATGATATTAATATGGTTATCAAATATAATGCTTGTCTTTCGCTGTTCAAAATATTGCATGCAAGTAAATTCAACCAACGTGTCATTTTGGGTACATTTTGTGTGTGTAAAAAGGGTATAAATTAATTGATGAATAACCCGCCTTTTCATTTGTTTATTGTTTATCGAAGCTAGAAAAAAAAATTACACCACTGGATTCAGTAACAACTGATTAACAGACCAACCGCCGATATAGCCGCATACTCAATATAGATTAACCGATCAATCTCTCGGTTAGCCGAGTGTCAGCCGTAAATTTTTCACTTTAGATGCCATTTCTTTTTTCGTATCATTTCACATATTTATGTTAAGAACATCATCACTGAACTGTTTGTAAAAGTTATAAAGTAGCCGAGGTGCTTAAATGTTCAACGATAGATTATCCATAACTTCTGTTAAAAGACAATAGGTCACAGAACTTTTAAATTTCAGGATAAAAAGTAGGGTATCAGACTTTGCTTTTTCGGTTAAATACACTGAAATAAACGAAATATTAACTATTTTATATGGATTATATAGGCGAAAAAATATTTTCCCCCATATATTATTGGTTAAAATTTAAGATCCAAGTAATACTACCAAAATAGCATTAATAATTTTGGGTCACAGGCCTAAGTTTAAAACAAAACCGACCAAAAACACAAAAACCGATCCTTTGAAAGACAGTATCATAATCTGTTCTCGTGGTTAAACTATTTTTTCTGTAATTTTGTATTACACATTACACTTTATTTTATGATAATTTAATCTTTTTCAATTTCCCCTGTTTAATAATTAATTTCACGTTTAAGACGAGTCAGTTGATTATTGATGAAATTTTTTGAACCAAAATTAAGTATTTTGAAACATGATTAAACAGAATCCTCAGAACTATTACCCGATCTACCTTAAATGTCATTAGAAAACCCGCCGTTCATTTTAATGCAAAATACTGCATAACTCGTTGGGTAAATGTCAGTAGTGTCTATTAATCATAAACAAATCGCTTCTAAAGTGTTATACAATTCTATGAAGGCCTGAAACATTTTTTTAATTTTTGCACCCTTCAATCCCTAATTATTTCTTATGTTAGCTAGAAACATTTAAAAGTATATTTATCAGTAAAAAACAAACAACTGAAACAAAACTATGCATTTTGTTCTAAACGCTCTTATAATACATTATTATGAAGAAAAAAAACGGGAAAATAAGAATGTGCTCGATCCTGATTTTTGATCACGAAGAATCTTGTGTCAAAGTTCGATAAAATTTCACAAAAGTTGAAATAGGCTTATTGAGACAACAGACCAAACCTAAGAGTTGACGACACTGAAGGGTTATAGGATCACTATATCTTGCTTTCGTCGCTGGCCCGACAAAAGGCTGGTGGCTATGAACTCTAAGCGACGCTTCAATACTGATTTATTTGTTAAGATCATAGGATCATCATGTCTCGCTTTCTATGCAGGTTTGAAAAACGATGGCTCATCATGTCGACTCATCTAATTACTAATTTTCATGAAAAACAATATTTAATTCTGTTAATTCGGATTCGGTGGATCTGGCGGTGGTGGTGGCATTAGAACAGCAGGATATGGTATGTTGTTTTTTATGCATTCTACAGATGTCACTATATTTTCTGTGGAATAAAGCATAAAAA
Source organism: Mytilus edulis (assembly GCA_019925275.1). Taxonomy (NCBI): domain Eukaryota; kingdom Metazoa; phylum Mollusca; class Bivalvia; order Mytilida; family Mytilidae; genus Mytilus; species Mytilus edulis. Next base: position 90,495,824 of record CM034354.1, on the reverse strand, counting down.
GGTGACCAAATTGATTGCAAATCTGTTAATTGTAATTGGTTTGTAGTACGTATGGTAAAACAGTTAAATATAGAACAGAACATTAGATATTTTAATAAGATTTACGGTAGGACGTAATAGAGTAGACTCACAAGTAATCGAAACTTATGCAATTCGTTGGACAATTATATTAGAGCGTTGGTTTTACTGTTTACACTAGTCACTTTGAGGTCATTTATAGCTTGCTGGTCTCTGTCAGCTAAAGCTCAGTGTTGAAGGCCATTTGAGACTTGGATGGAGAGTTGTCATATTGGAACTCATATCGCATTTTCTTGTATCTTAACATGAGTCAGTGTAATAAAAGCAAATTTCGTCATTACCTGCGCCAATAAACGAACACCAGAACCAAGTTTACTGTCAAAATAAGCATTAGCAGCAGGAGATTCAGTAAAGGTTCCTTCCATATTCATATGTGCATTTATACCTTCAAAATAAAGGCATGCATTGAAATATACTACATGTGTCTTAATGAATTCAAACAATGTCATCTAATTTTGAAAATCAAGTTTCTTCCAAAACATATGACTATCCAATATCAAAGACCTTGTTGATTTGATTTTAGCATAATGTTGCTGAATCAAAAGCCGATTTGTTTCTATATTGTTGTTTTCACGAAGATTTAATAACTTTTTTGATTTTGGATATTTCCATGGAGGGCTTTTACAAACTTGAGAGAAAGAATTAGTTTTTAAATCGAACGACTTCAGATGTGGCTTTAAACGAATGCCTATTGGAATTTTTTTTCTCCATGTTATTCAAACATTAATTGGAAATTCATATTGGAGCATTGTTTTTCTTGATAAAAAATATTAAACATTTTAATAAGATTTACGGTAGGACGTAATAGAGTAGACTCACAAGTAATCGAAACTTATGCAATTTGTTGGGCAATTATATTAGAGCGTTGGTTTTACTGTTTACACTAGTCACTTTGAGGTCATTTATAGCTTGCTGGTCTGTGTCAGCTAAAGCTCAGTGTTGAAGGCCATTTGAGACTTGGATGGAGAGTTGTCATATTGGAACTCATATCGCATTTTCTTGTATCTTAACATGAGTAAGTGTTATAAAAGCAAAATTCTGCATTACCTGCGCCAACCAACTAAATCCAGAACCAAGTTTACTGTCAAAATAAGCATTAGCAGGAGATTCAGTAAAGGTTCCTTTCATATGTGCATTTATACCTTCAAAATAAAGGCATGCATTGAAATATACTACATGTGTCTTAATGAATTCAAACAATGTCATCTAATTTTGAAAATCAAGTTTCTTTCAAAACATATGACTATCCAATATCAAAGACCTTTGTTGATTTGATTTCAAATTCTACCTCGCCCTGCTCGTCCGAATTTAAAGTATTTAATCTCTAATTCAATAGGCTATAAACAAGACAAACACAGATATAGGATTAGTTGCTCGCAGTAACATCTTATTTTCTCTTGCGATACAATATTTTATTTTACTGAATTGTACATATTTCTTCAATCGAAACATTATATAAACACATGACATATAACATTGTTCCTCTTTCGCATCGTTTTTTTCCCCCGGCTAATGCCTCCAACGCCTGTACGTACAATAAACATAGCAGCAACTGCACATATACCTATGTGACTAACTTCAATCCGACGTAACTGCGATCACCTTCGATACTAATACATTTAAATCCCAAACATTATATAGTACCTTTAAACACCACCCATAAAAACCGCCAAAACTTTCCTCGTGCCTCCTGCACCTAACATCAAACTTATAAATAGTACATACTGTTACAAAACCAGTATCCGAACTAGTTATACTAGTTCCCATCTGTAAATATTAACTACAAATAGCAAACGGGAAAAACCCTATTTCAAACGAAATAAAATACATTTATCATAATGTTGCTGAATCAAAAGCCGATTTGTTTCTATATTGTTGTTTTCACGAAGATTTAACAACTTTTTTGATTTTGGATATTTCCATGGAGGGCTCTTACAAACTCGAGAGAAAGAATTAGTTTTTAAATCGAACGATTTTAGATGTGGCTTTTAACGAATGCCTATTGGAATTTCCCCTCCCACATGTTATTCAAACATTAATTGGAAATTCATATTGGAGCGTTGTTTTTCTTGATAAAAAATATAAAATATTTTAAGAAGATTTACGGTAGGTCGTAATAGAGTAGACTCACAAGTAATCGGACTTATTCAATTTGTTGGACAATTATATTAGAGCGATGGTTTTACTGTTTACACTAGTCACTTTGAGGTCATTTATAGCTTGCTGGTCTGTGTCAGCTAAAGCTCAGTGTTGAAGGCCATTTGAGACTTGGATGGAGAGTTGTCATTTTGGAACTTATATCGCATTTTCTTGTATCTTAACATGAGTAAGTGTTATAAAAGCAAAATTCTTCATTACCTGCCCCAAACAAAGGAACACCAGTACCAAGTTTACTGTCAAAATTAGCATTAGCAGGAGATTCAGTAAAGGTTCCTTTCATATGTGCATTTATACCTTCAAAATAAAGGCATGCATTGAAATATACTACATGTGTCTTAATGAATTCAAACAATGTCATCTAATTTTGAAAATCAAGTTTCTTCCAAAACATATGACTATCCAATATCAAAGACCTTTGTTGATTTGATTTTATCATAATGTTGCTGAATCAAAAGCCGATTTGTTTCTATATTGTTGTTTTCACGAAGATTTAATAACTTTTTTGATTTTGGATATTTCCATGGAGGGCTTTTTCAATCTCGAGAGAAAGAATTAGTTTTTAAATCGAACGATTTTAGATGTGGCTTTTAACGAATGCCTATTGGAACCCCCCCCCCCCCCCATGTTATTCAAACATTAATTGGAAATTCATATTAAAGCGATGGTTTTCTTGATAAAAAATATAAAATATTTTAAGAAGACTTTCGGTAGGTCGTAATAGAGTAGACTCACAAGTAATCGGACTTATGCAATTTGTTGGACAAATATATTAAAGCGATGGTTTTACTGTTTACACTAGTCACTTTGAGGTCATTTATATCTTGCTGGTCTGTATCAGCTAAAGCTCAGTGTTGAAGGCCATTTGAGACTTGGATGGAGAGTTGTCATATTGGAACTTATATCGCATTTTCTTGTATCTTAACATGAGTAAGTGTAATAAAAGCAAAATACTCTTCATTACCTGCGCCAAACAAAGGAACACCAGAACCAAGTTTACTGTCAAAATTAGCATTAGCAGGAGATTCAGTAAAGGTTCCTTTTAACGAATGCCTATTGGAATCCCCCCCCCCCCATGTACTGTTCAAGATAAAGCTCAGTGTTGAATGTCATTTGAGACTTGATTGGAGAGTTGTCTTATTGGTACTCAAACCGCATCTCCTTGTATCTATTGGTTTGTTAATTGTTTAGATATATTGTTGATAGCTTACTTATTCAATATGAAAATATACGCATACATTAACATGAGTAATTCTAATGCAATTTTTTTGAATCAATGAATCTGATTTGATGACAGTTAGTGTAAAATTCTCTATCTCCTTGTCTGTAACTAAGGAAGCCGACATTTTGAATTGCTGAAGTAAAAAAACGCCCGGTATTTAAGTTTGACGCCGGAAGCATGACGTCACCTAGTGTAGGGACCACAGAAGATAACATCTTTTCGCGGAATTTTCTTTCATGAAGATTTTACACTGAATAAATGACTGAAATTAAATTATGAACTTGTTCAGCATTATAATAGAGATAACTGTATTGTATTTGAAAAGCTTTAAGGACGTCCATCGGTAGTTTTACTGTCGCAAATTTAGTTAACCTGGCGACGCGGAGCGGAGCGAGGTAAACTTGTATTTGCGACAGTAAAACTACCGATGGACGTCCACAAAAACTTCAAATACAATACATTTATCATGTTTATCTCTTAAGTGTAATAATAGCAAAACTATTTTCATTACCTGAGCCAAACAATCCAACACCAGAACCTAGTTTACTGTCACAACTGTTAACAAAGAGTTCATCATAGCTTCGTCTCGAATGTGCTTTGCTACCTTCAAAATTAAGGCATGCATTGAAACATACTACATGTGTCTTAATTAATTCAAACAATGTCACCTTATGTTAAAAATGAAGTTTCCTCTCAAAAACACATTCCTTTATCTTTCGACTATCCAATATCAAAGTCCTTTGTTAATTTGATTCTAGCATAATGTTGCTGAATCAAAACCTGCTTTGTTTCTGTATTTGTTTTTTTTTAAAGAAGATTAAATATCTTTTTTGAATTTAGATATTTCCATGGAGGGTATTTACAAACTTGAAAGAAAGAATTGATTTTAAATCAAACAAATGAAAGTATTTAACGACCTTGACTGGCTATACAGCCCTCGCATTGTCGTTATAAAATTGAACGATTTCAGATGTGTCTTTTAACGAATGCCTATTGGAGGAATTTTGTTTCCATGTTATTCAAACATTAATTGGACATTTACATTGGAACGTTGGTTTTCTTGTTTACACTAGTCATTTTAAGACCATTTAGAGCTTGCTGTTATATGTAGGCTGTCTATTTTAGTGTTGTGTCGTTGATCTCCTCTTATATTTAATGCGTTTCCTTTGGTTTTAGTTTGTTACCCCGATTTTGTTTTTTGTCCATGGATTTGAGTTTGAACAGCGGTATACTACTGTTGCCTTTAATCTAAAATCTGAATGACATTTTATTGATAAACTGTGTCGTACCTTCATACATAACCCTTGTAGTAGCATGTTCTGCTAGTTGCTTCTTAATTGTTTTGAATGAGTCATCTAAAGAAAAAAGAAGATAAAACTAGTGTGTAAGAGTTGCCAAAAATAAATATACAATAAGATTTACATGTTACATAACACAATAAACCACTTTCGTTTTCTCAGCATTATAATATGATTGTTGCTTATTAGTTATTGAAGTTCTTTGGTTGATTCAGCAAGAAGCACATAATTGCCTTTGTCTGAGAAAGGATTGCACACAGTTAAAAATACACATCTTTTTGTTTTCTAAAGCAGCCTTGAAAGTATATCATTTCCTTTATTAAAAATGTTTAAGAAATTACATCGACTAAAGCAGATTCTCCAAGAAAGTCGTGCTGAACGCCATTCTTAAGCATTTTATGTGTATCAGATATAAGTGCTCGAACCACAAAAACAATTATCACTGTCCAGCTGTTAACCAAATATTAAATCACGTTGTTCAGTAGTTCCAGAGTTATATGCGACTTACCATTTGTTAGACAAACGGCTGGTGCAGCTGATAGGATTTTTGCCTTCTCTCCCAAAGTAGAGGTATGACATTTACTAAAGTTTTAAAATCGAATATATCTCTTTGTGTATTCACTTTCATAAAGGTATATTTTGCTTACACTGAGTGTCCCCTTTCAACCGAATAACAACTATTATAATGTAAATTTTGTGTTTCAATTTTTGTCATTGGCTAAAAGTTGCCGTCAAATCCAGAGTTTGCCAGGCGTTACAAAGGAGGGATCCGCCATTTTGAATTTATTGAATCAACAAATGTTCGATGGTAACAATAACATTGAAAATAAAACAACACCTAACTCGAATTCGCCGTTTTAATTTGATTTTATTCGAATTTGAATCGTAGAGGTATGACGGATGTTTTTTTGTATGTCAAATTTATACATTTTTCAAGCTTCATCGTATTACTACTTTTTGTAATGCATAAGAATTGGAAAAGAGTACTATTGTTGAAGAGTGGCCACCCCCAATTTTGATTTGGCGGTCGCAAATGACCGTTTTATTGTCTCCGCTACGCGTTGCCGCTGAATCTTAATTGTTTAGATATATTGTTGATAACTTACTTATTCAATATGAAAATATACGGATGCATTAACATGATAGAGTAAGTGTAATGAAAGCAAAACTGTTTACATAACCTATGCCAAACAAGTCAACACGAGAACCTAGTTTACTGTCACAAAGAAACTCGGCAAGGGGTTCATCATAGGTTCGTTTCGAATGTGCTTTGCTACCTTCAAAATTAAGGCACGCATTAATATACTTCATGTGTCCTAATAAATTCAAACAATGTCACCTAATGTTAAAAATCAAGTTTCTTTCAAAACATATGTCTTCATCCTCCGACTATCCAATATCAAAGACCTTTGTTGATTTAATCTAAGCATAATGTTGCTGAATCAAAAGCCGAGTTGTTTCTATATTGTTGTTTTCACGAAGATTAAATATCTTCCTTGATTTTGGATTTTCCCATGGAGTGCATTTACAAACTTGAAAAAAAGAATTAGCTTTTAAATCGATCGATTTAAGATGTGCTTTTAACGAATGCCTATTCGAGGAATTTTGTTACCAAGTTACGCAATTGTTTGCAATTTGAAAGCATGTCTGATAAAAAGTAAAATAAAACAAAATGCAAACTCCGCAGAAACCTCAAAACTGGATATCCCTAATAAATGTTCTAAACCAGGTTCAACCCACCATTTTTTTTTATAAAATGCCGTGTACCAAGTCAGGAAAATGGCCAATGTTTCATTATAGTTTGTTTCTCTGTATGTTACATTTCGGCGTTAGGTCTCTATTGTGCTGTAGTTCTCTTATATATGATACGTTTTCCTCAGTTTTAGTTTGTAACCCAGATTCGTTTTTTTCTCTCTATCGATTTATGAACTTTGAACAGCGGTATACTACTGTTGCCTATATCTATATAAAGTTATCTTATTCATTGAGTGATTCAACAGGAGAGCACACAGTCACATGAATTAATATCTACATAACTTTAATTTATTCTTTTTTTTACATTTTTGGTCATATAAACTACGTGAATTTATCATAATAAGAAAAAAAACACTTTACTTTTTATCATTATACTTTGTTCTTATCATAGTCATAAATCTATACTACACTTAGTAATGAAAATTCATTTTTTTTAATCTTCTAAATCAATCTTTTGCATATTAATTTTCTATGAGTAACTTAAGAATAATTCGTCTACATTTACAGAGGCTGTAAATAAAGCCGGTATAAAAATATCCAAGTACTTTTTAAATTCAAAATATTCATTGAATAGGTGGTAGTTTCATGTTCTTATAATATCTTTCTGTACTAATGTACTAAAGCTATTAACACGATGAAGCTAAATAAATCACCTGGTCTAGATGGTTTAACATTAGAATTTTATAAGAAATTCTGGGAAAAATTCAAAATAATGTTGGTAAAAGTTCTAAATAAGGGACATGAGGAAAAACTACTTTCATATACACAACGAACAGGTGTTCTTTCTTTATTATTGAAATAGATTGAGGGCATACACTGGACAGACAAACCCGTCAAAGCTTTAGGCATTTATTTTGGTCACGATAGACTTCAATGTGAAAAGTTAAACTGGGAACCTAAAATAGATAACATGAAATCATTAATTAAAACATGGGAAAAAAGAAAATTAAAAATGATTGGCAAAATATTGATCATAAAATCTTTAGTATTACCAAAATTTACATTTTTGGCTACTTCGTGTAACGTTCCGGATATTTACTTGAAAAGAATTGAAAGCTGCTGTTTCAAATACATTTGGGAAGGAAAAAATGATAAAGTAAAAAGAAACACTCTTATTGGAGAATACCAAAAAGGGGGGTTAAGAATGATCGATTTTGACAGTTATTTTACAGCACTGAAAGCTCATGGGTCTCAAAATTAACAACAACCAATATGCCAATTGGAAAATTATTCCTACTAAATATTTTAACAATCTTGGTAAAAACTTTCTTGTTTTTAACATGAATTTAGATAATATTAAATTAACAGGAGGAGGTTTATCAACATTTTCTAATCACTTTTCTAATATTAGAAAGCAGATTTTTTGGGGAAATAAATATATTAAATATCGCAACAAATGCTTGTTTTTCCCTAACTGGGTTGAAAGTGGATTGGTTTATATAAACGACATGTTCGACAGTAAAGGAAATTTATCCGAAAGTTTTATCTTAAAAGAGTTAATTAATAAAACAAACTGGATTGCAGAGTTTAAGATGTTAAAATCCTGCATCCCAAGAATGGATGCAAGTTTTAAAAAAGGAAAAAAACCTCCGTTAAGAGTAAAATCAATATATGTAAGGTTAAATTAAGATGGCAAAATAAACAAATTGAAACAAAAGATATCAACAATAAAATACTCTATAAAACTTTAGTAGATAAAAAATATACAAAGCCAATCGGTATCAACATTTGGACAAGATATTTAAAATTAGAATACGTACCACAGATGCCATTTGTAAACGATTTTATATTTAAAATTTTGAAGGAAAATAAGTTAAAAAATTTCAGATGGAAACTGCTTCAATATATTATTCCTACAAAGCAGCTACTATTAAAGTGGAAAATATCTGAGAATGATAAATGCAACTTTTGTAAAACAAAAGAAGAAGATTATTTGCATTTCTTTATTACATGTTCATTTTTGAAAGATTTTTGGGAGAAAATACATTATCTTCTAGCAAAAATGAATTTTCAAAACAAGATATTGGCAAAAAATAAAGTATTTCACAGGGATACTTTATTGAAGCCTGGACAATGAAGAAAAGTTGTAACAAGCAATTTGATGAATAAAGAATATTTATTTGTTGTTAAAAAAATAATATCTTTCTAATGAATATATTTTTGATTTAACTGGTATTGTAGGATGTTCTACTTGTAGTGTTGAAAGAAATTTCATCAATATAAGTTTCATATAGCAATATATAAGATTAAGTAGTCTCATTTAGAGTAGATTCTCAACATCTCATCCAATTAAAATTGCCATTCTTTAAATAAAATACAATAAACACTAATTAGCATTTTCTTATACTTCACTGGGTTTGATATATAGCTGTTATGGTAACGTCCTAGGACTTAAAACTACACAATTTGGGATCCATGATTCATGATAAAAAAAGAAGTCCACTAATGCTTAACATGTTTGTATGAACTCCTTGTAACCCTCCTTATTTCAGGGAGACTGGTTTACACGTTTATATTAAATCTTAATGACAATTTATTGATAAAATATGTCGTACCTTCATACACAATCCTTTTGGTAGCTTGTTCTGCTAGTTGCTTCTTAATTGCGTTGAATGATTTATCTTGAGAAAACAAACAATTAGATGATAAAACTATTGTGTAAGAGTTGCAAAAAATAAATATACAATAAGATTTACATGTTACATAACACAATAAAACTACTTTGTTTTCCAAGCATTGTAACATGATTGTTGCTATTAGTTATTGGAAGTTCTTGTGTTGATTAAGCAAGAAGCACAATATTGTCTTTGTCTGAGAAAGGTTTGCACACAGTTACACATACCCATCTTTTCGTATTCTAAGCCGGACCTGATAGTAGGTAATTTTCTTTATCAAAAATGTTTAAGAAATTACATCGACTAAAGCCGATGCTCCAAGAAAGTCGCGACAAACACCATTCTTAAGTATTTAATATGTATCGGATATAAGTACTCGAACCTTTAAAAATATTATCCCTGATCATCTGTTATCCAAATATCAAGTCACGTTGTTCAGTAGTTACAGAGTTTTATGTGATTTACCATTTGTTAGATCAACAGCTTTAGGAGCTGATAGAATTTTTATCTTCTCTCCTAAAGTAAAAGAATGAAATATACTAAAGTTTTAAAATCGAATTTATCTCTTTGTGTATTCGCTTTCATAAAGGTATATTTTGCTTACACTGAGTGTCCCCTTTCAACTAAATAACAACTATTTTAATGAAATGTTTGTGTATTAATATTTTTATTGGCTAAAAGTTGCCGTCAAATCCACAGTTGGCCAGGCGTTACTAAGGAGGAACCCGCCATTTTGAATTGATTGATTCAACAAATGCTCGGTGGCAACACTAACATTGAAACTAGATACCATTGAGATGGGAGCCGTCTCTGTGGGCCCCGCTATCAATAACGTTGGGTAAATAAGTTGTATGGATAATCTGATATGAAGCATTATTTGAAGTTATTACATAGTCTCATGTTTGATTTTATTCTAATATTTTAAGTTAAAACTGATAAATATTCTCAACTTACTATCATAGTATATTAGTGATATGACTGCATGATGTGAACTCATTGTTGACTACTCTAAGGTGACTTCTGGATATATGGATTGATGTTTGAACAATATGTTTAAAGATGCTGCCCAATTGACATTTGTCACATATTTTTAGAATTATGCCTTCAATATATTATGACCCACCAAGTATAAAGTATAAAATATTAACGGTTCTCGAGAGGTAGTGCGGACACAATTTGTTAAGAACAACGAACGGATGGACAGACCGACGGACTGACCTTTGACCTACAGTGGAGATCACTTCTAACCTCTCATTAGAACTGTCAGAATAATCTGTCATAGAACTGTTCTAACCTGTCCTAGAACAGTTCTAGCTAGAACAGTTCTACCCTAGAACTGTTCTAGGTAGAACTGTCAGGATCAGTTCTAGGTAGAACTGACTAAATCAGTTCTAGCTAGAACTGTCAGGATCAGTTCTAGGGTAGAACTGTCTAAAACTGTTCTAGGTAGAACTGTCCAAATCAGTTCTAATCGTAGAACTGTCAGCAGAACTGACTAAATCAGTCAGGACTGTAGAACAGTTCTAAATGACGTCACTGCAGAAAGGGCACTTTAGAATTTAGAAGAAAAAAATCCGTTCCAATTACTTTACTATATATAATATTATTTTTCTATATTATTTACTGTCCAACAGTTACATGTTAAATATCGAAGTGGATAGAAGGTTATCCAACTCATCGGAGAAATATTTTTATAAGATTGCATATGAACATCATTGTTTACGTTTCTTCGTTCCCCGTTTTTAACAGTCTCTTCATAAATATAACTCTGCATTTAATTCATGGAATTTTAATCTTAATTTACCTTGTTTGCCTTGGATTTACATTCATGATTTAAGATTCTGTTTTGGCAAATGTTCAAACGAAAATTGTACAGTGGATGAATTATGGGATATTAATGAAAAAAGTGTTGTTAAACGTAAAAAAACTATGTAAGCTGCATTTGCATTATCTCGTAGATAATCTGGGAGTTTGGAACGTCAGAAAAATATACTCGATCTGAACATGAATGAAACATTTGCCACTGGACGTTAGGCTACAAACGAAACCAATCATTTTCCTCCTTCAAATTATTCCAAGAAGAGAACTTCTCATACATGTACTTTTCATTTGAAAATAAAGTATATGAATCAGTCATGTGAGTGTTGGATGATGCCGTAAAATAGTTTTGTTTAAAAAAAAAACCCATCATGAACTATACTGACTTAAAAAGTCACTTTTGTGACGATTCATCATTTAATAATTTAATTTTGGATGTAACGGGTCTTCTGATTGGCTGACGTTATTTTGTTATCAGCCCATAGAAAAAAGTTAGTCATGTGACCGTATCGTCATCAACGTTTTTTCATGGTTTGCCAAGGTTTAAAACTGGAATTTTGAATTAAATTATAAGAAATGACTAATATTTTTTTCTGTCTATTCGAAATAACATAAAAAAAATGTGGTGCATGCACGCTGTTAAAAATCCCACTACTCACGTTATTCAGTGTGAACCAATTTTTTTATGTTAATATTACAGTCATTCCTTAAATAATAATATTATCGATACAGAGAGGAAATAATGGCGCGCTAAATCGATGTCGAAATTTGGTATCGTCTTTTTCTTGCAATATCTGTCCTGACATAGAAATATTATTGGTTTACAATGAGGCCATACATGTATATATTTACATGCTAAAGTATATATGTTCAGTTTTGGTCGATGCGGTCAAATAATGTTGTTATTAAAACAACTCAGTCTGATATATCGAAACTACTGAAATTTGTTAGCAATTCAATATTTTGAATATAAAGAGGACATACTGTCATTTGAATTATACAATCCATCGTGATTGGTTGTTGTCTGCTCTATGGTCGGGTTGTTGTCGCTTTTACACCTTTCTCCATTTCCTTTCTCAATTTAATAAGTGATTTACTATGCAGCTATATAATTATCTATATATTAAGATTTACATAATAAAGTGTAAATATGGTCAGTTTTGGTTGCTGCAGACACATAATTTGGCTATACCAGTCTGTCTTCGGTATGAAAACTACTGATATTTGTGTTATGATGCAATATTTTGATTAAAAAGAGGACACGCTGACACTCTAAATTGATGCAAAAGAAATTAGGTGTTCCAATATTTCTATCATTTGTATTATACAATCCATCCTTACATAACAATATTACAGATTTACTATGCAACTATAAGAGTAACATAAAAAATAGCAAATATGGTCAGTTTTGGTTGATGCGGTCAAAAGATTTCATTACACGACTAAGTCTGAAGTATGAAAACTACTGATATTTGTTTACGATTCAATACTTTGAATAAAAAGAGGATATGCTGGCACTATAAATTCATGCGAACAAAATTTTGAGGTCATTGTTTTCCAATATTGCTGTAACTTGTATATTACAGTCCCTCTTGACCTAAAATTATAACTGAATTACTGTGCAGCTCTATAGATTTGCAGAAAGAAAGAGCAAATAAGGTCAGTTTAGATTGATGCGGTCAAAAGATTTTATTACAAGACTCAGTCTGAAGTATGAAAACTACTGATATTTGTTTACGATTAAATACTTTGAATAAAAAAAGGACATGCTGACACTTTAAATTCATGCGAACATAATTTTGAGGTCATTGTTTTCCAATATTGCTGTAACTTGTATATTACAGTCCCTCTTGACCTAAAATTATAACTGAATTACTGTGCAGCTATATAGATTTGCAGAAAAAAAGAGCAAATAAGGTCAGTTTAGATTGATGCGGTCAAAAGATTTTATAACACGACTCAGTCTGAAGTATGAAAACTACTGATATTTGTTTATGATTCAATACTTTGAATAAAAAGAGGACATGCTGGCACTTTAAATTCATGCGAACAGAATTTTTAGGTCATTGTTTTCCAATATTGCTGTAACTTGTATATTACAGTCCCTTTTGATCTAAAATTATAACTGAATTACTGTGCAGCTATATAGATTTGCAGAAAGAAAGAGCAAATAAGGTCAGTTTAGATTGATGCGGTCAAAAGATTTTGTAACACGACTCAGTCTGAAGTATGAAAACTACTGATATTTGTTTACGATTCAACTCCTTTTTTGGACGATCAATGCATTTGAATGAGGACATATAGTTGGACCCCCCCCCCTTTTCCTGGGTTGGGACCCCCTTTTAAAACTGCTGGATCCGCCGGAACAACGTATTACATTAAGGTCAGATAATTTTGTTATGTAATACGAGCCATCCTGACTCCCGGAATGACAAATGTATAACAATTGAAATAATAATGCCCCCCCCCCCCCATATTAACGGCCTAATTTATGTTCAAAAAATGAAAGAAAAACAAATAATTTATGTAACACATCAACAAAAGAAAATCACTGAATAACAGGCTCCTGACTTGGAACAGTCACATACATGCAGAATATGGCGGGGTTAAACATGTTCTCTTGCCGACGAAAAAATTGAAATAAAACCGGCAAAATAGAAAAATTCTTTATAATATTTATCGCTATTTTGTCGAAGCCTTTATATTTAGTCAAATAGGTCTTAAAATTTATAAATCAATTCTAGCCGTAGAATTTATAAATCAATTTTAGCCGTAGGATTTATAAATCAATTCTAGCCGTAGAATTTATAAATCAATTCTAGCCGTAGAAATTATAAATCAATTCTAGCCGTAGAACTGTTCTAGACTCGGTTCTAGAAGTAGAACTGACCAAAGATTTGGTCAGTTCTAGGTAGAACTGTCTAAAACTGTTCTAGGGTAGAACTGTCAGGATCAGTTCTAGGTAGAACTGTCCAAATCAGTTCTAGCTAGAACTGACCAAATCAGTTCTAGCTAGAACAGTTCTAACCTAGAACTGACTAAAAGGTGTCAGGCTGACAGTTCTACGTACTGTCCTAGAACAGTTCTCCTGACAGATTCTGACAGATTTAATGAGAGGTTAGAACTGATCTCCACTGTAGGATGCATACATTATGACACATTATCTGGTGTTGGTTAATATATATGTTGAGTTGAAAATGTTTGTCAGGTATAAAGTCTGAAATAATAACAGCTGTCCTCTCAAAATATAGTGTGGATCAAATTTGTTAGCGATGGACAGACTAACAGACAGACATACCTTTGACCTAGGAAGTTGTACATACATTATGACACACCCTCTGGTGTTGGTTAAAATGGATGTTAAGTATAATGTGTGAAATCATAACAGTTCTCAAGATATAGAGCGGACACAATCTTCACCACTGTGAGGACACGGGGTTGTCAACTGAAACCAAAGTTTTTTTGACCTTGACCTTTGACCTAGGAAGTTGTACATACATCATAACACGCCCTCTGGTGGTGGTTAAAATGGATGTCAAGTATACACTTTGAAAAAATCATAACGGTTATCTAGATATGGAGCGGACACGATCTTCACCTCAGGACACGGGGTTGTCAACTGAAACCAAAGGTTTTGACCTTGACCTTTGACCTAGGAAAATGTACATACATCATGACACATCCTCTGGTGGTGGTTAATAAACATGTAAAGTATAAAGTATGAAATCATAATGGTTCTTAGATATGGAGCGGACACAAAGTGTTACGGAGGGACGGAGGGACAGACAGACGGAAAGACTGATCTATATAGGGCGACCCGCCTAAAGGCAGGGCCCTAATAAAACAACACCTTTCTCGAATTCGCCGTTTTAATTTTTTTTATCCGAATTTGAATCGTAGAGGTATGACGGATTTTTTTGCATGTCAAATGTGTACATTTTTCAAACTTTATCGTATTATTACTTTGTGTAACGCATCAGAATAGGAATGAGAGTACTATTGTTGAACAGTAGCAACCGCCACTTTTTATTTGGCGGTCGCAAATCACCGTTTTATTGTCTCTACTTCGAGTTGTCGTGAAATCTTCATTTGCGAATGAACGGTAGTAACACCTTTAACCACAATACTGTTATTTCTTAAGAGTCACGCGTGATTTTGTCAATAAAGTACACTCAACATTATGACATGCTTTATCATACCAACTAAAGTAAATAGCAGTATGTATCATATGTTAATTTTGAACAGCTCATTAAGAAGATGAAAAACCCTATCAATACTAAAATGGAATCGAAATGTAACCATGGTAAATAAAGGCAACAGTAGTATACCGCTGTTCAAAACTCATAAATTCATGGACAAAAAACAAAATCGGGGTAACAAACTACAGTGTCAATGATTGTATCTAGAATGTGATCAAATGTTATATCATGATCATTATCAGGAATGATTGGTTCATCTTTGTATTTTGAAGGAAATTAATCGGTTACAATAGATATCAAATACAATATTGCAGGATTTAATGCGTGCTAGTTT
The DNA here is from genome assembly GCA_019925275.1 of Mytilus edulis. NCBI lineage: Eukaryota > Metazoa > Mollusca > Bivalvia > Mytilida > Mytilidae > Mytilus > Mytilus edulis. Next base: position 90,480,348 of record CM034354.1, on the reverse strand, counting down.
GCAAGGTCACAGTACACAGAAAGACATGCATCAATATTCGTACATATGTTTTTACCCTTGTTCCTTTAAAATGAGGAGAAGCAACAACGTAGAAATTTTTAGATCTTTTTGTTCGATCATTCGGTTGAAAATACATTACCTATCCAGAGACGTCTTTCTCTTTAAGTGATACATTACTGCACTTCATTGGTTGATACATCCTAGCTTTAATTAAAATGCAGAATTTCTAAAAACTTATTTGTTCCGCTATATCAACTTTACAATGAATTTCAAATGAAAAATTTATAAAAACCTTCAGAATATGTACCTGCGGAAATTTTCTTCTCATCTACAATAGTGTGACATACATTAGCATATTTTACTGTCAACATTACATTTTATTATACCTTACATATATTTTAAACAATTCTATTGGGTGAAACGTTGTCACGTGACATGGAATAATTCAGTTGTGTTTCATTCAATTGCAAGGAAGGACGAATAACCCTAAAAATTTCCACCAGCGGTGAATAACCCTATTATTCACCGGCGAATAACCTTTTGAGATTGTTGATTTGTACTTGACTTATCTCCCATGATTATGACGTCACAGACGTAAATAAACAAAATGGCAGCGTTCACGTTACAGTTGAAGCTCACCGAGAGACGAAGAAGAAAAAGAGACGAGGAAATAAGGCATTAGACATGAATAGAGTGACAGCAGCTGATGATAGCTCTTATAGAGTAACGGTCCTTTTCAGGGCCATCAATATTTTACAAAACGATTCTACTTTTGTTGTACAATCTAGAAATTCTAGAACACAAATGTATTTTCATCTGACGTCAACTTGTCTTTGACTTTGTTATGTAAAACATATAGAAAGTGTTCGAAAGGCCTTTCCACTGTTAGTTCGGTATAATAAATCAATTATGGCCCCTTAGAATCGATGAATATCCAAAATTGTCAACCCTTGAAAGTTATTTCACTTCGGGCTGCGCCCTCATTGAAATAACCTTCTCGTGTTGACAATTTCGGATATTCACCTCTTCAACGGGCCATAATTGTATATTGTGACATACATAAGCATATTTTACTGTCAACATTACACATTGTGACATGAATTAGCATATTTTACTGTTAAAATTACATATTGTGACATGAATCAGCATATATTTTACTGTTAACATTACATATTGCGACATGAATTAGCATATTTTACTGTTAACATTACATGTTGTGACATAAATTAGCATATTTTACTGCTTAAATTACATATGAATTAGTATATTTTACCCTTGAGGTGAAATACCACCAAATCATGGTTCGTCACATCCGGTTGCATACGAAAGTAGGCCTAAAAATTATTCCCGTGAATTTGACAGTTGTAGAAAATCAACCCTGCATTTCTATGCACTTAAATTTTTCTGAGTCGTAAATATGTATGTTGGATGTATGAAAGCATCATTATTTTTTTATTTGACGGTCTTATAAAATATTTTGGAACGTTAAGATTACATAGTTACCAAAGGAGGTAACCAGTAAATAAAGTGTAAAAATTGGCTTGTTTACTTCCGGTGATGGTTACTTTCTTATATGCGATGAAATGTAGTGTTTATTTTTTACTGTATCACTGGTAAATACTGTACATATTTTTTCAAAAAGTGCCAATTTAACAAAGACTAATAGGAAAAAAATAATGGTGGTATTACACCTTAACATTACATATTATGACATGCATTAAGATATTTTACTGTTAAAATTACATATTTTGAAATGAATTAGCCTATTTTACTGTTAACTTCACATATTGTTATTATTTAATTACCTTAAACTTGTTAAACCATTATCTAACAACTTTGCATGGATAAAATAGCAGACTGTTCATAAATGAAAGTAGATACTACGCAAGACAATGTTTCTAACAACACCACAACATTAGACAGTTTTTTCAAAGATCAATCTGTCATTTGCATCGTTTGCAAAATTAAAAAAAGACAAAGATCTAGTTACGAAAAGCTTATCTAAGAAATTTAGAGAGGAAGTCGCTGTTACTGGCCTCCTTTTTGTTATTTACACCAAATCAAATATATAATAGCATCATAACAAAAGCTTGCAAAAAAAGGGGTACATATTCGAAACTCTATTTGCACATGTTATCTAATTATTCAAAATTGTCGTATTAATTTCAATCAATTCATGTGTTAATTTAATGGAAGTGTATGCGATTGTCAAGTGAGAGGCTTATCTAGTTATAAACTTATGTATAACTCATAAACAAATGACGGGGACTTTCTGTTTTGAATTTATATTAAGAGTTTGGTATTTTTGTTATCTTATTTCTAAATACTGTGGATTCATTTATTTTCGTGGATACCAATTTTCGTTGTTTGGGAAGAACTTACAGTGGATATTTGATTTCGTGGTTTTGCCAAGGTCTGCATACATTTTAATAGAAAGTTTGTAGTTCGTTTTACATTGGGATTCGTGGTTTCTGGGTAACCACAAAATCCACGAAAATTGGTATCCAACGAATAATAATGAATCCACAGTATGCACGAATACTGAGCGCCTTATTAGTTATGAGTTTTTATAGTTATCACTAACTGTTTATTATTTACCTTTAATTGTTGTATTCTTTCTGTTTTCCGACATCAGTATGAAACAGCAATTCCAAATTTAAGTAGACTCCTTTACTGCAGACTTTATAAATAAAATTACATTATTAAAGTGTTATAATATAATGCTTTGTTTGGAAGAGTTTTAACAGCTTTTAATAGGAGCTTAAAGTAACGCTATGAAAAATAGAAGTCATCATGCAGGGGGAGAATAGTTTTACCTTCTTGACATATTGGAAAATCCGACCCATTTCAAAAGGCTGCGTCTGAGAATTTATATATTTTTGAAACCATATGTTTTACCCATGTCAACATATGTATTGGTCTTTCTTGTCAAGTGGTAGATATTTTAGAAAAGCATTAAGTATTAATGAGCTATTACACATCTGTCTTTTATGAACTTGTTTTATGAAAATGTTTTATCAGTAGAAACACCGAACATTCATTGTTTACATGAACGACCCATTTTATTATTATAGGCACATGTAATTGTGTATTGAAAAGTTATGGTATGCAAGAATTAATTAATGCAAAAAAGTATAATTAGTATTCGTTCATTGCTTAAACATATGCATTATTTCTTCTATGCGTTACATGTTTTGAACGTTTAACAAAGCTCAGAGTAACTTATTTATATATTACAATCATCTTTAACTTAACCTGATAAGAAAAACATGCGAACAGAGGAATAGACCAGAAAACATATTACCCCATACTGTCATAGGCGTGGTATAAACATTTCAAAAAAAAATATTTGTTTCATATTATATTGTTTACACCTACCTTATTTAAAACGATAAAAATAGAACGTCAAAGTCCAAATAACAACATTAACGATTATCTTTGAAATGTTTATTTTATACATGTCGTAATTTATCTTATCTTAGATCCATTAAATTTCGCGCCATTTTCTTTGTTTATAATTACTAACCTTTAGACACGAATGGATCAGTTATCTTAAAGAAGACAAGTTTTAGCTTTCTTAAAAGCTATGGATGCTTCTCTCTAAACTAATGAGGTTTTATGTGTGCATTTGGTTTTTAAATTAGCATTGAAATGTGGTAGTTTTGGATATTGATTGATATAAAATGGATGTACTTTAAGATTGTGCGTTATACACCCATGCTTTTGAAAAAAAAATACATTTCTTGTTGAAAATTAATACAATTATTAATTTAGACGCGACTTTTGATGTGTGCCTTTCTGGAGGTGTGTCTATATTGTCAGAAGTTATAAAATACAGATAATGCTTTTTTGTACACAAAGCAAGCATAGGAACAATGTTTATCAAAAACAATTCGCGCAAATTGCAGAGTAACAAAGCAATTAAACACGTATAAGTAATTGATATTTATATATTGAAGTTATCTGTGAAATGCATGCATAATAACACGAACATGAATTAATTCAATTTGATCGGAATTGAAATATACACAGTTTATTTTCCGACATTTGATGTCTTATTCTGGACAAGAATATTCTGTAATTCTTTTTCTCATTTAATTGCCAATAGCTGAAAGCGTATTGTACCGTATCCTCAATAACTTTTGTTACATTCGTAATTAATCGGGTCTTTACCCAACCATGCATTTTGGCATTTAGTCTCCAATGAAACAATACTTTTAGAGAAAACGGTACTATTTATTCCGCCATAGGCGACAATACTAACATTTTCTAAATTTACCAGTTTTTATAATAAAAACCTGGATAAAACAGCTATGTGTGGTGTTTTGTACTTTCTTACTGTATTCTTAAAATTAAAGTCAAATAGTACATGTATCATGACCAATTGTCAACAGAGCTTGTTTGTTTGTGTTATCCATGACCATCGTCATTTTGCACCAAATTTATGAAACTTTACAAGCCTTTTCGAATAATTCTCCAGAAAATATTTCAATAGGTTTTAAAATTTATATTAATACTCAGCTGTAAAGTTGCCTTTGTTGCCTGTATTAATCCTTGAAAAAAGCTGAATTATGTCCCTTGGGATAATGAAATTCCCACAAAAGACCTTTTCAAACAGTACAAAATGACAAATTATATATGCCTGATATAATAAAAGATAAAAAAAACCTACAAAATGAAGCACTATTGAAACATTTGCTGCATGAATTTCTAGTCATGAGGGATATATAAATGGAACCCAATCAGAAAGTTCGGATTGTTTATTGAAAGAACATCATCAATATATCTGAAAGAGAAATAAAATCATCCGGCATCTTCGATCCTCTTGTTTTAGACAAGTATCTGATTGATTGATTGTTGGTTGCTTAACGTCCAGTGTCAAATATTACATGCATGTTCAGGACGAGAAAAAGTTCACAATAAATACAATAGGTAGGTCTTGTCATAAAAGAGGCCATTTGGGATGATGGTCGGGGAAATTGGGACTGCCGCAGGATATTGAGGGTATATGGGATAAGGACAGACATTTAGCCTTGCAACAGGCCTACCTCGGGCCCTCAAAGAGATTTTGCAAGGGTTCTTATTGTGCAAAGAGCGTGGCACTCTTTTTACACGAAACATCGGATTTAACGTCCCAATCCCGACCGGACGTGACTGCGAACTTAATACATTCCGCACAGCCAAACGGACGCCCTACTTCAGCAAGCGTTTTACTGCCGGTCGGGAGAAGACCAAGTGACCATATTTTTATTTCCCAATCGGGTCTTTACCCAACCATGCATTTTGGCATTTAGTCTCCAATGAAACAATACTTTTAGAAAAAACGGTACTATTTATTCCGCCATAGGCGACAATACTAACATTTTCTAAATTTACCAGTTTTTATAATAAAAACCTGGATAAAACAGCTATGTGTGGTGTTTTGTACTGTATTACTGTATTCTTAAAATTAAAGTCAAATAGTACATGTATCATGACCAATTGTCAACAGAGCTTGTTTGTGTTATCCATGCCCACCGTCATTTTGCACCAAATTTATGAAACTTTACAAGCCTTTTCGAATAATTCTCCAGAAAATATTTCAATAGGTTTAAAATTTATATTACAAATTTACACAATGCAGTTATTCATAGATAGATGAAAAAATATATATTGTACCCTTACACCCAATCACAGCGATCCTAAGTTGACTTTCCTCACCTGTCTTGGGTACCCAAAAGTCCAACCTAATGCTGGGAAAAAGTAATACTACCGTTAATTTTCCCTATCCTGTGACACAAAGTTATAAAGAATTCTTATGACATCATCAATGCAATACTAGGTTATTGTGGAAACCTTGACTATAATTAATACTTGTATATCCCCATTACTTGGAAGAAATATGGATAATTTTATGTCCCCACCCCTACATGCTGATTTACCGCTTTCTCTACTTCTTTCAGATAAGGCTTAGCAAACAACCTGTATCCAACTATATCTTATCTTATCTTATTTAAAAAGAATAATAAACATTTCCTTTAAAGAGATAAAAATGGCAGTTCCATTCAATTTGTATACATTTTATCCAAAATTTACAACATAAGCACAAATTAAAAATTTGTCATACTAAACTCCATTCCATGCTTTAGTATATGCCATATAATGGTTCAAAATTTCAGAGCTGGTTGTAAAACCCATTATTCTGTCTTGAGATGATAAAATCAAGGATATTAGAAACTTAAAACATTAATTCAAAATGCAAAATACTCAGCTGTAAAGTTGCCTTTGTTGCCTGTATTAATCCTTGAAAAAAGCTGAATTATGTCCCTTGGGATAATTAAATTCCCACAAAAGACCTTTTCAAACAGTACAAAATGACAAATTATATATGCCTGATATAATAAAAGATAAAAAAAAAAAAAAAACTACAATTGAAGCACTATTGAAACATTTGCTGCATGAATTTCTAGTCATGAGGGATATATAAATGGAACCCAATCAGAAAGTTCGGATTGTTTATTGAAAGAACATCATCAATATATCTGAAAGAGAAATAAAATCATCCGGCATCTTCGATCCTCTTGTTTTAGACAAGTATCTGATTGATTGATTGTTGGTTGCTTAACGTCCAGTGTCAAATATTACATGCATGTTCAGGACGAGAAAAAGTTCACAATAAATACAATAGGTAGGTCTTGTCATAATAGAGACCATTTGGGATGATGGTCGGGGAAATTTGGACTGCCGCAGGATATTGAGGGTATATTGGATAAGGACAGACATTTAGCCTTGCCTCGGGCCCTAAAAGAGATTTTGCAAGGGTTCTTATTGTGCAAAGAGCGTGGCACTCTTTTTACACGAGACATCGGATTTAACGTCCCAATCCCGACCGGCTGCGAACTTAATACATTCCGCAGAGCCAAACGGACGCCCCACTTTAGCAAGCGTTTTACTGCCGGTCGGGAGAAGACCAAGTGACCATATTTTTATTTCCCAATCACCCAAGGGTGTAGTATCTGAATGATCACCGATTCATATGGAAATAAGAATAGGTCGACAAGGAGAGAAGCAGCACAGTTTGTTCCAATAGGAATGACGACAATTTGTTGAAAAAGTCTACCTCCAAACTCAACAAATATGTTGGCGATAAAAAAACTTGTTCTTCTGTGTAGCATGTTTAACGTTTATGTTTTTCATTATTTACAAAATATGCCTAATGATATCCCAAAGTAACAAATTTATCGCGTATGCTACCATGTTTATGTTGAAAGGCATTGTTGATTATTTCTTTCAGGCTATTTTTCAATTATACACGAGGAAGGGTTGAAAAATCAAAAGTTTTGATAGAACTTATTTCAGAAAAGACCCGAGATTTAAAGTCATCTAGAATTCTTTAGAATTTTTTAGAATTCACATGTGGATAACACCACTACGCGAGTGAACCTCTTTCACTGCGGACATAATTTTAGTCAATCTAATGGACAACTCCTTAGTGGAACATGAATATAAGCCAGCAATATTCCGTTGTTTGTACGGAATTTTATCAATTTAAGTGAATCGTTTATATTTACATTTAAAATATGGTTCATGTCATTTATTATAGACACAACAGCATTAGCCAGTGTACAGCTTACATATAAATGTTTACTAGTTTCACTATCTGTTACTTTCAAAATAAAACTAAGTTGAAAATATCATGTTCTAAAATGATTGTGCGTTAGATCGAGATCTTAAGTCCACATTCGAAGACTTTCCATTATATAGCATTGACTATCAAAAATGGACTTTAATGTGTAAAATGTATTGTTTCATAGATGTCAAGGCACCTACATTGGAATGGAAGTTTAATAGACCACTTTCGAGTGTGCACATCAGCGGAAATACATTTGCAACTGGATAAGGACCATTAAGAACTTGACACATGCCTGTTAATCTAGAAAGCATGGTGACGTTCAGCATTGTTCAGATGTCTGACAGTTATTTTTTGGTTGGATTATGTACGTAAACATCATCCCAATAGCTCGGTTTATAGTCCAGTCAATCTAGCATAAATTTGACCCAACCCGAAAGTAATTACAATAAGACATTTTTAAGATTAATCTTTAGCATTATACCCTAAATATACATAGAAAAAAGTCCCATAAAATCTCACTTGAGGAAGACTTAAAATACCACCATTTAAATTTCTATAAAGATATGCATTGATAATTCTTGCTAAAAAGGCTGAAATATCAATAAAAATTGATACAAAATTATAACTTTATAACAATATCATAAAATTATAACAATATTTATAATTTTACCACTTCTATTCATCTTGTTGTTCGGTGTGAGCCAAGGCTCCGTGTTGAAGGCCGTACTTTAACCTATAATGGTTTACTTTTTTAAATTGTTATTTGGATGGAGAGTTGTCTCATTGGCACTCACACCACATCTGCCTTTATCTATCAGAATGTATTGATTCTTGATTTTTTTTAGCGGTTCTTAGAGTATGACAAATAACTCTTAAAAGGGTTTTCATATCGTTTATTTAGCTATAATCTTGATTTCGTTATTCGTTATTTGACCATTTATTGAATTTTTAATATGTAAAGGTAAAGCATCTCAAATTTAATAAAATAAAATAAAAAAAAAATAAGTATGAATTCTTCTTTTTGTGGTTTAAAGTTTCTTTATATAAGTAAGTTGCTGAAAGATATAATATACAGATATAAACAAAACCATACTTTCCAATTATGTTTTCAAAGTGGTCACAAAGGTTCAAATTTGCAATTTCTTTAATGAAAAATGCACGAAAAAAATAAAACTACCCACAACACTTCGATTTGTATATTTACATTTTTATATTTATTTAAAAGTATTTCAGAGCAGTTTCTGGGGGCTAAGTCAACAATTATGTTTTAGGTCACAAGTCAAAATTAAGTCACCCTTCATTTCAGTATGATAATGCTTTGAATAAGATTGATTAAAATGACTCTGAAAGAGATTGTTTGAAGGCAGCAACCATTTGTTTTCAGGGAGGGGGGGACTATGGATTTTTTCCTGACAAGTTGAAAACAATTATTCTCTTTCAATTTTAGCATTCCATTTAATGGCAGTTGAGGGTAAAACAAACATTTTTTTTTTTCTCGGGGTCAAAAACAAATTATTTTTTATCCAAAAATTGGAAACATTTTTTTTTCTTCAAAACAATCAATACTCAATAGCCACCACCCCCTACCCCCCACCAGAAAATCAAATGGTTGTTGGCTGTCTAAGTTTAAGTTTAGGACAATACTTTTTCATTTACTTTTGCAGGATTCCTTTAACACAAAACAAATATATAATTATAAACAACGAATGAGTTTTATGTCGGTCATCTAAAGCAGTTAAGGTTGTGCAGACAGTATAAGATTTCCTTACCTTGTTTTAGTTAAGTCATACATTTCACTGACTTAATAATTAATCCAGTCAAATATTCACAGCTGATCTCGCCATTACTTTTTAAAACAAACATACTAAATATATGTACATTGACTGTGTTCAGATGCAATGTGACATCGATGTGTAAGACCGAAAAACTACAATGTCAAAAAATGACTTTCTTTTGGAATTTAGTTCAAACGGGGTTTCCAAGGGGTGATTATGATAGAACGTTATACTTGATGCTTTTTTAATTTTGAAATACGTATTATTAATTGTTTGTATAGTACATCTAGTCTTTGTTAATAATCTATGAAAAATAGAAGAAAATAATTATAAATGACGATCAACGGCATTACGGGATCGTTAAAAGACGGGAAATTTGAGAATTTTTTTCCCTTTTGATAATAAAATCCATGCTTAACAAATCGAAATAAATATATTTCCGACCCTAATGGCAAGTAGGAAACTGAAAAAAAGATAAACTTCCAAATTGGCGCAAAAAAAGAAATCCGCGAAATTAACGAAATTTCAGAATGGCGGGTTTTAATATCAGTTCCATTGTTGTCTTTAAGAAAGTAGCAACAACGGTCGTTTCTAAGGGCTTGCTTTCCGACTGTATCGCTATTTGTCCGTCATTACTGAATGTCGCAAAAGTTCTCGTAAAAATTTTGACGTCACAATATAAATGTATGCCGCTAGAATGGCAGAGAAAACAAATTATACCAAAAATACCAGAAGTAACTTGCACGAGAAGCACCATTATGGTTTTTTTTAGAAAGAGACGCCCCTAAAATGGGTTATCAGCCCGGGTTGGAAATTATTGCTTGTGTTCTTCCGTTCATTACACATATGATTACACACATTAGAAAAATTAAGGATTTTCTTATCCCAGGCAAAGATTGGTGTGGTTCGTAATATTTATTCTTTAGTTTTTGCTATGTTGTGTCATGTGTACTCTTGTTTGTCTGTTGTTTTTTTTTTATTTTAGCCATTACGTTGTCAGTTTATTTTAGATTTATAAGTTTGACTGTCCCTTCGGTATCTTTCGTCCCTCTTTTAACTTAGCCGTATTTGCCACATTTTTTTTGGAATTTTAAATCCTCAATGCTCTTCAACTTTTTGCTTGTTTGGCTTTATAAATAATTTGATATGAGCGTCACTGATGAGTCTTATGTAGACGAAACGCGTGTCTGGTGTACTTAATTATTATCCTGGTACCTTTTCTGACTATCCTATAATTATTATTGTCTTCACTGATATCATTTGTCCCCAGTGGGGCTCCAAGTATTAGGTAGACGAATAATGTGCTACGTCAGTGAAACATATTTGGTACTAAAGGGGCAGTCAGCCACAACGTTTAGTATTAACAGTGAAAACCTTTAGAAAAGCATCGGTCAAAATGTTAGTGGAAAACTTTTCAACTATTCTATTGAGTGTCAAAGTGTATAATGAAAAATTCAATACAGTGGGAATGATAAAAAAGCAGTATTTTCTGACATGATTAAATAACGTTAACTCCTTTACTTTTGATGGCAATAAAAAATGTACACAAAAAGTTCTCCATTCATTAAATATCAAAAATAAAACGTGTAAGAAACGTGGTATGATCATTCCTGACTTGTGATCTCTAGAACTCGGGTTGTGATATTTAAATAGAGTATGATAAAAATGCAATCTAATAATAAATACACCGACTAATTCCTGATTCAAAAGTCAATTTTACATATTAAACTCATAGTACAACTATAAATTCGGGGCGAATATTGGCGTCAGTAATGTTTACTGTCGAAGGGTGTATGTTGTTTTTAGACATTTGTTCGTTTGAGTACTGTCTCATCAACTTATACAACACAACTTCTTGTATTTTGCCTAAATGAATCATTGAACAAGGTACAATTGAACTGATATAGAGACTCACGACGGCTGAACCAAATTACTAATTTTATTTCAAGTACAATTTCGATCATTGTTAATTTGGATTCGGTGGATCTGGCGGCGGTGGTGGCATCATTACAGTAGGACATGGTCTCATATGCATGTTGTCTTCAGCAATGCTTGCTACATATTTCTCCGGAACTAATCGAACACAAAATAAAAAAGGATGTTAACATTGCAAGAAGTACCATTTTGATTTAGATTTTCATCGGGCGGGCTACTAAGAGTAACAGGAAATCAAAAATATCGAAATATATATATAAAGAGTCTTCTTACCCTTTACTTTGTTTATTGTTAATCATCTTTTTTTCTACACAAATGCATATTATTAATCTTCTAAGCAAAAACAAGAACCAAACAAACAAAAGCGCAAGACATAGAACGAAAACCCGACCAGCATACAAAACTGCTAGAAATATGTTATGTTGAAGAGTACTAGTATATATCATGTGGTGTATTTTTTCTATCAATCAGAAAAACATGCCTCTCGAATATCAAACCAACATTTTTTTAGCCTTTAGTTTCGATTTGAATGCAATACAGATCTTTTAGAAAATAATTGTGTAACTGTCCATGTTATTTACTCTTCCAGTTTTGTAAATGAAATCATATGTTTTAAGGTAGGTAAGCTCCATTTTGACGTATACATCATATATAATAATTTGTGTAACGAAAACAACCCTACCCATTTAAAAGCATCAGTCACTTTTTTTGCTAAGGTATATTATTTAAATGTTTAAAACCCTTAGATTAAAACATGAAATGTTACCATTGTCATGTATGTTTTAACATTCTACTTTTCAAGTCAAAAATATGACAGTTGTTGTTTATTCGTGTGTTTGGGTTTTTGATTTTGCAACTTTTTTTAAAGACTTTTCGTTTTGAAGTTTGCTCGGATTTCAGTATTTTTGTAATTTTACTTATTTTTTTTTTAGCCTACAATGAATGCTTTTCACTTGTCGAAACGTGACCAATAAGAAAATTGGTTTCCATTACCATTGCTCTGAAAAACCGTATCATTAAATCTGCTGCGTTCAAATACTTTACTACAAGCTACATCCTGTTGTTGTACACGATCTGCAAATATATAAATGAATCTTTCTTACAAATAACTTCATCAACAAGGTAATGCACGCGTTGTACCGCTAGGTGACAACGTCCGTCCGAAAATTATCAGTTCAACTATGTATCTGTTTTTGAGTCAAAGTATATTAAAGTTTTTTCTAAAAAATACCTAAGGTGGTGTGTCAAATTTCACGATATTGGAGCCTCGCAACATAATAAATATACAAATTTATCCTGATGTTAATTCAACCAATGATAATCTGACTCCGCCATAATGGTTTCAAATAATTTGATGGGAATCTGTATAAATCAATTGCAGTTTAAATCAATTCGATGGTTGCTGGTTATTTCTGAAATTGTGTTTGTACAGATTTGTTACGTTATAGTTCCATGTTTACGAAATTCAAAATCTACACACTGAAATATTTTTATTTATTCTAAAAAACGTTAACCGATTTTTGTATGTACACAAGTGTGAAAAAAGAAATGATTAATATACCTCTAAACGCATGATGTATTAACGTAAACACATAAATCGATCTTTCTTTATAATGTATATACGGAACTCCTTCTGTAAATATGTTATTAATATACGTCATGTCCAAACACACATTTTTAACTCGGACACCAGGCAATAAGTATTTCGACCTGTCGGAGTAATTTATTGTCGGAATAAATGGCGTCGAATTGACATATTAATGGTTTGTAACCGTATTAAGAAGGAAATAACAGATTAAACCACAATATTAAAAAGTAAAATCACAAAAATACTGAACTCAGAGGAAAATCAATTTGGAAAGTCCATAATCACAAGGCAAAATCAAATAACAAAACGCACCAAGAACGCATTAAAAAGGTTCACACGTCACAAATAAAATTTAAAATGTCATGAATGAACTCGATTTGCGAACTGACGAATAGGCATACTTTTTTATATAGCTCCTGAAACTAACTCAAATGCATAATATCGACAAAAGTACAAATAGACTTTATACATTTGAAGGTATTTGTTTAAAAAAAAAGATGTGTTTTAAAATACTAAAACTATGTGTGTCTCATCTTTCAATAACATCACAACGGGTGCCAAATGTGATTTCGTACTTTTTGCCATGCTCACGTACATGCGTACAAGAACTAAATTTGGCATATTTTCTCGTAAACTGTTACATTTAAAAACTAGAAGCTCTAAAGAGCCTGTATCGCTCACCTTGGTCTATGATCGATTGATTGTTCGATGCTTAACGTCCAGTGGCAAATATTTCATGCATATTCAAGACGAGAACAAGTTCACAATAAATACAATAGATGCAATCTGGGATGATGGTTGGGGAAATTTGAACTGTCACTGGAAAACGATGGTATATTGGATAGGGACAGGAAATTTGCCTTGCAATCGAATTTAACGTCCCCCTCCTGACCGGACGTGACTGCGAACTTGATACATCCCGTACAGCCAAATGGACGCCCTACTTCGGCAAGCGTTTTACTGCCGGTCGGGGAGAAGACCAAGTGACCATATTTCTATACCCCAGTCATCATTGTGTATCCTTGGTCTATGTGAATATTAAACAAAGGACGCAGATAGATTTATGACAAAATTGTGTTTTGGTGATTGTGATGTGATTGTTCATCTTACTCAAAATCAAGGTTGGCAAAAAAGCGGATACTAGTATTGACTATGCCAGTGGTAAATACCGGTGTTTACCTGGAAATACTAGCAAATACCTGAAAATACTGGTCGATTGAAATTTGAGTGGTTATTACTATAAAAACTTCTTTTTACTTGGTCAATCATAATTACAATTAACAGTTAATTTATTCAAATCATTTTTAATGCTTTCATTTCTAATTCTATTGTAACAGGGATCTACATTGATTAATGTGTACATAATATTTGAGTAAAAGATAAACACTTTTTTTCCCTGCTTTAAATTTTCATTTCCAGCAAGAACGAGGTTTTTAACTCACAGTTAGCTATAGACAGGAAATAATTTATTGTTTAAGGGAGTCTACATATATCAATTTTATTACTTTCAACCCGTGTTCTGTCAACTTTTATTGGAGGCTGTTGTTTTAGTAATTAAATTTTCACACCTAGCAATGCCAGGTGATGGGTAAAATGAGCCATGTATTAACTTCATTTACCTGTAGTTTTATTTACCTTTAATTTTAATTACCTGTACATGTAAAAGTATACATTTTAAATATAAATATATTGATTTAAACATTTTGAAATAAAATATAAATTTGTCTATATATTTATCTTAAGAATGCAATATCATAATTCATAAAAACTGAATTTTAAATCAGTAAGAATAAGTGTTATAAATGAATATAACATATCAAATTCATTAATTTTATAAGCTGACACATTATATTTGACTTTTTATCAAGATTTACTTCAATTAATAGTAGAAAAAACCATGAAAATTTCAATTGACCAGTATTTGCCAGTATTGCTCACTTGAGGAGTATTGCCCAGGGCGGTAAATACAACTGGTAAATACCGGGGGTGGTATTTACCGCCCAACCTTGCTTACTTTACTGAACACTCTTGCTGCTTACAATTATCTCTATCTATAATGAACTTGGCTCAGTTACCAATTCAGGGTCAGCTACTTAACAATGGGTAGATAGAATTTGACCTGATTAACAATTTAACCACAGTCAGATTTGATCTAAATGCTTTGGTTTTTGAGTTATAAGCCAAAAACTGCAATTTACGCCTATATTCTATTTTTAGCCGTAGCGGCCATCTTGGTTGAATGGCCTGGTCACCGGACACATTTTTTTAAACTAGATACACAAAGGATGATTGTGGCCAAGTTTGGATTAATTTGGCCCAGTAGTTTCAGAGGAGAGGATTTTGGTAAAAGAAAACTTAGATAACGAATAATGGTTAAAAATTGACTATAAAGGGCAATAACTCCTAAAGGGGTCAACTGACCATTTCGGTCATGAAACATATTTGTATATTTACTTTGCTGAACATTTTTGCTGTTTACAGTTTATCTCTATCTATTATAATATTCCTGATAATAACCAAAAACAGCAAAATTTTCTAAAAATTAACAATTCAGGTGCAGCAACCTAACAAAAAGTAAAAAACACAAAATACTGAACTCCGAGGAAAATTCAAAAAGGAAAGTCCAAAATCTAGAGGCAAAATCAAAAGTCCAAACACATCAAACAAATGGATAACAACTGTCATATTCCTGACTTGGTACAGGCATTTTCTAATGTAGAAAATCGTGGATTGAACCTGGTTTTATAGCTAGCTACACCTCTCACTTGTATGACAGTCGCATCGGTCAGTTAGATCATGACCTGATAAACAATGTCACCCATTGTCAGAATTGCTCTAAATGCTTTGGTTTCTGAGTTATAAGCCAAAAACTGCATTTTACCTCTATGTTCTATTTTTAGCCATAGCGGCCATCTTGGTTGGTTGACCGGACCAGGTGAGCTCAAATATGTTATCATTCATCATTGTAAATATAAAAAAAAAATGAAAATATCAATTAAACATGTTAGACATTTATAATAAACTGATACTATTAACCCCAAAAACAGGATAATAATGAGAAAAAAAACCACCGTTCTTACCACTACTAAGTATTGTTCCATTATCAATTATTTTCCGATCAAATGTTGTAACAAGATGTGGTGTATCTGGTGACAAATGTTCATCTTTGTGTATTGAACGGACTTCATCGGCTGCAAAATTCATCAATATAATTTGGTTCAGAGTATACAATCAGTCCAATTTGACGTAAACAAGTATCAACCGGTAACACCATAACCAAGACTTTTGTCATCTCATCTAGATACACATCTTTACAAAAATATTAACATATTCTCTTTCTATGAGTGCTGTATAATAACATTTCAAGTGAAACCAAAGAATACTTTGGATTTATAAGCCTGAATTTTGATCGAATGATAATTCAAATTTTAAACATTTCGCTGGGGTATTCGAATGTTTCTCCTTCATTCGTGTATTATGAGTTTCAAAATTATGCGTAAAACAGGTGTGTAGCGAACATGACTGTATAATACATGTGTCTAACTAATAAAAAAACTTTTACCAAATCATCCATAAAATCTCTATATTTCAAACCTATAATGAGTTAGTTTCAGTATCAACAGTGCCTGTCAAACTTTTTTTGGATGACACATCAGCACATAAGATACAAATGATGGCAGTACACTGTATTTAGATGCATTAATCGTGTAAAGAATTTTTATTGTTTTTTTAGATTACTACGTTTTTGGCATTTTTAAAACATGTTTAACCCACTTGTCAATATTACTGCATTCACCATTGAACATCAACTCCTTAAATACTTAATGAGGATGTTTTCCTTATATTGCAATTGAATTAACTGTCCAAATTAACCATGTTATAGCTTCTGTAATTGAAAAGTATTAACACGATCTGTATATTTTAACTTTACAAAACCAAGATTTAATTCTTGATGAAGCAGATTTATCGATCCTTGTTCTCTCTCTCTCAATCTCTGCTAACGTCTCGATTTTGGAAACAACGTAGAAGAGGCATTAAAATTCAAATCAAAATATAAAAAGAAAACAAAAACATTTGTTTCCCCTGTTGAAGCTGTATTTACGGAAGCCACATCCCGGCAGATAATTGTACAGAAAAATCTAGAGAAGGTCAAACCGAAGCAAAAAATCGAAATTTGTCCCACAAATGAAGATAATTTATCAAATAAAAAAAAACCATGTGTTACCTCATACGCTAAAGACAAAGCATGTTAAACTTCAATCTCAAAATAAAAAAATGTTACAAAAAGAAAAGATAATCCAAAAGAATAAAAAAAAAAAAAAAAACACAAGGGAAAGGAAAGGGTCCGGCAAAAATGGAATAACGAGGAAACATTGGAAGAGGATTTATCAGATATTGAACTCATAACAGAGGAAACAGAAATCTGTATATGTGGAAAGATATTGTCTTGATTTAAAAGTGCAATGTGGTAAATGTGTGAAGTGGTTTCACCCTAAATTGTGATAAAAGAGAGAGTGTGTCTAAAAGTGAACTCCACACTTCTGTGGTGCAGTGTGTTTAAACCTATAAGCTCTTGTTATTTAATATAAAAGCCTTCAGGGTTTATATTTTGACAATTTATACTTCTGGTTGTTCTTGTTGATTTAAAAGACATATTTTAAATGTTACTAATTTTTAATACAAATTGTGATATTTTTTTTTTATAGAAGTTAGATATGTTCCGCATCATACGTGTATCTGGTCCAAAGTGAACAGCACTTTTAATGGTGTAAAATCTTTCCTTTATTCAATAGGAACTATTTTTAAGAGCTATTCGCGAAATCACCGGACATTTGTAAAATTTTTAAAACAAGGGGTTTCCCTTTGTTGAGGCACACATATAAAAAAAACTTAAGGGTAAACATACCTGAGGAGCATCCATGGATGTAAAGAATGTAATGAATTTGTTCACGAAATGTTTTTCAGATTATGATTGTTGGTTGCTTTACCCCCCATTAGCACAAAAAGGCTATATCGCGGCGAATTTCAGATTATGTGTTTCATAAGTAAGTCTAAGCGTAGCCAGCGGTATTAGATGCGCGGACACACTGGAGTTAAAATTTTTGAAAAGTACTGACAAATTTAAACCAAAAACTGTAAAATTTCTGACTAACTGTTAAATCTATAGATTTATTAATAGTTTGAGAAAATCCGACGAGAAATTAACATTTAATGCACAAATGAACGTACATACAGCAGATTTTAACATAGCCAGGCGTTTTTAAGTGCATGCAGAAAAATAGCATCAACTTTCAAACCAACAATGAGCAGTAGTTAGTGTCTGTCAAACTTTTTTTTTGGATGACACACATCAGGTCATAAAAAATATTAAGAGAAAACAATGGATGGTATTACACTTTATTCAGATGCAGTTACCCGGTTAACAAATGATGTATTTTTTTGTTAGTACTATCATGACTATGTTCTTGGCATTTGTCGTATTCAACCCACTCTTCAATATTCCTGCATTCACTTTTGAGAAAAATCAGGAAAATACTCGTTGATGCAGAAAAATGCCACCAACTTGCAAGCGAACAATGAGTTAGTGCCAGTAGTTACAATGCCTGCCAATTCTTTTTTGGATGACACATCAGCACATAAGACATTGTAAGCGTAAACAATGGATGACATTACACTATGTTCAGGTTCAGTTCAAACAGTGCCTATAAACCTTTTTGTGGATACCACATCACCACATAACGTAAAAATTAGATGGCATTACACTATATTCAGATGCAGTTTTAAGTGCCTGTAAACCTTTTTATGGATGATGCATCAGTACACCAGAGAGAAAAAATGGATGGCATTACACTAAACAGATGCAATTAAAACAGTGCCTGTAAACCTTTTCATGGATGAAACATCAACACACCAGAGAAAAAATATATAGCATTACACTATTCCGATGCAGTTAAATCAGTGCATGTAAACCTTTTTTGGAAGATACATCAGCACGCCAGAGAAAGGATTGGATGGCGGCATTACACTGTATTCAGATGCAGTTAAAACAGTACCTGTAAACCTTTTTATGGATGACACATTAGCTCACAAGAGAAAGGAATGGATGGCATTACACTGTATTCTGATGCAGTTAAAACAGTGTCTGTAAACCTGTTTATGGATGATACTTCAGCACACAAGAGAAAAAATGGATGGCATTACACTGTATTTGTAACAAAAAAATAGTTCCGGCGTGACATTTGTTCCGTCTGAACAAATTTCATAGGAAATATGTTCCAGCGGAAATTATATCACAGAAAATTTGTTCCAACACAATAAAAGGTGTTCCGGAACTAATTGTTTAACTAAATGTAAAATAAGTTCCCGAACAAAAACCACAGCTCCATGAGTTTTGTTTCAATATTAAAATTATAATGCAAGCTGGATGCTGTACTATGCTTGTATGGGGTACACTTGCAATTAAGGCATGCCTGTAAGATGAAGATAAGAAATAAAAGCGATGATAATGTATCATTATTTGTATCTACAATGTATGTTTTATAATTTATGTAGTATTTAACCTCCTTGTTTCCTGTTGATCTGTCATTGGTGTTTTAATCATACATGAATCTAACTATGGTCATTCGGCACAGTTTTAAAAGAGTTTGTCTTTTGTTTCTTTATGCCTTTAAAATAATTGATCAGTTACATTGTCCTTTTCAAACTAGTACAAAGGTTCAACTTTATAATACTTTTTTTCAAAATAACTTTTATCATTATTTCTTACTCTACTTTTATCTGTTTCATGAGTTTCATTTTTAGTCTTATTAATTGAGAATGTTATTACTCTTTTGATTAACTCAACAGGATCCAAATTGGATGTTTACAGGATGTTTACACTTATTATCTATTACATTATCAGTATCACTGTGTATCATCGCCACCGGAAATTGGGTACTAACGAAGCGGAGAGAAATAGAAAAAAAAAGTAAACAAGTTAAGAATTCATCCAATTTAAAGCATTTCCACTCATTTGATGAGGGTGCCGCTTAAGAAATGATTTTCTGATATATAATTCTTTAAATTATTAGGCCGATAAGAACAAAATTAATTCAAGATTTTGTGTAATACCCCAAAACTTGCCACTTAGTACCGGAAAATTTCGAGGTCGATCGTCCTCTGTCGCTCCATTCTCAAGATATTGAACTGTTTTTCATTATTTTTCTAGACACATTTTTAGATTATTATAGTGTGGCATTATATTTACTGAAATTTGTTGTCAAAAACATGTTTTTTAAAGAATATGGACAAAAACATTGTTTGTTTGTTGTACGGCGAATTGCAGGACGTTGTACGGCGAATTGCAAAATAACAACTTTTGTGTGTACGGCGTCTTGCAATATATCATATTTTTAAGAGGAAATTAATCACTGTTTAGATAAAATCAAGTGACGATATTTTGTTGATATCAAAGCTTTACAGGCTTATAAATATACAAAATGTCTAACTTATCAAATATTATTAAATACATGCCGTTAATTCAGTTCAGAAGGCCTCTGTTGCGTACCGCTTTTCGATTTTGTACAAAAAGGTTTTTTCAACCATATTATCCTAAATACATTTATATATCGTTATACTACTAGCGACTGTTGTCTTTTTGTTTTAGTGTAAATTCAATAAAATAAACCGTCCATTCATCGTTTGTTGGTGCTAGCTTTAAAAAAACAGTGGAGATGTGGTATGATAGCAAATAAGATAACTATCCATCAGGATAAAATAGTATATGCTATCGTACGGCCTTCAACAACGAAAACTCCTACGAAAACTCGTACCTTATATAGCTGAGACTACTATAACAGTTATAGTAGTCTCAGCTTGTAGTCGGCTATAAAAAGCACTGACAGAAAAATGTGGAAGGACTCAACAAGAAAACTAACGGCCTTACTTATATACAGTGTAACACTGAAACAATTTATGAAAACAACAAATAAGATAGAGATGAAGCAACGAAAATCACCGAACCACAGGATCGAAAATTCGGACAGACAAAATTAAGAAAATACTTTGTTTTCATCGAAAGTAAGGAGAAAAAAATCGTGAATTGCATTTCGAATTAATTTTCTTGTCTGTTTCTTTTTGAAAATATATAATTTGTATACATCTTAAATGCTGTGAAGCAAATGGTATTTCTATCTAATGCATTTTATCTAATGCATAATTAGATGGGGGGGGGGGGGGGGGGGGGGGGGAGGGGTCCGTTAACATGTTAACAACACCTCGATTTTGGCAAAAACGGTTAACAACAAATTTTAAATGCTGATAAGAGTTAACAGCAACTTTAATTTACTTTTTCCAATTAACTCAAAAGCAATGAAAAGGGGAAGTGCATATATTTTCAATGTATACAAAAGTTTGAAAACCACTGTACAAAGTCGCAGAAATGCCAAGCTCCATAAGGAATCTTATATAAAGCTGACTAATTTTCAGAAGACACACGCAAGTACCATATTTTTTTATTGACACATGGACAGACAATTGAACGGATGGAAAAACAGACGGAGTGATTGACTCCAAGAAAAAGGACTATGTCATGAATAATCGAAAATGCTTCAAAAAGCAAAAGGGAGGCTTCTTCTGGTTATGTATATTGTTGAGTAAATGTTTTATGTCAATCAGTCGTAGCAACTTGGGTTATCGTCATGACGTAGGAAAGTAAAACACACAGAATGAGTGAATACTATAGGGCGGGGCTCTTATAAATTATGATTACATCTCAGTCAGGGTTTTTCATACGACTCATTGCTTACATGATTTTATTAAAAGGAATTACATCTCCAAGTCCTAATTAAGAACTGTGAGCTGAAATAAAAATCTCCATCTTTACATTTCTGAAGTCTTAGACTAGCAATTTGACATCAATTTGAGAACCAAGTCCTCATTTTTCGGCCTCTTCTACCAGGCCACACTGTTCAGTTATTTTACGAATTGCAAATTGAAAAGGTACTTTATTTTTCACAATTCCGTCCAGGTACTCTGGGTCAATATAACTTATCAAACATTTCATATACATCTCAATTATTTTCATCATAGGACTGACCAGGGTTTCAGCTGGATAAGAAGTGGCCTTTCCTTTTAACGTTTTGGATACATTACAAATAGAAGCCAGATATAACTACATTGGTTAGACGTATAAAGAGGGGCATGAGATATCCCTAAACATGTTTAACACTGCCGCATTTGTTGCACCTGCATGTCCGTAACCTTTGCTACATTTGTATATAGTCTTGTATTTATTTCATTTTTTAAATTTTGGTTCATTTATGTTTCAAGAACAAACATTGAACTTCTACCCCCTTTTTGTAGTTAAATGATTGCTCACTTAGGAGACAGCTTCAGGTATATCAATACACAAGTACAAGTTTAGTTTCGCATTATAGCCATGGTGAATTTTCTAAATATGAAAGTTTTTGTACAATTGAATTGATTTTGGATATTTGGATAATAGTATATCCTTCCTAGTGGGTTTATATGAACATTTAGATTGTTTTTAGCATGTTTTATAAGCCATTTGTCAGTTTGAACGTCCATACGTTCCTATCCGTACCGCCATAGATTTAGAAATTTTGTATTGTTTTTCAACAAAGATTTGACGCTCGATCTTTTTAATTCAATTTTATGGAAAAAACAGCAGAAATGCATATGATTTTTTTTTTACCTTTTGATAGATATATGTCTATGGTTTCAGGAAAGGTATCACTCTTATTGATTGAAATTTTCCTTCGGACCAAATTTTTGAGATCTTTGTGACATGTTCAACCCCCTATTTTGCAATATTTGGTATCAAATAAATGCTGGTTGTTGCCATGGTTACACAAAAAAAAAAGATTATATTTCACCATTATTACTATTGGAAATCAAATTTATGGACGATTCTCTTTCCATAAATATACACATGCATAACTCAAATAGTAAGCCTTATTTATTAGGAAGGAAGGGAAAGAGGGTGTTTAAAAATTATGAGTGTTAATTCTAAGTTTTTTGTCCTATCTGTGAATTAACACCACACCCTAGTGCATAATTTTCTCGTTGCGTTGGGTTGTTTCTTCTATATATTTGGTCGGGCTTCTGTTTATCTGACATTTTCCTCATTTCCATTCTCAATTTTATCAAGGATTTACTATACTCAACTATTTTTTAAAGATATGTACAGTTACATATATGCTGTTTGTCACTCCTTTGTGAAAGCAACAGAGATGGACAGCAAATTTTAATGTGATTCTTGTAAATAACAGTTAACAAATAAACAGTTAACAACATTGCAAATTTTAACAAAACAGATTACAAACAGTGGGTTAAAAACAGTTAACAGTTTTTAAAATTTATCAGTGAAATAACAATTTAAAACAAATTAAAACCTTGAAAAGGACAAAAACAGTTGAACATACAAGGGTACCCCACCCCCCTTAAATATTTGAACTTAATACTTCATTTTCTTTGAAAGGACGGTAAATAACTATTCTATAATTAGCAAGTTGCCATACAGTTGAAAACAAGTTGCCATACAGTAAATTTGTCAACACGAGCAAGTTGCCGTACACTAGACTTTATTTCTTATGGTCTATATTCTTTAAAATACATCTTTTTGACAACAAATTTCAGTAAATATGATGCCACACTATAATAATCTAAAAACGTGTTTGGAAAAATAATGAAAAACAGTTCAATATCTTCAGAATGGGGCGACAGAGGACGATCGACCTCGAAATTTTCCGGTACTAAGTGGCAAGTTTTGGAGTATTACACAAAATCTTGTATTAATTTTGTACTTATCGGCTTAATAATTTAATGAATTATATATCAGAAAATCAATTCTTAAGCGGCATCCTCATCAAATGAGTAGAAATGCTTTAAATTGGATGAATTCTTAACTTGTTTACTTTTTTTTCTATTTCTCTCCGCTTCGTTAGTACCCAATTTCCGGTGGCGATGATACACAGTGAGTATAATACATGTTTTTATAATGACTTTATACTCATTGATGACAAGTGCTCAGTATATAAGATAACTTGTTTAACCAGTGGAACATATTTCATACACGAGGAACTTATTTCACCAGGTGAGGAACAAATCTCACAAATCCAGAACTTATTTCACCAGGTAAGGAACAAATCTCACAAACATGGAACTTATTTCACTAGGTAAGGAACAAATTTCACCAACCCAGAACTTATTTTACCAGGTAAAGTGTGGAACTTATTTCATAGAGATGGAACAAATTATATAGAAATTGTATGTGAAAAAAGTTCTCCCAGAACATATTTCATGTGAAATAAGTTCCACTGGAACTTTTTTCACAGGAACAAATTTTGGTTCACATATGCAGGTGCAGTTAAAAAAGTGCCTGTAGACCGTTTTGGATAACACATCAGCACAAAAGAGAAAAATGGATGTCATTACACTGTATTCAAATGCAGTTAACACAGTGCCTGTAAAACTTATTTTGGATGACACATCACTGTATTGAGATGCAGTTATCCGGTCAGAGTTAAGTTACAATGTTCTTGGCATTTTAAAAAACATCTTTATCCACTTGTCAATGTAACGGCTTTCATTATTGAACCTCAACTCGTTAAAATACTTGACCATCATGTTTTATTTATATTTCAACCAAATTAACAGTTCAAATCAACATTTTGAATAAAATTTTGGAATGTTTTTATTTGAATAGGACAATATAAAATATTTCACGAAACTGATTCTTCATCATAATCATATATAAAACTCGTTTGAAAAGCATGTCAACAAAACCTCAAAAGGCATTAATAATGTTAATACATGGTAAGCGATTGCGTATACGGATAATATGGCAAATAAACTTATCATAGATACCAGGACTAGATTTTGTATATATGCCAGACGTTTCGTCTATAAAAGACTCATAAGTGACGCTCGAATCCAAAAAGTTAAAAAGGCCAAAATAAGTACGAAGTTAAAGAGCGTTAAGGACCGAAATTCCTAAAAGTTTTGCCAAATACAGGTAAGGTATCTATGCTCATCTATGCCTGAGGTAGAAAAGCTTTAGTATTCCAAAAGTTCGAATTTTCTATGCAGTTAATTTGTAAATATAACCAATCAATGATAAGTCATGTCACTACACAAGTTCTGACTACTGCGCTCGTGATAACCTCGGGTAAATGCAAGTAGATTATTAAAAGAAAACCCAAAAAAACCCAACACATTTGCAATGTGAAAGACCATGCACAAAAACAAGATTTGAATTACTAATATAGTGCAGGAAGGACATACATATTTCTTATATTTATACAATATTAGAAATTATGACTACATAGGAATTCTGTTAAAATTTAGGATTACCACTGTCAGATATGCAAAAACAAGGTAGAGTTAAGTCTGTTGTTGCGTCAGAAATAGCTAGCATAATTGACAGGGCTTCTGTTGTCAATAATGATATGAAAAATGTGCGGAGTAATTAATCTGGTATATTGCTGAGGGTCTTGCTTGGGTTTAACGAATAGCGAATAATGGAAAGAATGAATGGTCAACAAAAATGTAATTATCCCTAAACATGAAGATGACAGTTAAACTATTTGTCAACAAAAGTTTCATTACAATATATAGTCAGTACGAGTCTATGTATGTCAATGATATATCAATAAAGTATCTAAACAAGCTACAAGCAACTTCTGGGGTTGAGTGCCTCGCTACAAGTATTCGACACTCTAAATGAATATATCATAGTCAAATTGAGCCAAAATGAAGTCATTTAATATTTTAAAGCTCAATTTAAATTAATAATATTATTATTAGTATTTTTAAAATACGAGTTATAAGTTGGACATACGGACTCACAGGAGATAACGTTCTTAACGTTGGTGATGATAGAAGTTGTAATTAATTAATCTTTGGTTGAAAATACAAAAGACTTACTATATACAACTTACCTTCTTTCGTGCAGGTTTTTTCGTTTTTGAACATCAGTTTTAACAAGAATCCCGATTTTAAAGTATATAATGGGCACTCTTAACCTGTCGACTTGTCAAATATATAGCTAAAATGATAATCGTATTACAAGAATCAATATATAATGAAGTTTTTGAAGGAAATCAATATATTAACAATGCATAAAAAGAGTATGATCTGAAGAGTATTTCATGTAGATTGATTGATGGTTGCTTAACGTCCAGTGGCAAATATTTCCTGCATATTCAGGACGAGAACAAGTTAACAATAAATACAATTGGCAGGTTGTTATAATAGAGGATGATGGTCGGGGAAATTTGCACTGCCACTGGAAAATGAGGGTATATTTGATAGAGACAGAAATTTTTACTTGCAACAGGCCAACTACGGACCCCTCAAGAAGTTGTTGCAAGGGTTCTTAACGTTCAAAGAGCGTGGCACTCTCTTAACACGAGGCATCGGATTTAACGTCCCCCTTCTGACTGGACGTGACTGCCAACTTGATACATCCCGCACCGCCAAACGGACGCCCCACTTCGGCAAGCGTTTTACTGCCGGTGGCGATGATACACAGTGAGTATAATACATGTTTTTATAATGACTTTATACTCATTGATGACAAGTGCTCAGTATATAAGATAACTTGTTTAACCAGTGGAACATATTTCATACACGAGGAACTTATCGGGAAAAGACCAAGTGACCATATTTCTATACCCCAGTCACCCTAGGACGTATTTCATAGAGAAATAACAAAAATATATCTAACTTCCAAAAGAAATATGATAATTATAATTTAGAACCATTATCTTGAACAAAAATCATTTTCCGCGAATTATTATGTACCTGATAAATTAATTGATGAAAAGCGTTTTCACGTGCAGCGAGCGATGAATTTGGCCTTCCGGATGAACTCGATTTCTTGGCCCTATTTTGAAAAGGCATGGCTGAGAAAAACACGTCACACACACCGCCGATGTTAAAGATAGAACGAATCTTTAATTTGAGAAACGTTAATGTGTTCATCTCTTTACCTCAACTAATCTGTTCTTGCTTGCTTAAATAAACTCATAAATACCAGAACTAAATTTAGTATATATGCCAGACGCGCGTTTCGTCTACAAATGACTCATCAGTGACGCTCGCATCGTAGAAAGTACAAAGTTGAAGAGCATTGAGGACCACAATTCCAAAAACGTTTAGCCAAATACAGCTGAGGTAATATATGCCTGAGATAGAAGCCTTAGTATTTCACAAAAACAAAAATTTGTAAACAGCAAATTTATATATATAACCAATATATTACAAAATGAATTGTGTATTTTCTATTTATGTACCTACGTTTACGATAGTTTTACAAACGCCTTACCTAATCAACGGACTCGAATACAACTATCGTACCTTGATAAGGTGTTTAGATTATAATAACATAATCGTCCGAATAAATGACCCTTTCTATTTTAGGCACATATGATTTTATATCCGATATTTTATAATATAAGTAGATAAACATATATGTGTGTATACTTTTAACATGCATATTCTAATATGGAAAATAGTGGAACGAACCCAAAGCTAGTTAAATCTCCCACTATATGTATGCGCGGCCTAAATATTTGAAATAGGTTAAACCATTTAAATATGTCATTTCAATAACGTGTTTTCATAATTCGCTGCGCCTTTCGATGATGAATTATCTCCTTTAGTCTGTTGTAAAAGAAATGTGCCTTACGAACATCGTTTCAGGTTGGCGGTAAATATAGCGTCACTACGGTTTGATTTTTCCTACCGTCGCCTGCGGGAATATATCACAATTCCCGTTAGAGACGTCGAAAGTAAAGCTGAACAAATGCAACAAAAACACACATCTAAAGTCTCTCAAACTTTCACATAAGCTTCGAGAGGGGAGCTCATATCTTTCCGTGTGGGGTTCACATTCAACGGGAACATCAAAGTTAGTCATCAACACAAGCTCTTCTTATGGGTGTTTGAAACGAACAGCCGGATGTGCCCTAGGAAAATGTAAAGCTGATAATTCATTAAACATAATAATGTGCCGGTTTAAAAGTAAAGGGGGATGTAAGCTCAAATGACATTTCTTATAAATCAGACTGTCATAATCCATATGTTTATTACTTCATGGCATTTTCACTAGGGTTAAATAAAAATCTCGGTCAGTTATAAATCTTGGTCAGTCATAACAGATACTGACAAGCTTAATTTTTATAGATCGTCCTAATTTTTTCTCCGGTTTATGAGACTGATGTTTTTGTGGTGGATAGAATATTCAGAAAAGCTTAAATATTCTTAAGAAAATATGAATAAAAAGGAGGAGATGCCGTTAAATATTAAGATAGGACTGAAACACTCCACTGTTGATTGATAGATTGATTGTTGGTTGCTTTACGCCGTATAAGCACAAAAAGGCTATATCGCGGCGAGAGCTAATTCGAATATATTTAAAATTTAAAGCATATGTTTAAAATAAGACAAAAAGTCAGCAAAGTCTATACAATTAATTAAAACATGTTTAATAGTATACTTGCAGTTCAAATTCTTTCTTAGATACAAATATTTGATTAGTAAATTTGGATATACCTGTAGAAAGCTTATTAAAATTGGTATTCCACATCCTAAATTTTATGGTAATATTGTACTTACAGCGAGGCAATCACTATGTGATCCTTGTAAATTAATTGAACCTTTAAACTTATAAGTAAGGGTTATCTTACCGATATTGTAATTAGATCTCTGAATATAGTTCACATTGGCACTAATATTGATTTTGACATAAGCAAATTAAAACATGACTTAATTTTATTATCTTTTGAGGTGAGATGTATAGAGACACAGACACGTATATTTTTATTTCTATAAAAGTCGCTCCTCGATATCCCACTACCTGTCGATACATTTATTTTTTGACATTGTACAAGTCAAGTCTTCTTTGACTGTTACTGACGTTAAAATACTGAATCCCTGGGATGTGTTTTAGTTGATTAAAGTCTCTGATGCATGATTTCTTTTTTATCATTAATTGGTTTTGGCTTTTAACTAGCTTTCAGTAACTGCGAGTACTCTCAAATCGTATTTTCTTGTTAATTCGACCTGTTAATACTGTTTAAGATGGTTTTTTGTTATTTTATATTTATATGGATCTTGTCTGTATACCAGCTTTTATAATTTGTAATATCTTCAATTTTTCACTTATTCTTACTCCATTTGTATAAACATCAAGATTTTTTTTTTTTTTTAAACCGGTTTTTCTCTAAAGTGAATATTCATCAATATTTAAAAAGGGTGTCTTGCCATGGCTATGTTCGAACTTGTTTGTTTGCTTTTTGGTCTTGAATGTTTGTCTCTAATATTTTATAAACTGTGCCTTTGCAATCAGATATCGCAGATCAAATTTATTCGTTCATTGTGTATTAATTTACGTTTTTTGATTGAGTAAATAGTTATCAAAAGTACAGTCTGCCAATTGATATTTTATCGTGTGTTTTTCTATGTTGTGATGTTATGCTATTGTTTCAGATAAAGGGCGAAGGTTTTGATCCATTAAAACGTTTATTAATCCCGCTGCAAATGTTTGCACCTGTCCTAAGTCAGGAATATGATGTACAGTTGTTGACGTTTGTTTATGTAAAAGAGGGACGAAAGATACCAAAGGGACAGTCAATATGTACGTGTTTCTCGTTTTTTTTTTATATAGATTAGACCGTTGGTTTTCCCGTTTGAATGGTTTTACACTAGTAATTTTGGGGCCCTTTATAGCTTGTTGTTCGGTTTGAGCCAAGGCTCCGCGTACATTGACCTATAATGGTTTACTTATTTTTAAATTGTTTTTTGGATGGAGAGTTGTCTCATTGGCACTCACGCCACGTTTTCCTATATCTATAAAAATATTCTTCTTTGATAGAAAAAATGGATATACATATTGTTTGAGATGAAGAAATACAAAATAACAGATTATAAAAAAAGTTCCCAAATTACAAGTTCGGTCAACAAATGCTCAAACGATAAAAAAAAATCAATCATGTTTAACAAATTGTGGTAGATAACAATTTTATTCTAATGAAAGCAGTGTATACAGAAGTCGATTATGCTAATAGTTGGTTAAACTTTCTAAAGTGGACATTAAAAGAAAAAAGAAACATTACCTTGATCAGAATCAGCTGCAGCTATCTCAAAAGTATGCAACGAGTCACTAAAACTTAAAAAATACACACTTTAGTATGCAAGACCGACCAAACTTACCATGTTTTAATCAAGACATTCGAAATGGAACGCATACAGCATGATGACATTACAGGTTGGTACTGTACTTGTAAAGTTGGGGCGCGTGTAGTGGAAGTATGTACACACATCGCATCAAAAATTTTACCTTGTACATGAATTAGATGTTTGCAATCAGAAACTATTAGGACTTTAGCCTTGCTTCAGAGATCTGGGCCAAAATCTATATTTTACCCTTGTTTTTTGCCATGGTTGGTTGGCAGGATCACCGGGCATATAAAAACTAAATACCCCAGTGATGATTGTGGCCAAGTTTGGTTAAATGTTGGCCCAGTAGTTACAGGAGAAGAATTTTGTAAAAGTTAACGACGACGGACGCCAAGTGATAGACAGAATCATTCGGCCTTTTGGCCAGGTGAGCTAAATAGGCAATATATGTTTAGATTTAATAGGTTTTAACACAGTATCTAGATATTTGGTTCTATACATAATGTCCAGTGGTAAACATTTGGACTAAGAACAAGGATGTTATTGGCATACGAGGTTATACTTTTAAAGAATTGTGGGTCCTCAATGTTGTTCAACTTTGTTTGGCTTTATAACTCTTCTTATCTGAGGGACACTGATGAGTCGTTTGTAGAAGAAACCCCGGGGTATCACAAGCCCAGCAGTCAGCACTTCGGTGCATGCGTATCAATTGTATGGTCATTTTTTTTTTTTATTAATTACACCTCATGTAAGAATCCAGGGTTTTGATTGGTTGATAGCCAGCCTGAGTGTATTTTTCACCAATTTACTGTTATCAAATGTATATCGTTCATTTTTAACGCCGCCGGGGTATTTGCTAAAAGGATATGCCTTTTTTTACCCTCTCTACCGTGGTATTTGCCAAAAAAATACTCTATCCGAGTGGACGCTTGTAACGTCACGATCATCGATGCGTTTTAGTAAAATTGAGAAAGGAAATGGTGAATATGTCAAAGCGACAACCACCCGACCATAGAGCAGACAACAGCCGAAGGCAACCAATGGGTCTTCAATGTAGCGAGAATTCCCGCAACCGTAGGTGTCCTTCAGCTGGCCCCTTAAAATATGCATAATAGTACAGTGATAATGGACGTCATACTAAACTCCGAATTATACACAAGAAACTATAATTTAAAATCATACAAGACTAACAAAGGCCAGAGGCTCCTGACTTGGGACAGGCGCAAAATTGCGGCGGGGTTAAACATGTTTATGAGATCTCAACCCTCCCCCTATACCTCTAGCCAATGTAAAAAAGTAAAAGAATAACAATACGCACATTAAAATTCAGTTCAAGAGAAGTCCGAGTCCGATGTCAAAAGATGTAACAAAAGAAAATAAATAAAATGACAATAATACATATATAACAACAGACTACTAGCAGTTAACTGACATGCCAGCTCCAGACCTCAATAAAACTGATTGAAAGATTATGTCTTCATCATATGAATATCAGGCACAATCCCTCCCATTAGGGGTTTAGTATCATACTATCATAAAATATATGAGAAGAACATAACCCGTGTCATGCCAACAACTGTTTTTTTTTAGAAATAAATGTGTTTAGTTCCGATGCAAAGACCCTATCAGTGAATCAATATTAAAGCCAAAATATGCAATCTTTAATGACCTGACAACAGTATCGTAACTATATCCCCTTCTAATAAATCTATTTAAAGGTTTTGTTAGTTTCTGAGGAGAATACTGACATTTTTGTGCTTTATAAAGAATATTTCCATAAAAAATTGGATGTGAAATACCTGAACGTATAAGATGTCTGCATGTTGAGTTATATTTACGAATTATTTCCTTATACCGGATGATAAAATTTAGTAAATGTTTTGACCAGTTTGTGATATCGAAAACCCTGGTGTAATAATTTTTCAGTAATACATAAATTTCTCACGCTAAAATCTAATACGTTGTTACATACACGAGCGAATCGTACACGTTGATATATATAAACACCATAAGATGGTGACAAGGAATAGTACATTAACATTCGGTGTAATTAAACAGATATATCATGTTATTGAGGGGTAGTTGCGAAAAATTCAGTCTTGAGAATGAATTTCCCTCGCCTTACGGCTCGTGAAATTTAACATTCTCTCGACTGGTATTTTTCGCAAATACCCCTCCTTAACATGATATATCTGTTCAAAATTTCCTGTTACAAAACTAAGAATTTTACGAAAAACAAAGGATTTTCTTATCTTATAGGAAAAAATTACATTATCCGTATTTCGCACATTTTTTTGTTTGATTTTGAATTCCCAATGTACTTCAACTTTTAACTTGAGCATACTTAAGGATCTTTTCACATAAATTGTCAGGAAAATAGTGTAACTTCAGCAAATATCCAATTGATACGCGTTTGTTACAGACTATCACTAGCTCTATACAAGAGTATAGGGATATACACACGTATTTTGGCTAATGTGAAGATCAGGATTATACAGTACAATTACAGTAAAAGGTGGGACAGCTTAGTTTTCATGACAAGATTTTTGATTCCGTTAATTTAAAAACGTCATCTCGAGAAACGCGGCTGGTAACCTAAACCATGTAAAAAAACAGAGTGCAAATTTAACATATTGGCGGCTGAAGCAATCCTGGGACCCCTAGAAACGATTGCATATATTGATCATTTATTCATCCAGCAAATGCACTGACGCTTTTGAGATAAGGATTTGATTGATTGTTGGTTGCATAACGTCCAGTGGCAAATATTACATGCATATTCAGGACGAGAACAAGTTTACAATAAATACAATAGGTAGTTTGATTCAATAGAAGGCCATCTGGGATGATGGTCGGGGAAATTGGAACTGACACTGGAAAATGAGGGTGTATTGGATAGGGACAGAAATTTTGCCTTGCAACAGGCCACCTATTGGCCCTCAAAGAGGCATTCGATTTAACGTCCCACTTCCGACCGGACGTGTCTACTTAATACATCCCGCACAACCAGACGGACGCCCCACTTCGGCAAGCGTTTTACTGCCGGTCGGGAGAAGACCAAGTGACCATATTTCTATACCTCAGTCACCCTTGAGTTGATAAGGATTTAAAAGAAATTGATCAAAATATAATATATGATTTTAATTTATCATTGCAACTGCTAAATATCAAATATTGATCTTCTCTAATCAATGAATGGACAGGGAATACCTCTTTATATCTTTATAGACCACTTTCGAGTTCATCCGTCACCGGAAAAAAATCGTCAATTGTACGCGCCTTTATCACCGTCATTTGTGCGTTTAGGGGCGTCGTCACTTCCGTTCCAGTGTTGAGCGAGTGGTTGGAAAACTATAATTCTATATTGTACGAATTATTCGGCAAATTGAATTCTCAAAATTGACAATCAGCATTGCTGTCATTAGGGAATTGTCATTAAGTACTTACAGAACAACCATTATTTCTAGTTTATCCTGCACAATGACGATCACTGAGAGGCTTGATGAACGTAAATAGTGCAGGGATACAGGCGACCCCCTCTATCTGGTAAATGAAGTCATAAAGGCGCGTATAATTGACGAGTTTTTTTTCCGGTGACGGATGAACTCGAAAGTGGTCTATTATATGCTTTATTCTCAATTAATTTTAGATAATATGTTTCCCCATCAACCTTTTCTACTAAATTCTTCTTAACCTAAATTAAGTGGAAACTTCTATTTTGGAGAGTTTTCGTCATTGCTGCATGTTTTGGGCAAAGTTTAGATTCAAATATCCCACGAATTCGCAACAAATCGGGGACTTTCAATAAATATCAAAGGTACCAGAAATTGTTATACCCGGACCAAAATAATATCGAAGTTACCCCCACCCCTGAACAAGCAAATAATAACGAAAACAATATATTGAAAAAAAAATGAAATATCCGTAGATTCATTGATTGAATGAAAAATTTGCATTGAGAGATATTCATGGCTATTAACGTTTAACGAGGCTAGGATAAGGTACAGGTATTTGATGTATCCACTAACAAATGCCAAACTATCAAAAGGTATGATTACTTCTAAAAAAAATAAAAAATCAGGATTTCAATGGGTCGTATAACGAACCTTGTGCTATGCGAAAAGAAATATCAAATTTGAAGAAAACCTAAATGAAAACGTTCGTTATACATTAAAAATTAACTTATTTAAGTACCCTGTACATGGATATCGATTAAGGGCATACGATACAGTTACAGGGAAGGTAATGACGTTGCTAACGTATTTCGCGACGTCAAACTACGACCTATCGGGAAAAGATGCATTTTTCGACTGATTTTTATCATTCAAACTGATTTAATTTGAAAACGAGTGCATGGACCCCTATTTTTTAAAACAGCAATTTGTTTCATTTTGCAAGGAGATTATGTGACCCAAATTTTATAAAACTGTAAATAGCGCAATTTTTTTAATTTTGATAAACATGCAGCAAAAAATGACGTTTTTTCCTCTATTCATGAACATTTGATAAATATAGAGTTATTTCGGAATAAAAATTGCATAATTTTCAATGATACTTATAAAATGCAGAAATTACCGATTATTTAACAAAAAACAATTTGTGTTTATCTTTTAAAGCAAAAAAGTTACGTCGTTCTTTCGAAAAGGAAAATACGGACACAAATCGGAATTTTGAGCAAATATACAATATTTCGACCTCATTTTACTCAAAAAGTAGCACTTGAAGGTATATTTTTTAAGACATATTTGATTTAATCAGGTAAAAAATAGCCTACATGCAAATTTTCATCAACTTGTAAATACAGGTTCAAAACTGTATCGTATGCCCTTAAGGAAGACGATCAGATGTCGTTTTAGCAATAAATGACGTCACATTGGACGCCTACTCCGAGGAAAATTCAAATATCAAATGGCAAACTGTTCGACGTTGATTTAATAATGTGACGTCAGATATACATAATATATAAACGGGATTTAAGCTACTAGAAGGATATTCAAACTGATAAAAGAAAATAAACTAACAACACCATTACTACAAAATAACAAAGACAAACACTAGTACTCAAAATAAAATTAAAAAAAAATAACTCGGCAACACCTATTACTGAGTAAAAGATGATAATTTGATTCATTGCAAGTTGCTTAACGACCAGTGGCAAATATTTCATGCATGTTCAAAGATGTTAAGAAATATAATAGCGGTCATTCGGGTTGATAGTAGGGACACTTGGGCTGCCACTGGAAAATGATGGTATATTGGATAGGGACACAAATTTAGCTTTGCAAAAGGTCACATACTTATCCCTCAAAGAGCGGTCAAAGAACTTGGCACTCTCTTTACACGAGACGTAGGATTTAACGTCCCAATTCTGACGGGACTTGACTGCGAAATTGATACATCCTGCACAGTCAAACGGACGCCCAACTTCGGCAACCTTTAACTGCCGGTCGGGTGAAGATCAAGTGAAATTGAGAATGGAAATGGGGAATGTGTCAAAGAGACAACAACCCGACCAAATAAAAAACAACAGCAGAGGGTCACCAACAGGTCTTCAATGTAGCGAGAAATTCCCGCAACCGGAGGCGTCCCTCAGCTGGCCCCTAAACAAATATATACTAGTTCAGTGATAATGAACGCCATACTAATTTCCAAATCGTACACAAGAAACTAAAATTAAAATAATACAAGACTAACAAAGGCCAGAGGCTCCTGACTTGGGACAGGCGCAAAAATGCGGCGGGGTTAAACATGTTTGTGAGATCTCAACCCTCCCCCTATACCTCTAACCAATGTAGTAAAGTAAACGCATAACAATACGCACATTAAAATTCAGTTCAAGAGAAATCCGAGTCTGATGTCAGAAGATGTAACCAAAGAAAATAAACAAAATGACAATAATACATAAATAACAACAGACTACTAGCAGTTAACTGACATGCCAGCTCCAGACTTCAATTAAACTGACTGAAAGATTATGATTTCATCATATGAACATCAGGCACAATCCTTCCCGTTAGGGGTTTAGTATCATACCATCATAACATATATGAGAAGAACATAACCCGTATCATGCCAACAACTGTTTTTAGAATAAATGTGTTTAGTTCCGATGCAAAGACCTTATCAGTGACTCAATATTAACGCCAAAATATGCAATCTTTAATGACTTGACAACAGTATCGTAATTATATCCCTTCTTAATAAGTCTATTCAAAGGTTTTGTAAGTTTCTGAGGTGAATACTGACACCTTTGTGCTTTATAAAGAATATTACCATAAAAAATTGGATGTGAAATACCTGAACGTATTAGAAGTCTGCATGTTGAGCTATATTTACGAATGATGTCTTTATACCGATGATAAAATTTAGTAAATGTTTTGACTAGTTTGTGATATCGAAAACCCTGGTGTAATAATTTTTCAGTAATACATAAATTTCTCTCGTTAAAATCTAAAACATTGTTACATACACGAGCGAATCGTACAAGTTGAGATATATTAACACCGTAAGATGGTGACAAGGGAACGTCACCATCTAAAAACGGATAATTAACGATAGGAAATGAAAAATCATCCCTTTTATCATAAATTTTAGTATTCAGCTTTCCATTAGTGATATAGATATCAAGATCAAGAAAAGGGCAGTGGTCATTGTTAGTATTAGCTTTATTTAAAGTAAGTTCAACAGGATAAATTTCATTAATATACATACTGAAGTCGTCATTATTGAGAGCGAAAATATCATCCAAATATCTAAAAGTATTATTAAATTTGTTTATCAGATGTTGTTTCGAAGGGTCTTTGCTTATTTTTGTCATAAATTGTAACTCATAACAATACAAAAACAGGTCCGCAATAAGTGGTGCACAGTTAGTCCCCATTGGAATTCCGATAATCTGACGATATACGGAATCCCCAAAGCGAACACAAATGTTATCTAGTAAAAATTCAAGGGCATATATAGTATCAAAGCATGTCCAATTAACATAGTTTTTTTGTTTATTGCTACTAAAAAATGACCTAAAAGAGTTTGAACATATATATTCACATTCTGATTTTTTGAATGCCCATTTAATTAGGTGTGTGAATTTTTTCTTAATGAGAATGTGAGGCAATGTGGTATACAGGGTAGATAAATCAAAACTTTGAACAGATTCAAAATCACCAATATAAGCATGCAATTTATCAAGTACTTCCTACGAGTTCTTGACACTCCAAAAGTAATTTATTCCACTATTTTTGAAGGCCTTATTTGAACAATTTATTATCAGGTTTTCAATTGTACCAAGTGTGCTGGTAAGAAGAATAGACAATTTAGTAGTTGAACAATGACCATATTTCGTTGAACACGTCACCCTTGGGAGGGCCGACAATTGAGGAACGAACGTTTTAAAAACGAAAATACCAGTAAATACGTCACAAAATTGCTATGATGATATTGAAGAGCATGAAGTAAGTACCAAAGACTTCGTCAACAGTGACGGAGCAGAAAGTTCATGAACCAGGGGTATATCAAAGAACGTTTCGTTCTTTTTTCTTTTATAATAAAAATCTTCGGTATGTATTGGGTCATAGCGGATAAATGTTCAACGTCAACTTTTGTTTTAATAATTATTCCTACTATTGTTATATGCTCTTCATGTATTTGTATTATTAAATATTCCTACTACTGTTATTCTGTTTTTGTGATTAGTTGATGATGTGGCTCTGTACTTATACATCGAGTCATTATGTTATCGTTCTGTGATAATCATAAATAATGTATTTTGTCTCTATTTTTTGGAAATATTCTTGGTCTATATGCCATTTTTAAGTCACTTTGTATCATACAACGTGCCTCGGAACTGATGCATTCCCTCATTTGACTCATGTTCTAAGATCTAACATGCTGTAATATGTTTCATACTACCTTGTGCAATCTATGTATACTTTGTGTAGTTTATACGTTGTATGCCTATATATGTTTTGACTATAATTAAAGATATATGATATTTATATGGCTCACAGAGACGAGTACATTTCCATTATCACTGAAATCTCAAAAATTGAAACGGAAAGTCCCTAATCAAGTGGCAAACCCAAAAGCTTTACAAAAACTCCAAATGAATTGATAACCCACAAATTCCTAATTGGATAAAGGCAGTTTCCTTTGTAGAGTATAGTAGATTCAACTTGGTTTCATAGGTAGCTTAACCTTACTCTTGTATAATGATGGCTTAATATTCCATTATATTGACAACCATGTGTGAACGAAAACGATTTTTTTTTTACTATTTTCAGTATCACATTCGTGGGATGAATAATTATAGGTACACTTCATATTTAGAAAAAAAAACACCACAAAAGTCATATAGAAGAAGCATAACAGCTCAAATCAACGAAAAGTACAAAACCATGCGCACTTTTTTAGAATGAAGCGCGAAAGAGTTTCATACAAAATGTACCTCGGTCAACGCTTTTACACCCCAATGAAGTTACAAAAGGAAGCATTCAATTCTTCAATAAAATGAGATCTAAGACCTTGATAAGTGTGACATTTTAAAAATGAAATGCTTCACATCTTCAATGTCATTTTACACACTACATTTATGAAAATTTTGAAAACAAGTTTTGAACCATATATCTACAACTTGTACATTTAACTAAATTATCTATTTTGCTGTCAATTGATTGATTGATTGCTGGTTGCTTAACGTCAAGTGGCAAATATTTCATGCATATTCAGGACGAGAACAAGTTTACAATAAATACAATAGGGAGGTCTTGGCATAATAGAGGCCATTCGGGGTGATAGTCGGGGAAGTTTAGACTGCCACTAGAAAATGAGGGTAAATTGGATAGGGACAGAAATATGGCCTTGCAACAGGCCACCTTCGGACCCCTAAAAGAGTTGTTGTAAGGGTTCTTAACATGCAAATAAGCGTGACACTCTCTTTACACGAGGCATCGAATGTAACGTCCCCAATCTGACCGGACGTGACTGCGAACTTATCCCGCACAGTCAAACGGACGCCCCACTTCGGCAAGCGTTTTACTGCCGGTCGGAAGAAGACCAAGTGACCATATATTTATTCCCCAGTCACCCGTGGGGGAACTTTGCTGTCAAAATTTTGCTTCAGACAATCAAACAGTCGTTGCTAAATTATCACGTAAAAACTACTGGAGAGCTTACTTTCTAAAAATAAACCTTGATTATACCAAATATCAACTTAACCTAAACTGAGCAACTCATTTTTAATAATACAACCAGTTTTCAGGGTAGAAACAAGAAAAGACCATTAACTTGCCCAACTAATGCGGACATAGCAGCTCGTCTCGCTTACGGCGGGGGGTCTAGGGGCCGCCTAAGGCCCCCAGAAGCTCTGGAATAAATGGTGCCAAATCCTGCATTCTAGACCTCTCCTGGCAGATGATTTCAAATTTCCATTCACATTTTTTTAAACAAAAACTTTTACTTTAACAAAAAAAATGACTAAAAAATTTCAGATGTACATGTTTCATTTTTGACCCAATTGTCAAATTTGCGGTAAAAAATATGCTTCATTCTAACCAATGCAATTATAATTTATTTTACATTTTACAGCAATACTATAAGAGCTTGTTTCTACATTGAAAAAAAATGAAACCTTTAATTTTGTAAAGAGATTCGGCCTGTTGAAGACCTTGTGGTGACCTCAGAATGTTTGCTGCTGTTGTTGTTCCTAGTGAATTAGGTGCATCTGGTCTTTAATACTCCTTATTGTAACTAACTGACAAATTCAAATTACAACAGGTAATTGTTCACTGCAGAAATGAGCACATTTAGTATGCTCAGCTGTAAAAGGTAAAGAATTTAAGATAAAAGTGGATGAGAATATTTTATTAATTGCCATTTAATTTAAATCCATCATTTTACACAAATGAGTGTATGCATCTACTGCATCAGACAGTCTGTTCTTGTAATCATCTTTTGCAAGCTCCATTTTGTTAAAAATTTGCGTTTTCTATTTCCCTCTTCATATTTTTTGTTGTTGCTGAACCTTGTTGACGTTTGATTCTTATAGTTTTTTTTAAAGGGGGGTCAAAATTTACTATTTTACCCAGGGTTTCACACTAAGGTCATTGTTTTCTTTCTACTTTCATTTTTAAATCAACCCAAAAGTCGTTCGCAAAGCGCGTTCTGATTGGATCGTTGTATCGACTTCCTTTCACGATTAGTGGCGGAAATCCCCGAGCAGGTGCGACTGAATATTCTAAAACGCCGGCGCTCATTTGCTGACACATAGGAATTGACCAATAGAATTTTTCGGGATAAACTACGATGTTTACGATTTTCCTGGCATGCGCATATGAAATAAATAAAGACGACGAAAGTAGCAATACACTAATAGTACATCGTAGAAAATTACGTCTGACATAGTTATACAAATACAAATATTTTATTGGCACAAATTCATTAACAATAAATGGTTAAGACCTATTGCATATATAATTATATTAATTGACATGATAGAATGAAACACAAACACAATATTTCAACTTGCCCGGCGGACAACTATGTGATGGGTTTCACTTGCCTCGGGCAAGCAGGATAGCGCTTATTTCGAACCCTGATTTTTCACATTGGTTAGACATTTTTGTAAATCTTCATCTTCTATACTATTAAACGAGAAGACCGCATTTTGTGTGTCGTTTCTCCTTCCACAATAACTTAATCATCATGCCTCTGTCCTTTAGGTAACATGTATAGTCGCATTTGTCATCCATTCTTATGATCATTGAGTTTGGGGTATTTTGGGAAAAAAACGGAAAAGAATGCGTCAGGATATTGCTTAAAGTGTTAGAAATAATTTTCAACTGTAATTACTTATAAATAGAGATTATTGTAGCAACAAAAATGTTCAGTAAAGAAAGATCTACAAACACATCACCATCATCAAAACACAATTTTGTCATGAATTTATCTGTGTCCATTGTTTAATATGCACATAGACCAAGGTGAGCGACACAGGCTCTTGAGAGCCTCTAGTTTAAGAATGCGACATTATCTGGTGAACAAGTAGGACGATCGAGTAGATTCCTAACTCAGCTGAAACGAGACTTCTATAATTTTCAATCTTAATGAAGTCGTGATATTTAGCTGAAATATAATTGACCATGTAAAACTATTTAAACGAGAAAACTAACGGCCTAGTTAAAGTATAAGAAACGAACTAACAACAAATATGTAATACCTAACCTAGGACAGGGGTATAGCAGTACAACGTAAGAACGAACTATAAAAATATCTTGTAAAAGGCTCAACTCATCAGATGTATGGTACTTTTGATAACTATTAAAACCACTGGGTCGATACCACTGCTGGTGGACGTTACGTCCCCGAGGGTATCACCAGCCCAGTAGTCAACATTTCGGATCGACATGAATATCAATAATGTGGTAATTTTTACAAACTTCCTGTTTACAAAACTTTGAATTTTTCGAAAAATTAAGGATTTTCTTATTCCAGGCATAGATTACCTTAGCTGTATTTGGCACAACTTTTTGGAATTTTGGATCTTCAATGCTATTAAAATTTGTACATGTTTGGCTTTATCAATATTTCAATTTGAGCGTCGCTGATGAGTCTTATGTAGACGAAACGCGCGTCTGGCGAACTAAATTATAATCCTGGTACTTTTGATAACTAATTAAAATACAAATGCAACAAATATAAGTCGACGTGACCGGGTACTTGTACACCTCGCATACACTTTAGGTGATATGGGCGTCCTTCGCCATCTTGGATTGTATATCAAAGCACAAAGGGTGCTATGGGCAGTTAACTTAAAAAAACCGAAGTTAAACTGTCCAAGGTTAAGTGGAGGGTTGAGATCCCGCTTACATGTTTAACCCCGCCACATTATTGCTGTATGTGCCTGTCCCAAGTCAGGAGCCTGTAATTCAGTGGTTGTCGTTTGTTTATGTGTTGCATATTTGTTTTTCGTTCGTTTTTTTACATGAATAAGGCCGTTAGTTTTGTCGTTTGAATTGTTTTACATTGTCTTATCGGGGCCTTTTATAGCTGACTATGCGGTATGGGCTTTGCTCATTGTTGAAGGCCGTATGGTGACCTATAGTTGTTATTGTTTGTGTCATTTTGGTATTTTGTGGATAGTTGTCTCATTGGCAATCATACCACATCTTTTTTTTTATATTTGAACTGTTGATAGGCAACAATCTTGTTGCTAGGTTGTTGCTTAGCATTTTAATTCACTGAAATTTAAGGTGAACATTCGTTCGTAACTTTAAGTTCCTGTAGAGTATACAACATCATTTAGAATTGAGATCATTTGTTTAGATAATACTGTCCATAAGAGATAATTTGGCTTTTTTATAAAACCGTTGCTAGGCTTCTGACTTGGTTTGGTCAGTTTTTCCTTCTGGGATATAAATAATTATCAATATTTGTAGATTTTAAATCTAAATTGGTTTTCAGACTGATATAATTGATCAGTCATCAATATTATTTTTATGGATGTTAAAATCGACCATAGCAACACTAATATTGCTTAGCAACAGACACAAAATGATAATTAAAAAGAAACGTGAGCACAATCATTTTATTGTAAATAAAAACAAAATGATTTCATATAAAATAAATAACTGTAAGAAATAAAAGTAATTGCAATTGAAGTTCGTGTATATCAACAACATTTCAATAAAAAAAAGTGCCTAGCAACGGTCTAATAATTATTCTTTTGTTTAATCCCAAGCATGAGTTTTGGTATTTTCTTTCGCATTGAGTACACTTTAATATTGATATGTTTATCAATCGTTTTTTTTTGTAAGAAGTCTATATATTGCATAGCAACACAAATGTTGTAAGCAACTATCAATCATGTTTAAATTAAAGACAACTACTTTTTTCATTGTACAAATATCTACTCATCCGATATTCTAGTTCTGTATAAAAGACTTGATAGAAATATAAAAAAGTCAGTTAAATTTTTTTTTTTCAGTAACTGTCATACTGGCATCCAGCTAAAGCATATACAGAGAAG
Source organism: Mytilus edulis (assembly GCA_019925275.1). Classification (NCBI taxonomy): domain Eukaryota; kingdom Metazoa; phylum Mollusca; class Bivalvia; order Mytilida; family Mytilidae; genus Mytilus; species Mytilus edulis. The sequence continues at coordinate 90,437,233 of CM034354.1, read as the reverse complement.
ATTGCCATATTTGCTTTACTTTAAATAATATTCACATGTAGTTCGTGCTATTTATGGATGAATTGATTGATTGTTGGTTGCTTACCGTCCAGTGGCAAATATTTCATGCATATTCAGGACGAGAACAAGTTCACAATAAATACAATAGGTAGGTTGTTACAATAGAGGCCATCTGGGATGATGGTCGGGAAAATTTGAAATGCTACCGGAAAAGGAGGGTTTATTGGATAGGGACAGAAATTTTGCCTTGCAACAGGCCACCTACGGACCCCTCAAAGAGTTGTTGCAAGGGTTCTTAACGTGCAAAGAGCGTGGCACTCTCTTTACACGAGGCATCGGATTTAACGTTCCTCTTCTGACCGGACGTGACTGCGAACTTGATACATCCTGCACAGCCAAACGGACGCCCCACTTCGGCAAGCGTTTTACTGCCGGTCGGGAGAAGACCAAGTGACCATATTTCTATATCCCAGTCACCCTTTGGGGCTTTTTTGGAAGGATCTAAGAAAGTTAATTCAAAGTACATGTAATGATATTTTTTTTTATATCATATTTCATTTTAAAGTTATAACATAATATTTGTTGGAGTCAATTTCATATAAAACCATCTATGTTCACATACAAATAACTCATAATTAATTATCTTGTTCATACACTTTCATTCTCATAAATAGAATTTCACATGGACTCGTATGGTTCCGTCAACAGTTATTGTTGATGGTTCTTTACATAAGGTAAAACATGTATTAACAAATTGAGTAATATAAAAGAATTTAGATAGTTGTCAAAATTGCAAACATTTATAACAATGTACTTGGTATGAGATATTCTACTAAAACTCTACAAATTGATTAAATATCTTAACGTGCTTTAACATTATGTTAATGTTGTTACCAATAGTAATAAGGAAAATTGAAAGAACAACAAACACAACAAATGGGCCGAGGATATTTAAAATATTCCCTGTATGCATACGGTATTTTCTGCTTTTGAAAATGATGGTGGGAACTTTTCTGTAGGTAGAAAAAAGTACCATCAAGGACAAGCATACAAGTCTCTTGTTGATCATCTGCAAACAAAGTTCTTGCTGTTGGAGTGGTGTGGTCTCTAGTGAACTTCTCATTGGGCATAAGTTGAAAGCCAAGAAACTTTGGCACAAATGACTTCGCTCTTATTTCTAATATTTCTAATTCTTATAAGAATAATGTTTCTCAAATTGAATTTGAAAGTCCAGTCCTTAGTTTAACTAAAAGGATGGCCAAACATGTCTTTATAGATCTTATTTCAGATTTTAACTATATTTGCAACAGCTTCGAACTGATTTCTTGTTAAACCAGTCAGTCGTTGGTAGTCCTCCTCTGACAATGAGTGTGCACAGTAAAAGTTTAGTTTGCCATTTAATGTCAGTGTTCCTCGAACCCTGTCTTATATTTTGGTGATGTCACTTCTACTAAAAAGTGTAGTTATTTACTTCTGGTAACTTTGAAATAGACTATTGTGTAAAATAGTTTCCCAAAAGAAGATTTGGACAACATCTGCTATTTGCTGGTATAACGATACATTTTTCAATGAAAGCCTGAGTTCGAGCCTCGTGTGGTCGATGTCCATTACTAATATATTTCTGACAAACAGTACAACGTCTATGAGATTTAGATGTAGATGAAAGGTTTAACTGTATGGATTTTGGGCTTATCAGTTCTGTTGGTAATGTTTTTTCTGCCAAAAAATTTGGATCATCATCATCGTTTGTCTTATCTGTGGTGAGTTCATCACTTTTTTCATATCCCTATGTATTTGTGCCCTGCATTTCAAGCCTATACATGTAGTTGCATTGTCAATATTCCTTTTAAGAGTTTTGCTAGATAATCTATTATTTTTTCATTTACGATTGTTCTTCTGTTTTTGACTGTTAAATGCGTCATATTGCAGACCACAACTGTAATTTTTAGCCAAAACTAAGTGCCTAAATAAAATATATAAAAAATAAAAAAAATATTTTATATACATATTTGCTTGTATCACCTGGTTTAATTGTCTTTTGTCTCTTGTCTTATTTACATTGTCTATTGTATCTTGTCCTGTTTACATTTTCTTGTTTCTTGTTTAATGTACATTGTCTTTTGTTTCCCGTTCCATTTACATTGTATATCGTCACATGAATACTGTTACTTGTACACTGTCTTTTGTTTCTTGTCTCGGTGTACACTGTCTTTTGTTTCTTGTTTCATTTACATTGTATATCGTCACATGAATACTGTTACTTGTACACTGTCTTTTGTTTCTTGTTTCATTTACATTGTATATCGTCACATGAATACTGTTACTTGTACACTGTCTTTTGTTTCTTGTCTCGGTGTACACTGTCTTTTGTTTCTTGTCTCGGTGTACATTGTCTTTTGTTTCTTGTCTCGGTGTACATTGTCTTTTGTTTCTTGTTTCATTTACATTGTATATCGTCACATGAATACTGTTACTTGTACACTGTCTTTTGTTTCTTGTCTCGGTGTACACTGTCTTTTATTTCTTGTCTCGGTGTACATTGTCTTTTATTTCTTGTCTCGGTGTACATTGTCTTTTACAGCGTGTATCATGTCTTGTTTACCTTGTATCTTGTCTGGTTTCTATTTCCGTTTGTCTCTTGTCTAAAAAATATTGTCGAGTCTCTTGTCTTTTGTCTCGTTTGCATTGTCATGTTGTGTCTTGTCTCATTAAAATGGTGGCTTGTCTCGTGTATTTTGTTTCTTGTTTCGTTTACATTGTCATGTGTCATTAAAATGGTGTCATGGCTCATTTACATTGTCTCATGTATCTTGAATCGTTGACATTGTATTGTTTCATGTCTCTTGCGTCATGTCTCATTAAAATTGTATCTTGACTTTTGTATCTTGTCTCATTAACATTGTCTCTTGTATATAGGCTTGTTTTCATTGTCTTTTGTCTCTTGTATATTGTCTCTTGTTTTCATTGTCTGGCTCTTTTGTCTCGTTTACATTGTCATGTCTTTTGTGTCTTGTCTCATTAAAATGGTGTCTCGTCTCATTTACATTGTCTCATGTATTTTGTTTCTTGTCTCGTTTACATTGTCAAGGATCATGTCTCTTGTGTCTTGTATCATTTACATTGTCTCGTGTATCTTGTCTCGTTAACATTCTCTTGTATCTAGACTTTTTTCATTGTCTTTTGTCTCTTGAATATTGTCTGGTTGGATAAATGGAGATACCGTAAAATTTGGATGTACCCGTCTGGTTATTGTACATGCAAATATTATGGTGACCATTATTTGATCCGTTGACCAACACAACTTTGTGGAGGGTTTGCGACTAATTCCCATTTGGTAGGCAAGACCAAGAATGGCTTTTGTTTTTGTTAAGCTGGGATGCTCCAAGGCATTTTGTTATTATTTGGACTATGCCGGATGTTATAGTTGGCATATCTATCTGTTTTGTTTATTATATATTCAAGAAAAGTATCATCCATATGGAGTTGTCAAAAATCTAAAACCTCCTTTTCAGCGACCATGACGTGACTTTGCCCAGTATTGCCACGAGGGGTAAATGCATGTTGAAGACCCCTTTCAAAAATATTAAACCCATTGTGCCATCTATCACCATCATCTCCTCTCTCATTTATATATTCACTTCCTGCTCCCTTATATCCTCATTATTAGACTGAATTAAATCCCAATCACTGTCATCTCCTATCCCCTGTTCATTCAAAATCATAATCAACCTTTCCTCAGCGTGCAAGGCCTCTTCTTCGTCAGTCAGGACATTTTTTACAGCAAAAGTAGCAGACCATCTTTTAATTCCTTAATTAAGTCCCCCAAACAAAGTTTGGAGACTTATTGTTTTTGCTCAGTTCTTTTTTTTTTATTATTATTCTTTTCTTTCGCCACTTTAAAAATGAACTTGTCTGCAGCATTTTTCCAAACCCGCTTGTCAGATTTACTTAAGGTTTTATATAATGGTAGACTAGCATGTCTAGGTGAGCCATCAATCTTTCATTTGTGCATTGGGGTCTATTAAGGGTAAACTGTAAGTGATAGATACATGCAGTCTTCAGAAATGATTATAAGACAATAAAACAAATCACATGAAATATAGGGATAGTCCGTGGGGGTCATCCTCACCCCATTCAATTTGGGAATATGGGACCATATGAAGTGCGAGTTATTGGAGACGTGTTTGGGAGACTTCGTAACAGAATCCTGTTACAATTGCTTCTTGTTAATTTCGTGCATTTCCACGTAATTATCTTTTCCCGTCGAAATCGGTGACAAAAAATATAACTATAACTAATTACCTGTCTTGTGGCTACTTGTTAGGAAAATTGCTTTTACAATGATTGTATTCATAATTTATAAATATATATTGAACTATTTTAATATTATTATCATATATCAAACACTACCTTCGAAATGTGAAGGGATTTATCAAAACACCGAAACAGTTTTGCGTCCACTTACTGGTATCGAGAGGAGCCATTTTGAAACCCTACATGACCACAAAACGAAATTCTGGTTCTAATTTTAGAAAATATTTTTTTTCCGATTTGATTTATTTTCCTTTCACAATGTGATTGAAGCTGTTGAAGAAGTGAAATAATATCCTCATACATCGTAGATTTTAATTGAAACATTGATTTCAACTTTTAAGCATGGTAAATAGTTATTAAAGGTACCAGGATTATAATTTAGTACGCCAGACGCGCGTTTCGTCTACCTAAGTGTGAAACCGCGGCTTTTATTGTGATAATATTTATGTATCCTAAAAGATACCATCTCCCTGCGCATAGTGTATCTTCAATGATAATCCCCAATCCCTGGTAAATATCATTTAAAAAACACCAAATTATCTCCCTTTTGTGCAAAATTGCCATTGTATGTCATTAAAATGGAAATATAGTTTTTAACTCATGGGTGACATATATTTTTTATTGTTGTTATTTGGATACTTGTACACAAGTAGTTATCCTGAAACTAGAAAATCCTTTTTGTTGGCCCCTTTGGGTCCCTAATTCCTAAAGGATTAGGACCATCATCCCCAAAATTAATCCCAACGTTCTTTTTGAGGTCTTGAACCTTCTTATAAATTTTCGTGGAGATCCATTCACTAAAACGTAAGTGATTGTCCAGACACCAATGTGTCTTTGGATGAGGTAGACGACATGGACATCATACCATTATACGTTACCAAATTTTTATTGGGCAAATTTAATTGTTAATTATTTTAAGAAATAAATATACCTCAGCTTCGTCTTCAGTTTTAACTGTTTTAATATGGGTAACTTCTTCAATAGCATCATTGTTTTTGTTGTTAGTTTTCTGCAGGAAAGATAAAAAGTTGTGGTAAATGAATTTGTCTTTAATTATGCATATTAGTAACATCAACCTTCCATTGTCAGTTATATTAAATTATTAATCTTGCTATTTTTGGGGTAAACAAGATTAAATCTAAATCAAATAGAATGCAAATACTTTTTGAAATATTACTTTTCATTACTTTTATACCTTAATACAATTATAAAATGAATAGCAGAAGATTATTTTGTTCATCTATACTTCCTTTAAAGGGCACTAGCTACGAGATACATAAAAAATCTAAAGTTTGATTTTTTTTGTTCAATCAATAATGAAAGTGAAATAGTGAAATAACAATTAGCTTTTTGCAGCCAAAAAGGTTCAATTTTGTCAATTACGCTAAGAAACATTGATAATTAGGTTTTCACTTGCAAGTGAATGAGTCGACCTCTTAAAATCCGTATTCATGTGAACTTCAATTTAACCCCTAGCTAGAGATTGACAACGCATGCATTGTACGTGTACTGGTTATTTAAAGAAAAAGATTGTCAACAATGAAAGTGAAACTACGGTAAATCATTTGATTACAAATTCGATGCACATTAAATCATTCTTATACGGTTGAAAGCAATGAAAAACATATATTTTTAATCTATAATATAAAATTAAACAGACCTATAAAAATTCAATTGCACGTGTTGGTTTAATCTATACATATCTTTTACTAGTATTTATGTTTACATTGCTTATATGGTCATCTGAGGTCAAATCGATAGTTAGTTAGATGTCGTCTGGACTAAAATACACACGAAACGAACATATATTTTATCTACTCCATGCTCTGTAAACTGTTTTTTTTAGATTTTTGATAGTGTGGATAAATGTTTTACATTGTTATAAATCAAATATGAGAATCTGAGTTAAATCGGTGACCACGAATTTGACAGCTAGTGCCCCTTAAACTGTTGAACTTTAAATAACTAAACTCTTATTACTATAGAATAGATTTTTAAGGGCGAAATAGCAAACACAAAAACTTCAAATACCTCCTCTCAATAAAAAAGTAATGTTGATTGAGGGTGAAGTTGATATGATGTTATGAGAATTAAATGATACAGAGTACATTGTATGACGATAACTAAGTCAAAAAGTTCAATTAAATGTCGTCTAAATCATATTCCAATTTTAAGGGATCCTTTAAAGGGAAACTCTGCCAAAAAAATAAAAAAAATGATGTTATGTCCACTCTGTATAAAAATTTGTAAGGGTTCCGCGGAACCCAGTGTCTCGCCTATTTTTGCTGTAAATCACAGGCTCAACAACAATGAGGAAAAAAATCAATAAAAATATTCCTCTTGTTACTATTTTATGATTGTAAGAAAATCTAAGTCCATTTGAAAGTAAATTACAGAAAAAAACAGAGTAATCTTTTTACAAACTTTACTTCTGGATACAATCTTATGATCATAAATAAGGTTATTTCCAAGTTTGGTACAAACCCAGGATAGTTTAAGAAAGTTATTTAAATTTTAAAAACTTTAACCACAGAGTGAATGTAACGGTTCCCTGCAGAAAAGACTAAGTCCATTTATAAGTAAAATACGGAAAAAATTGAATTTTATTTTTACAAAATTTTCTTCTGAATACTATCTTATGATCATAAACAAGCTTCTGTCCAAGTTTGGTACAAACCCAGGATAGTTAAAGAAAGTTATTAAAATTCTAAAAACTTTAACCACAGAGTGAATGTAATGTTTCCCCGCAAAAAAAACTAAGTCCATTTATAAGTAAAATACGGAAAAAATGGAATTTTATTTTTACAAAATTTACTTCTGGATATTATCTTATGATCATAAACAAGCTTCTGTCCAAGTTTGGTACAAACCCAGGATAGTTTGAGAAAGTTATTAAAATTCTAAAAACTTTAACCACAGAGTGAATGTTTTGTTTCCCCGCAGAAAAAACTAAGTCCATTTATAGTAAAATACGGAAAAAATGGAATTTTATTTTTACAAAATTTACTTCTGGATACTATCTTATGATCATAAACAAGCTTCTGTCAAAGTTTGGTAGAAATCCAGTATAGTTTAAGAAAGTTATTAAAATTTCAAAAACTTTAACCACAGAGTGAATATTTGTTGACGCCGCCGACGACGCCGACGACGACGGAATGTAGGATCGCTTAGTCTCGCTTTTTCGACTAAAGTCGAAGGCTCGACAAAAATGTTCAATTTCATAGATATTAAAGTTTAATTGTGCTAGACAAGAGATCAACATCGATTTTAAATTTAGAGTATCAATTCTGTACTCGTCACCATTTTTAACATCCTCTCCGTTTTTTAGCTCACCTGTCCCGAAGGGACAAGTGAGCTTATGCGATCACTTGGCGTCCGTCGTCGTAAACTATTTCAAGAATCTTCTCCTCTGAAACTACTGGGCCAAATACTTTCAAACTTTAACTGAATGTTCCTTAGGGTATCTTATTTATAAATTGTATCCGAAGTTTTGATCTATCAACAAACATGGTCACCATTGCTAAAAATAGAACATAGGGGTCAAATGCAGTTTTTGGCTTATTACTCAAAAACCAAAGCATTTAGAGCAAATCTGACGTTGGGTAATATTGTTTATCAGGTCAAGATCTATCTGCCCTGAAATTTTCAGATGAATCAGACAACCCGTTGTTGGGTTGCTGCCCCTGAATTGATTATTTTAAGGAAATTTTGCTGTTTTTGTTTATTATCTTGAATATAATTATAGATAGAAATAAACTGTAAACAGCAATAATGTTCAGCAAAGTAAGATTTACAAATAAGTCACCATGACGAAAATGGTCAGTTGACCCCTTTAGGAGTTATTGCCCTTTATAGTCAATTTTTAACCATTTTTCGTAAATCTTAGTAATCTTTTACAAAAATCTTCTCCTCTGAAACTACTGGGCCAAATACTTCCAAACTTTAACTGAATGTTCCTTAGGGTATCTAGTTTGTAAATTGTATCCGAAGTTATGATCTATCAACAAACATGGTCGCCATTGCTAAAAATAGAACATAGGGGTCAAATGCAGTTTTTGGCTTATAACTCAAAAACCAAAGCATTTAGAGCAAATCTGACGTTGGGTAATATTGTTTATCAGGTCAAGATCTATCTGCCCTGAAATTTTCAGATGAATCAGACAACCCGTTGTTGGGTTGCTGCCCCTGAATTGGTAATTTTAAGGAAATTTTGCTGTTTTTGGTTATTATCTTGAATATTATTATAGATAGAGATAAACTGTAAACAGGAATAATGTTCAACAAAGGAAGATTTACAAATAAGTCAACATGACGGAAATGGTCAGTTGACCCCTTTAGGAGTTATTGCCCTTTATAGTCAATTTTTAACCATTTTTCGTAAATCTTAGTAATCTTTTACAAAAATCTTCTCCTCTGAAACTACTGGGCCAAATACTTCCAAACTTTAACTGAATGTTCCTTAGGGTATCTAGTTTGTAAATTGTATCCTAAGTTGTGATCTATCAACAAACATGGTCGCCATTGCTAAAAATAGAACATAGGGGTCAAATGCAGTTTTTGGCTTATAACTCAAAAACCAAAACATTTAGAGCAAATCTGACATGGGATAATATTGTTTATCAGGTCAAGATCTATCTGCCCTAAAATGTTCAGATGAATCAGACAACCTGTTGTTGGGTTACTGCCCCTGAATTGGTAATTTTAAAGAAATTTTGCTGTTTTTGGTTATTATCTTGAATATTATTATAGATAGAGATAAACTGTAAACAGCAATAATGTTCAGCAAAGTAAGATTTACAAATAAGTCACCATGACGAAAATGGTCAGTTGACCCCTTTAGGAGTTATTGCCCTTTATAGTCAATTTTTAACCATTTTTCGTAAATCTTAGTAATCTTTTACAAAAATCTTCTCCTCTGAAACTACTGGGCCAAATACTTCCAAACTTTAACTGAATGTTCCTTAGGGTATCTAGTTTGTAAATTGTATCCGAAGTTATGATCTATCAACAAACATGGTCGCCATTGCTAAAAATAGAACATAGGGGTCAAATGCAGTTTTTGGCTTATAACTCAAAAACCAAAGCATTTAGAGCAAATCTGACGTTGGGTAATATTGTTTATCAGGTCAAGATCTATCTGCCCTGAAATTTTCAGATGAATCAGACAACCTGTTGTTGGGTTGCTGCCCCTGAATTGATTATTTTAAGGAAATTTTGCTGTTTTTGTTTATTATCTTGAATATAATTATAGATAGAAATAAACTGTAAACAGCAATAATGTTCAGCAAAGTAAGATCTTCAATTAAGTCAATTTGACCAAAATTGTCAATTGACCCCTTAAGGAGTTATTGCCCTTTAAAGACTTTTTTCACAATTTGTTCACCATGTTGACTTACTTTAAAAAATCTTCTCCTTTGAAACTGCTGTATCAATTTCAGCCAAACTTAGGCTAAATGAGTTTCAGAGTATCTAGTATAAATTTTATATTTTATTTCCTTGTATGTCAAGAAACATAGCTCCTATGGCTAAAATAGAACATAGGAGAAAATGATTATTTTTTTTGGCTTTTGAAGAAAATAGGACGATCCAAAAAAACATTTAAATAAATTGAAAAGCCAAAATAATCATTGATGAGAGATTTAACCAAAAGAATTAAGGTGAGCGATTCAGGCTCTTGAGAGCCTCTTGTTACCATGACAAGTCTGAACCACGAAGAACCAAAACCACAGTAGCCTAATGTAGTCGTACATGTAATCTTGTGTCGATATCGTGTCAATCGTACAATTGTTTTATTCGACTAACTAACTTGATACGGAAAATGTTTTCTTTTAAGTAACCAAGGTCTGTCCTTTATTATATAAAATGATATTTGTTTTTATTTTCATATGTGCTTTTGAAACAATTGTTAAGAAATTATTTTTAATTGCAGAAGGGATGAACAAACATTATTAGAATATCATATTAACAAACGATTAATGAGAAAAGTTGGGAATATCCTGTGAATGAGTGCAAGATATTGTCTAGGAAGCAGACTTTACAAACTCACCTAAAAGTGGTACATTCTATCAAGTGTAAGCATGCATTATAATACAAATAATAACAATTGTAGTAACTGCTTTATTAGATAAAAATGAGAACTATCAAGTTTGAAGGTTTAATATGATAATTTTAAGCATGTCTTTAAGAGGGATGTGCTTCAAGGCATGCTAAAAGATATGTGTTTTCAATAGATCTTATCTAAAAAAATCCAATCTGACCTAAAAGAAAACCCACACCATTTATAGTCACATATTTGTCATTGTAAACACGAAAAACAACTGCCAGCTCTCTGTTGAAGGCAGTAAGATAACCTATAATTGTCAACCAATTGTCAAATATTGTTAGTCCAAAAGAAAAAAATATAATGAGTAAATTGTGTACCTTTGATAACTATGTTCACCACTGGGTCGATGCCTCTGCTGGTGGACGTTTCGTCCCCGAGGGTATCACCAGTCCAGTAGTCAGCACTTGGGTGTTAACATGAATATCAATTATTTGGTAATTTTTATAAAGGAGTAGGTCCAGTAAGACCCCTGTTTGGCCCCAAAATATAGCAGTTTTACAAAAGTGTCAAAATGTAAACTTTTAGTTATTTACTGGATATGGTTCTGCTTCATAAATATGGGCTGTTTTTGACAATACTGTAGCGAGCCAGGGGTAATGACTAACCCGACAGAAAACAAAATTAAATCTCTGAATTCCAACCAATTGAAAAAGTATAAAACTCAAGACTATATGACTATACTGACAAGACTGAATATTCTATGACTAAAGGTTCTCCTGTTTTGATAAGAATCCGGACAATCAGATTATAATACTATATTATGGTGAAAAGAACACCAAACAAGTTTTGAAGTTTCCATATATTTCTTTATTTTTATATATTATGGGATATTAACTCATCAAATATGTATTTCACCATATAAGTATACATGTACAGTAATTACATAATAATAAAAGTTCTAGCACCTATCTAAACCGCTCTAAACCAGTCTCAGATCTCCCAATAAAAATGAAGGAACTCTAAATCTTTTGACAATTTATCAATTCTTAATAAGTTAATTAAATGTGTTGAAATACATGGGAAAAATTGGAGGTTGTGATCTCTAGTTTCATATAGTACTGTTGGTAGTACTATATAAGACTTTGTACTGATATATATGTGAACATTTACATGGTTGAGTCTTGCTATATAAATTACTTATTAAACTAACAATTTCTATAAATATAAAGTTTAATAATTTGTGCAGAAGTTTTTCTGATTTAGATAAATAAGTTTAGGAAACTGATACCTTATCAGTTCAAAATATTTTAAATAGCTATCAGGACCTTCCTGAATGATATAAATGTGGTTTAAAGAAATGCTGTCAAGTCCTTACTTAGACAGCATTCTACAAAATCAAGGCAACTGCCAGGTCCTTCCTGAAACAGTACCTATTTTAAGCTAACAGTTAGAAACTTTCTGACTGTTAACGAATTTAATATGGTTTCCAAACCTTATGGAAACCATAATCCCTAATTCCAAAGATTGCCTATTTATTCCTATTTAAAGTGTTTTAAAATTTACAAACATCAAATAACTATTATAACTAAAGCATTGCCTGCAAATTCCGTAAAATTAACTAAAGGTTTAAAAGTATTTGCTACAGTTTCTTAAATTTAACTTAACATGACTGATCAGAAAACAAGATTAAAATGTTAAGAGCCCGGCTCCTAAAAGTCCGCAAAAATAAGGTTTAACTTTCAAAAACTAAAAAGACATTGTTTTTACCTTCCTATGTTAAATAACTATAAATTAGGTTAAAGTAAGTATGGAAATTTTGTCCTTACTTAGACAGCATTCTACAAAATCAAGGCAACTGCCAGGTCCTTCCTGAAACAGTACCTATTTTAAGCTAACAGTTTAGAAACTTTCTGACTGTTAACGAATTTAATATGGTTTCCAAACCTTATGGAAACCATAATCCCTAATTCCAAAGATTGCCTATTTATTCCTATTTAAAGTGTTTTAAAATTTACAAACATCAAATAACTATTATAACTAAAGCATTGCCTGCAAATTCCGTAAAATTAACTAAAGGTTTAAAAGTATTTGCTACAGTTTCTTAAATTTAACTTAACATGACTGATCAGAATTGATTGATTGATTGTTGGTTGCTTTACGCCGCATTAGCACAAAAAGGCTATATCGCGCGAGAGCTAATTCGTATATTTTTACAATTTAAAGCATATTTTTAAAATATTAAAAAAACTGATCAGAAAACCAGATTAAAATGTTAAGAGCCCGGCTCCTAAAAGTCCGCAAAAATAAGGTTTAACTTTCAAAAACTAAAAAGACATTGTTTTTACCTTTCTATGTTAAATAACTATAAATTAGGTTAAAGTAAATATGGAAATTTTGTCTCAAATTAACTTTCAATCAAAAATTTGCCTTAACAAGCCAAAGTTTTAAGCAAAACTATGTTTTTAGCGTTTTCTACGTCACCGTTGGAAATGTGGGAAGTTGGATTGTTGGATCGTATGAAATTCCCGCGGAAGTTAGATTTAAAGAAAAATAATTATTTATGAAATAATTCGTAAATTCCAAAAAAATACATTTCTCATCTTATTTTCATATAAGAGCTTTTACTATGTTATTTAATTCAATTCTCCTTGGCAACATTAAATAAAGTTACAACTGCGCCACCGGAAGTAGCGGCTTGTATGTGAGAACAAACATGTGTGTGTTAGCGGCTGACAAAAATTACAGAATTCGCCGCTAAAACAACTTGACAGCTCATAAAAACTATGTGATTACTTAATATACAACTCATGGATATACGATATGCCGGTGAGTACAACTGTGAAAGCGTTAAATTAAAAACCGAACTAATAATCATCAACGATCAGCTTGACATGTTATAACTACTGCGCATGAGCAGGAATGTACACATTCATTCATAAAGATAAACACTCAGAACAGGAGCTCGTAATTTACATTTCATAGTCTACAATGGAAAACTTCATATAACAACAATTCAATCAACAGGAGTGGTATCAGGAATAACATTTCTTCATAAAACAACTACAGTTTATTTACAACACGCATAAAAATAGCGTTTTTCTAACAGTAACGCTATGTTGATTGACATCAGCACATGTTTAAAAATGCAAATTAATTTTGGAACGAGGCGCTGGCAGCAGACGACACTTGAGCCTTATATATCAACATGGAGACGGATAAAAGTTTCAACAATTTCAAATGAATTAACAAGGAAGTTATGTTAACAAGAGTCAGATATTATACAGATATTGGGAAGTATGTGATGCCAATTTATTTCTTTTATAACAGTTTCTAAGATTCAAACTGTAAAAAGTTAACTCTATGTGTCGTAAATCATTCAAAAATGAGAATATTACAGTTGTGAAATTTCTAGTCAATAATAAAATTGAACAAAATATGTTCTATTTCTATTACATTTGTAAATGTATGTCACTGTCATGACTGTTTCTATTAAAAAAAATGAACAATTACAAAATGATCAAAAATACTTAGAGCTGCTTGTCTGAACAACACATTTCATATGGTGAACATCATAAATCTATGCACAATTCAAAACATTCAATTCAAACACTGCATGTACTTGTCATATAATACACACAATAATATCAACACAGTTCTTATATTAGATTGAGTAGGGGCTGGTGCCTTACATTTTAACCCCCAATAAAACATTAAGCGTCCTCGCAAATGTTTATATAACAAAATACATAATTTAATTTAATGTTTCAATATTTTTATGTTGGAATTCACAGATCAACAGTTTAATTTTGGAACGAGTAAATTTGACTGAATGCCCTAATTTTGAATTCTTTACACCTTTGAAATGTCTGCTATTCATCTATAATGCAATTCATTTGATAAAAATTGGTAAAAGCTGTGGTTATGTGGTTTCAAATAGATGTGTAAAAATGGCGAATATGTGTACCCCATTGACAAAACATCCGGAAATTTCATACACCCTTTGATCTAACTTTTCAGATGATTTTATTCAAACAAACCCGTTTTCAAGCTTAAGAATATTTTGCATTTGAAGTTATCTTCATATAGAAATATCAGTATACTTCAAAAACATTTAGACCTGACCATAAACTGTATAGTCGCCGTCACTTAAAATTGCCACCATGTTTTTTGTTAAATTTTTCTTAAATATAGACCGCGTTTACTAAAGATCATGTTTTTCAATTAGCGGAATAAAAATCCTGTCCAAATATCCACTACTGACCTACCTTTTATTGTGTTTGCACTGTATAATCCTGACCTTCACATAATCCAAGATAATTTTGTATGGTGGAATCCGACATTGTTATTATCGGAAGTGTTGCCGTGGAGTTCCACGTGCCTCCCTTTTCTTGTGTCTCTCGGAGCTTTTCGTCATCTTTACGTAAAAAAGCGCGGGAAATTGTATCATAAATGACAATGATATTACCGGAGAGTAACGAATGTTATGGAATAAGGGATCCTCATAGAAACCAAGATGGCTGTTTTACAATGTAAATAATCTTGAAAAATGTGAAGGTCAGGATTATACAGTGTAAACACAATAAAAGGTAGGACAGTAGTGGATATTTGGACAGGATTTTTATTCCACTAATTGAAAAACATGATCTTTAGTAAACGCGGTCGATATTTAAGAAAATTTTGACAAAAAACATGGTGCCAATTTTACGTGACGGCGACTATAGAAAACATGGAAAGATGTGGCGAAAATGAGCACCCCACTCTATTTAGTTCTAAATCAATCCTAATTCTATCTCATTTTTTGAATGATAGTTTTTCATATGTGACGTCATGCTGTTTCTAAATTTCATAAATTCAAATGTGGCATAACGTTTCTGCCTTTTCGCCATCGTATGTGACGTCACATTTTTTTTAATTACGTTGACGCCTGAATTGATTCGGATGTGTGTCTATTTTGTGATAAACTTGGGTTTAGTTTTCTGTAATTAGTTAATATTTCAGTTTCATTATGTATATCGCTTTCATATTCATTTGTTAAAATTTACTGGTTGCAATAGCATTAAGTGTTCTATATTATAAGGATGTTCTTATCCCGTGCATAAAAAACAATGCCGTGTTTGTCAAAACCTTTTCAACTTTTGATCTTCAGTGCTGTACAACTTTGTACCTTTTTCACGTTCAATCTTTTATATCTAGGCGTTATGTATTCAGGTTTAGTTTTCTGTAATTTTTAATACTTCAGTTTCTTTATGTATATCTCTTTCATATTCATTTGATAAAATTTACTGTTTGCAATAGCATGAATTGTTCTATATAATAAGAATGGTCTTATCCCGGGCTTAAAAACAATGCCGTATTTGGCGAAACCTTTTCAACTTTTGATCTTCAGTGCTGTACAACTTTGTACTTTTTTCACTTTCGATCTTTTATATCTGGGCGTCACTGGTGAGTCTTGTGTGGACAAGGCGCGTTTTTGGCGTATTGAATTTTAAACCTGATGCTTTTTGTTATCTATTAATCATGTTTTTCTTTGTCTAATATGTTCTCCTATTTATTTGTATTGTAGTCCTGTAATATTATGTTGTCATTTCAATATTATATTTAACTTTGCCATTAAAGTGCGAGGTTTGGCATGCCATAAAACCAGGTTTAACCCACCACTTTTATTCCCCTTTAAAAGTGTCCTGTACCAAGTCAGGAAGATGGTCATTGTTATATTATTGTTCGTTTCTCTCTGTGTTGCATTTTAACGTTGAGTCGTTTGTGTTTTCTCTTATTTTTGAGATATTGAGATAAGACGTGGCACGGTACTTGTCTATCCCAAATTCATGTATTTGGTTTTCATGTTATATTTGTTATTCTCGTGGTGTTTTGTTGTGATGATTGGTCAGTTTCTGTGTGTGTTGCGTTTCGGTGTTGTGTCGTTGTTCTCTTATATTTAATGCATTTCGCTCGGTTTTGGTTTGTTTCCCCGATTTTGTTTTTTGTCCATGGATTTATGAGTTTTGAACAGCGGTATACTACTGTTGCCTTTATTTAACCAGAAACCAGAAAAAAATGTTTTAAAACTACACTTGTATTTACAACTATGCCTCGTGATCGACTTGAAAATTACTCATGGAAACAAAATTACTCATGGAAACAAAATTACTCATGGAAACCAGGAATGAGTACATGTACTATGGACGTATCATCTACATTACTTCAAAATACTAAACAACAACTATATAATTATGCTACGAATGATTGAAATGTGAAATACTGGAGGATGCTTAAAATTTCTACATATAATTTTCTACAAGAAAATTAAAGAGATAACATCAAAGTACAAATGTATGACGGAATAAGAAGAAATGTGAGGCTGTAAAACACAGATGGTAAAGTCATGAGTTGCCCTTACAAGGACAATTGATCTTTAATTTAAAATTTCTTTCTAAAATATATCTCAAATCAAAAGTTACACCACGAGCCTTACAATCTAACTGACCACTTAATAGAATATAATTTCATATTGATAAATTCACTTAACAAATTTTCCTTTCAAATACCAAATTCAAATGTCAAATAATTACACTTAACAAAATAATTTCATTAGCTATGATGAAGTCAGTTATTTTTTTATAAATTGACAATAAGTGAAGGTAGGCCAAAATTTAAAAGTTATATAGAATTAGATTCATTGATTGATTGTTGGTTGCTTAACGTCCAGTGGCAAATATTTTATGCATATTCAGGACGAGAACAAGTTCACAATAAATTCAATAGGAAGGTTGATACAATAGAGGCCATCTGGGATGATGGTCGAAGAAATTTGGACTGCCACCGGAAAAGAAGGGTACATTGGATAGAGACAAAATTTTGCCTTGCAACAGGCCACCTACGGACCCCTCAGAGAATTGTTTGCAAGGGTTCTTAACGTGCAAAGAGCGTGGCACTCTCTTTACACGAGGCATCGGATTTAACGTCCCCCTTCTGACCGGACGTGACTGCGAACTTAATACATCCCGCACAGCCAAACGGACGCCCCACTTCGGCAAGCGTTTTACTGCCGGTCGGGAGAGGACCAAGTGACCATATTTCTATACCCCAGTCACCCTTGGGGATTATAGAATTAGCAAATACAATACAGACTAAAATAATGATATTTGTCAGTTTTCTTTATTTTCTGGATCCTTCTTCTCAACCACTGACTTTACTTTGGGTTAGCGTTGTACCTTCAATCGGTGTACATAAGGCTTCCTACGTGTTTGTTTAAAGGGCGGTTGGATGAGTTCGACAATCTGTCTTGCACGGTCTGGTGGCGACCCTGCTCCCTTTCAAATTGCCTAAACTGCCCACGCAGGTATGCAATGTCAGAGGAGAGGGTTTGGACTGCTTTGGTGTTGTGGGTCATTTCTTTAAGCAAGAGTTCTTGGGTGGTGGTGAAGGCTGATAGGGCGGTTAATATTTGCTGGTTTTAATTTGTTGAAGGTTGTGCCAAAGAAGGTGGAGGAGTCTGTACTGGTTGCGGTTTTGGAGTAGACGTTTGAGGTTCCTCATCCCCAAAATCTGTGGAAGTATATATTCCGCATCCTCATCCTGAATCAAATCCTGATCAAAATATACTGCACGGTAGGTGTAATATCCGGTGAGTATGGATCCTGATCAGGACTTGACATACCTGTGGTGAGCATAGGTGTTTCAGGTCTGGTCTTGGCAGTGGACAGTGGGTAAGCAGAAGTTATAAATGTAGGTGGTACAGATGATGATGGTGTCTCTATTGGCAGGTAGTTGGAGATGGCTGATGATATGGTAGTCGACTGGTCTGCAACAGAGGTCATGGTGACATTAGGCATGAAAAAGTCATATAGGTCATCCATTGGAGTGCTGGACTCCAATGGCATGACCTGGTTAGCTGCAAGTCCCACTGTTGCGGCAGGGACGTTAACAAAAGTAGGTGGTACTGCAGGGCGAACAGAGGCTGCACCCACACAAACTGGGGGTCCCAACCTAGACTGCAGGGATGGCTGTGGTGTTGCAACAGCAGCATGGTAGCTGTTGCAAGTAGGGTAAGGGTGAGTAGCTGGTAAACTTGATACCGTTACTGGAGCTTTGGTCTAGACAGGTGGAGGTGCTGCTCTCGCTGCCGGAGCCTAGGTCTGAATGGGGCGGGTGGCTTGCAGAGCCACTGCCCTTACTGGAGTCTGGGTCTGTGTAGTATTGTTGATGTGTTGGAATGCTGCCCCTACTGGAGTGGCCAGAGGTCTTGCCCGGGCCTTGGTTGCCCAATGCTTCTGGGAATCTGAAGTAGGCAAGACCTCGTAATCTGGGAAGCCAGGTACTGCATTAAACACATGGGGTGTGTTACTTTTAAACAAATATTCTGCATCTCCTCTGAATTTGTTTTCTTTTCTGCTATAAACAAATTTCTCTGATTCACATGAGCCATAAAGGTATCCACGTTTGTGTAAAGCCTTTAGCGACTCACACCTGTACATGCATAAAGTGCAGAAAAAGGGGGCCACCTCTAGGGCCAGGTGCCTCTTGAAAATATGGCCCTCCATGCGGGTCTTCTCAGCCACGTGAGCCTCTTCTGTGGGGAAAGGGGGGGGGGGGGCATCTCAAACACCTGTAGGCCAAGCCTCTCTTCGATATGCGAATTTGTGCAGACATCTGAAAAAAATAAGGGCAGATAAATTGATTGATTGTTGGTTGGTTGCAATTGGTTAGCACAAAAAGGCTATATCGCGGCGAGAGCTTATTCGAATATTTTTACAATTTAAAGCATATTTTTAAAATAAGACAAACAGTCCTTCAATATACTAAAATTCTTGACTAAAGCAAATTGAGTATATAAAAATAAAAATCAACAGTAAAATAACGTGATAAAAATTAAAATCGATTTAAATATAATAACATTTTTATATTCTATAATAAATTCCAATTTCTTTTAAACTAGAGGCTCTAAAGAGCCTGTGTCGCTCACCTTGGTCTATGTGCATATTAAACAAAGGACACAGATGGATTCATGACAAAATTGTGTTTTGCTGATAGTGATGTGCTTGTAGATCTTACTTTACTGAACATTCTTGGAATTTTCTCTATCTATAAGAAACTTGGACCTTTAGATACAGTGAAAAATATTTTGTAAAAATTTACAAAAATTTACCAAATTAGTGAAAATTGTTAAAAATTGAATAAAATGGGCAACAACTCCTTAAGGGGTCAACTGACGATTTTGGTCATGTTGACTTATTTCTAGATCTTATTTAGCTGAACATTATTGCTGTTTACAAGTTATCTCTATCTATAACAATATTCAAGATAATAACCAAAAACAGCAAAATTTCCTTAAAATTACTAATTCAGGGGCAGCAACCCAACAACAGGTTATCCGATTTATCTGAAAATTTCAAGGCAGATAGATCTTGACCTGTTACACAATTTTACCCCCTTGTCAGATTTGCTCTAAATGCTTTGGTTTTTTAGTTATAAGCCCAAAACTGCATTTTACCCCTATGTTCTATTTTTAGCCATGGCGGCCATCTTGGATGGTTGGCCGGGTCACCGGACACATTTTTTAAACAAGATACCCCAATGATGATTTTGGCCAAGTAGTTTCAGAGGAGAAGATGTAAAAGATTACTAAGATTTACGAAAAATGGTTAAAAATTTACTATTAAGGGCAATAACTCCTAAAGGGGTCAACTGACCATTTCGGTCATGTTGACTTATTTGTAAATCTTTTTTCAAACTACATACCCCAAAGATGGTTGTGGCCAAGTTTGGATTGATTTGGCCAAGTAGTTTCAGAGGAGAAGATTTTTGTAAAAGATTACTAAGATTTACGAAAAATGGTTAAAAATTGACTATAAAGGGCAATAACTCCTAAAGGGGTCAACTGACCATTTCGGTCATGTTGACTTATTTGTAAATATTATTTTGCTGAACATTATTGCTGTTTACAGTTCATCTCTATCTATAATAATATTTAAGATAATAACCAAAAACAGCAAAATTTCCTTAAAATTACTAATTCAAGGGCAGCAACCCAACAACTGGTTATCCGATTTATCTGAAAATTTCAGGGCAGATAGATCTTGACCTGTTACACAAGTTTACCCCTTGTCAGATTTGCTCTAAATGCTTTGGTTTTTGAGTTATAAGCCAAAAACTGCATTTTACCCCTATGTTCTATTTTTAGCCATGGCGGCCATCTTGGATGGTTGGCCGGGTCACCGGACACATTTTTTAAACTAGATACCCCAATGATGATTTTGGCCAAGTTTGGTGTAATTTGGCCCAGTAGTTTCAGAGGAGAAGATTTTTGTAAAAGTTAACGACGACGGACGACAGACGACGGACGACGGACGCCAAGTGATGGGAAAAGCTCACTTGGCCCTTTGGGCCAGGTGAGCTAAAAAGCAACAATATTTGTAAATGGAACATTATTAAATAAATCATACATATTATTGACATTGAAATGCTTCTTACGAATATCAGCAAAGTCAATACAATTAATTAAAACATGTTTAATAGTATACTTGCAGTTGCAAGGAACACGTTGTGGTTCATCTTCATTTTTTAAAAGATACTCGTGTGTTATTCTAGTATGACCAATACGACATCTAGTAATAACACATTGATCTTTTCTGCACATAATATTATTAAAAGGTTTGCCTAAAAATCTCCTGTTTAAAACAGGGACTCGCCCAGTAAAAGTTCCTATATATATATCAGTTTTCGCCCCAAAAAAACCCAGATGACAACCATCCTAGTAAATGACCTATTATTGGGGTATTTTATTTTTAGCAGGTCGAAAACATGACCTTGTGGCAAAAGTGTTAAATTCTGTACGCCGTTATGTTATTTTCCTGAAAGTAATCAGACTTTAGTCTATTTTTTTTAAACTGCAAAGTTTAAAGTTGATTTATGTAAAAACTTGTTTTAATGTATAAAAATTCTGTGTTGTAAAATCTGAATGATTTTGGTTTTTTTTCGGGATTTTTCCCAATATGTTTAAAAAACCAAAATGCTAAATCTTTTCTTGTAGATTTTATTTCGGGATTTTCCCCGAAATGGGTTAAAAAAATCTATGTAACAAGTGTGTGTCTGATATTAGATTTATATTTTCGGGATTTTCCCCGAAATATGAAAAGAAATTAGTCATGAAGTGTAACATGCATTTGACTTTTCTTTTTTTGAATATTTGAAGACATCTGTGTTATACATCTTGTACTTGGTTTATTTTTTTCGGGATATTTCCCGAATTGTGTTTCAGATCTGTTTGTTAAAATGCTCTGCCAACATATATGTAATAAATAATAATGTTGAGAAAGATTTCGGGACATTTCCCGAATAGTTCGTTGTCACATACATCTTTACAACAAATATTTTGAAACTTTCATATATTTTGGGAAATTTCCCAAACAATAAATGAAAATTTTATCAATTATAAGAATAAAAACATGGAATGTTGTAAAAAATGTGTGTTTCTTTATGAAATCTTCATTTAATTTATGGTAAACATTGAAAAAGATAATAAAAAGGAATAAAATGGATTCTACTCTTTAAAATAGAGTCTGTTATATATCTTATTTTCAACAATTTAGCTAATATTTAAACATTTGAAATTTATTAATTGCATGTAATTAACAGCTTCCCTCATATATATATATATATGTATATTATTTAATTTTTTTCTTTTAAGTCCACATAAATTGCAAAATGTTCAAAATAATAACAGTCTAAAATGTCTTTCATCAACCGGGTTTCTTTTTTAACTGCAATACCTGCCCTTCCTTCATATTCGGCATCTTGAAAATATGTGCTTCATGGTCTCGGGGAACGATTACAGCTCATTCCATGTAGATTCGGAAATAATTCCTTTCTATTTATTTTCTCACTAAGAATACGTCTTTCTTTCTTAAATGCTTCCCTTGAATGTACATTTACCTTTGGTTTTAACACGTTTAATTGTCTTGCCAGGTATCTACCAGTTGAGGAATGGTGTTTAGCACTTCTTCTGTTCGAGCTTTAATATTAAAGGGAAACTTCGCAAAAAAATCAAAAATTGATATTATGTTCATTCTGTATACAAATGCTCAAATTCATAGATATTAAAGTTTTATTCCGCTAGATAAGCGATCACCATCGATTTTAAATTTAAGAGTATTAATTCTCTGCGTTCCGCCATTTTGTCCTTCTTTCCCGATTAATGAAACGATATGTCTATAAACCACAAAGAAACAAAACTACAGTAACCGATGTAGTCGTAATTGCGTGTCGATATCTTGTCAATCGTACGGTTGTTTTATCCGACTAACTAACCATGGTCTGTTGTTTTTAAACTTGATATTGGAATTAGATGAAAAGTCAAAGTTGAAATCATAAATAAGTGTTCCGTGAAAATTGTTTTCGAAAATCTAATTTGTTCATAATTCTTTAAAGTAATAACCCGTTTTCAAATAAATTTTTATCTTCCCTCTTCTGATCACCAGCATGGCTAAAGGTATTTCTTCCAAAGGTATTGTGAGGGGTGTGAGGTGACACGTCCAGGTATTCAAGCGATTTCCTGTCGGGCTTGCAAGTTCACGCATCGTTTCACTTCTGCAGGTATTGATCAGTGTACACGGCTGATAACATTTAACTTTCCATTTTGAACTATCAGATGTATAATATACAACTCTGTCTTACTTGTCATTACCAAACTCATACGCTTGTTTATAAATAACATTTCTGGTGTAAAGAAATTTTATTCATAAAAATATAAATAATACCCAAAAAATAAGATTTGATGAAATTAAAATCTATTTAAATATTTTTTCCAAGGGTGAATTTGGGAAAATGTAATATATACTCATTGTCAAAAGTGAAGGACAGATTGGAACATACCAGAAATATTGATTTAAAAATATGTACGCACTTGCCGACGATTCGTTCATACGACTGGATAGAAAGTTACGGAACTATAGCGCAATTTAAAATATATACATGTATACATTGAACATAAGAAAAAAACATATATTTTGAATAAATAGGGGTAAAAGTGTTGTAAATAGACTAGTCCACGTATGCCAACAGTATGTAATCATCGAATGTCGATAGACTATTGTATACCAGAAGAAGAAGAAGAGAACCAATTTGATTTAAATACAGGTCGATGTATAACTTTTGCTTTGGTACATTGAAGTTGTGGACATAGTAAAATCACAGATTTATATTTCAATAAGATTGTTCTCGAACAAAGGAAGGAATTCGTCATCACAATTGTTATATATGCCACTGGACGAACACTAATTATCCCGAAGGGATGTGAATATTTTGCTGGGAAACTTTTGAGTATCAAAGTTTCAAATTAATTTCGGGATTTTTTTTTTTCTTGGTATTCAATAACAGAAAAAAGAATAAATTACTTGTCCGCTAAATAGGGGTATTCTTGTCAGATGAAAGACTTTTAGTTATATTTAAAAAAAATAGGGAAATATGACATTAAATTGGTTCTGTCTTTTTTTTAAACATCGTTAAAAAGATGTGTGTCTAAGGTGAACGCCACAAGAACCCTGTAATACTAGTACGAGAGTATAGCATGTAAACATTCCTTCTCAATAATATGGTTGTATTGGAAATCTTTTCATACAGATTGACAACTCATTGTCCGATATGCATGTAATATTTGCCACATGACGCCCATAGTTCTTTCTACCATCATCATCTTATTCTTTGATATTGCTGTCAACATCGATGGTTCACACCCAAACAAAATGGGAGTAATGGACCTTCAGAGCTTCTCCGTGTTATACACTTGTGAAATATATAGACGAAATTTCTGTATTGAAATGAATATACATCTCACAAACAGGATTTTCAAATAACGATTTTGAGTAATCACCTTACAAACCAATATAAACGTATGGCAAGATATAACCATGAAGGAATTTAGTTTTTGTCAGACACAAGAACTCATCACTATCATAAACGTATACGTATATATGCATATAATTTCAACTATCAAGAACAAGCGGTCGATGTCGATAGTCCGTTTTCTAACTGTTCGAGTTAGACATGTCACTTGTTCATTCTTGAAAGCCTTCATATTCCCCGTCTAACGATGGGAACTGTTTCTGATTGTGTTGACTATAAATGCTTGTATGGTAATTCTGTTGTTTATCTGTACAAGCGGTTGCATTTCCTCTCCTTTCCCAACAAACAAACGAACGAAACGCTACTAGTCTGCTTTCTCTGGAGCTCATCCTCAATGGCTCTTATACGTCAGGAAACTTACATGTATACTAATAATGATTGTTTCAAGAACAACGATGTATGGATGAACTATTCTAAATTCAGTTATGCATGACTAAAATATAACTTTTATTACAACTACTGTATTACTTATTTGGATTAATGACGGCTATCATGTTCAACATTGCACAACTATTATCATAGAATTAAAAAAAAAATCCTTAAAAATCCTTAAAAAAAAATAATGCCTTAGCTTAGATAATTGGTATTTTTTCACAAAAAGTTCGTGTAAATGATTGTCAAATGAATTTAATTATGTAAGAATAAAATGTTAAAAAGAAACTAAAAAAAAAACCCATGTATGTTGTATTTTTTTGTCAATTAAAAACTTTAAAATTGCAATAGTTTCATTAGCATTTAAACACAGCCAGATTTGAATACAAGTTAAGAAATTCCGGTAAAGTCAATGATATCAAACAGATGTACAATGGTATATCAAATTGGGTAATATTGCATTTAGTTTTTATTAAAGATTAAAACTACTATTTTTTACTTCATATTTGAATCTTTACGCCAATTGCCGCTAAGAAAGTAATCAAAAATTGTTTCCTTTTATTTTTATACATTTTCGGATTTACGAATCTGAATTTTATTTTCAATTAATTTACACAATTTAATTATTGAATCTTTATTCTCATCGTGTATTAAATCTTAGTGTATTAACATCTTGACATCATACTCTTTCTAATCCTTTCTGTATATCCTTTCCAAATAACAACATTTATACCTGTGTACGCTTGAACTCACACCTGCGGCTAAATAGCTACAAGGTAAACGAATTGACCTCAAGCCGAGAAATATACAGTGACCTTTACAAAATAATAAACACACTCTGCTCACACATTAGTTGCATTGAAATGATTATCAAAACAATAACGGTAAATAGACAAGTAAATAGTAAAAATGTTCAATAAATATTTTATGAATAAAATCTCAACAATAATTAATTAAATTTATTCAAAAACATTTACTGGAGACAGAGACATATAATTTTATAGAAGTTTAATTCAATGAATACAAAACGGTATATGCATATTCATTTTCGTTCATTATTATATTGTGGTTAATAACTACGACCATTCGTCAGCTGTGCGCTTTTAATTGCGTATATTGTCGATAAGCTATAAGAGTTAAACAGATTTTATTTTTTCCCAGAATTCAATAAATCGGGCTAATACGTCACGACCCACTCGAGAATTCAACCAAAAAAGTTACAAATACTTGATTTTCTCCGTTATTAGAAGGAATATAAATTTAAAACTTTGCAAATGTGTTTTTTATGTTAAGATGAACATAATTAGATGATAAGTAAAAAATCGCGGAATTTCCCTTTAAGCTTATGAAAGTCCCACAAATGCTGAAGTAGGTAGCATCTTCTCTCTAATTTCCGTTGACAGAGACGGCTTATAACGATTGATATTTTCTTGGTATCAAGCGGAGCCAGTGTTTGCAGTACATGCCTATGCTATTAATAACAGGGGTTTCACACCCTTTACTTCACATGACATCCCTTCATCCGGCCATTACACTGGAATTTCTTCCTCAGAGGGTATAACAAATTTTGCAACTGAAATTTCAGACATGCTGAAATAGGTAAAATACAATATTAAACATTATAATTTTTTTTTCCTTAGGTAGTTTTCCCTTAGGATTTATAAATCTTTTATTAGTACATGAAAAAGAATTAACTGTTGCAGTACGTTCTGTCGCAATATCTATCTCTAAAATGCGGCTCGTTCTATAATGTCGGCCTAGTTCACATCTGTATTTAAATTTTCTGTTGCACATAGTACATTTATGCATAGGAATATTTTCTAAATGTACAAGTTTCCAATGTTTTATGAAACGTGAAATGATGGGCAGTGCTTATGGTACGTATATCAATTCTGTTGTGGTTGAAAAAATATAATGTTTATAATCGGTGCACAAGGCACTTAAATGAGTTTAAGGGAATACAACTGTATATGGTTGATATAATATACTAAAGTAATATTTAGAATCAGTGCACACGGCACTTAAATTATAATAAGGGTAGAGTATATATGGTATAAGAAAGAAGTGCAGATGGTATAAATATGTTCAAAATGTTCTTTGTTCTTATGACACTTATTTTGATTGATTGTTGGTTGCTTAACGTCCAGTGGCAAATATTTCATGCATATTCAGGACGAGAACAAGTTCACAATAAATACAACAGGTAGGTTAATACAATAGAGGCCACCTGGGATGATGGTCGGAGAAATTTGGACTGAAAAAGAGGGTATATTGGATGGGGACAGAAATTTGGCCTTGCAACAGGCCACCTACGGACCCCTCAGAGAGTTGTTGCAAGGGTTCTTAACGTGCGAAGAGCTAGGCACTCTCTTTACACGAGGCATCGGATTTAACGTCCCCCTTCTGACCGGACGTGACTGCGAACTTGATACATCCCGCACAGCCAAACGGCGTTTTACTGCCGGTCGGGAGAAATGTTTGAATAATACATGAATATATTTGTTTTCACTTAAGCGTTTTACTGCCGGTCGGGAGAAGACCAAGTGACCATATTTCTATACCCAAGTCACCCTTGGGGGCATTTCAGCTTGTGATTGCCTCTCTATTTATAGCAGTAGAAGCAGTGTTTGAAGATGACCACCCGATACTTAATGAACATGAATCACTTTTTCATATTGTGACGTCATATTTTGCAGGAAGCTATACAAATTTAGAGATATTATCAGCTATTTCGCTCGGTTATGGTTTGTCGATAAGTTTATCAACTATAAAAAGAATATTGAAAAAGCGCAAGCTGTATCGACGACATGAGGACTATTCAGTAGAAACTATCGTTCAAGCAATTTTAGAAGATAGAGAAGTACACGGGTTAAAATGGTGGCAATAGAACGACATGGAAACGTTTCAAACTCTGTATAAGATCCATGTGAAAAGAGACACAGTAATGCGGGCATTGCGAATAATATAACCCGAATCTGTTCAAACTTCAGAGAAGACTATATCAGTTTGGGTCCAAACTTCCATGGCACATCGACGGTTATGACAAACTAAAACCTTACGGGTTTGCTATACACGGGTGTATCGATGGGTATTCGAGACGATTTTATGGCTTGAGGTAGGACCGTCAAGTAATAATTCTTATATAATTTCGTCATATTACTTGCAATGTCTTAAAATACTTAATGTAACTGCAAGACTCAGTAATGCAGATCGTGGTACAGAATACAGTTTTATAGTAGAAGTTTTGCAAATATATTTCAGGTTCAATGACGATGATACAGCTGGGGGTTCAAAAGTTTCATTTATGGAAAGAGTAGTAGTAACCAACGGATAGAAGCTTGGAGTATTCGCAGGAAACAATTTCTGTTTTGGTGGATTTTTTTTTCAAAGACATAAGAGATAGAGGAATTTATGATGGAAAATGGAATGATTGTGGTTTTGTCTTGCGTAAAGGATTAAATAATACATCTTTACAGTGGAATCAGCATAGATTGCAAGTAAAAAAGAATGTCGAATGCTCACCTGGTTTTTCCCGGCATATTGTATTTGTTTTCCCTGAGACAAGACACACGGAGTCTCCACAATCTGGAAACAAACTTTTTTTTCCATACCCCCCTCCTCCTAGAAAGTCAAATGGTTGCTGCCATACAATCTTTCCATGAGTGATTTCCATCACTTTGATTAGATAAATGTGTTTAATGCAAATTTAAGACCCTAGCTATAAGTCAATCAATATTAAAGCCAAAATATGCAATTTTTAATGACCTTACAACAGTATCGTACCTTAAATAAAGGGCTGCGCTTTAGCGCATAATACGCCCGTTGCTCTTTTAACTTGTCTTTTATTGGAAAATTCCCCCTTTTTTAAGCATAAAAATTCATAACAAGAAAATGTGAAATCTGAAATTTATAAAAATTGAAAGGGAGTTTACATCAATAGATATAAACAATTCACCAAAGTTTCATGGACATTGGTGAAAGCCTTTTTGAGTTATTGTCCGAACTGTTAAAAATCCCCCTTTTTTTATGAATAAAGCCCCATAAATCCAAAACTTAAAATCTGAAATTTATAAAAATTAAAAGGGAGCTTACATCAATAGATATAAACAATTCACCAAAGTTTCTTGGACATTGGTGAAAGCCTTTTTGAGTTATTGTCCGAAGTGTTAAAAATCCCCCTTTTTTTATGAATAAAGCCCCATAAATCCAAAACTTTAAATCTGAAATTTATAAAAATTGAAAGGGAGCTTACATCAATAGATATAAACAATTCACTAAAGTTTCATGGACATTGGTGGAAGCCTTTTTGAGTTATTGTCCGAAGTGTTGAAAATCCCCCCTTTTTTATGAATAAAGCCCCATAAATCCAAAACTTAAAATCTGAAATTAAAAATAAACGAAAGGGAGCTTACGTCAATAGATATAAACAATTTACCAAAGTTTCATGGACATTGGTCAAAACCTTTTTGAGTTATTGTCCGAAGTGTTGAAAATCCCCCCATTTTTATGAATAAAGCCCCATAAATCCAAAACTTAAAATCTGAAATTAAAAAAAAACGAAAGGGAGCTTACGTCAATAGATATAAACAATTCACTTAAGTTTCATGGAAATTGGTGAAAGCGTTTTTGAGTTATTGTCCGAAGTGTGGACGACGGACGGACGGACAGACGGACGGACAACGGTATACCATAATACGTCCCGTCCCGGGCGTATAAAAACTGTTATAAATCAATATAAAATAAATAAAGAGCAAAAGAAATAATTTCAGGGGTTCAAATTAACATTTGGTATTGGAAGGTACTGTGACCTGTGACATGCCAAACTGAAAGGTCCACAACTTAAATTCTTTTATTTCTTTTACTTGAAATACTTAACTCAGTACAATGCAGTAAGGCCATACCAATTTAATTTCTTGTACTACATACTGTTTTATGTTTGAAAATTGACTGTTTTTTAATCCAATGGAACCTCAAATGAAAACAAAACTTGATTTGGTTGAGTTTCTATTATTAAGAATGCTTTTACGCCAAAAGTGATGTTTTAGTGTAGGGTTTTGAAAATATTACCCATAATGCATTAGATACTGAAACAACGTAGTGATAAATATTGTGTGTTGCTAAGATATTGATATATGACTATTTTTTCAGAAAGATGGCTGAACTTGAAGTAAAAGATTTGTTTATACAACCAGATGTAAGTTGTTATTATTAGTATCAAGGTTTAAACAGCTTTAATAACAGTAGATTGATTGATTGTTGGTTGCTTAACGTCCAGTGGCAAATATTTCATGCATATTCAGGACGAGAACAAGTTCACAATTAATACAATAGGTAGGTTGATACAATAGAGGCCATCTGGGATGATGGTCGGGGAAATTTGTACTGCCACAGAAAAGGAGGGTATATTGGATAGGGACAGAAACTTTGCCTTGCAACAGGCCACCTACGGACCCCTCAGAGAGTTGTTGCAAGGGTTCTTAACGTGCAAAAAGCGTGGCACTCTGTTTACACGAGGCATCGGATTTAACGTCCCCTTTCTGACCGGACGTGACTGCGAACTTGATACATCCCGCACAGCCAAACGGACGCCCCACTTCGGCAAGCGTTTTACTGCCGGTCGGGAGAAGACCAAGTGACCATATTTCTATACCCCAGTCACCCATGGGGATTAATAACAGTAGAATTAAGTTTTATATTAACTAAAGTATTCGTCTTGTGTCTTCATGACATTGCCATATTTCCTAAGTTTTTCTTGCTCTATGACCATAGTAGAAAAATATATCTTTTTTTCACAAGTGGCTTTTTAGCTCACCTTTCCAAAGGCACTTGGCATCCCGCTGTCGTCCTCGTCAGTCTGGTGTAAACTATTTCAAATATTTTCCCCTCTGAAACTTCTGAGCCAATTCATTATAACTTCAGCTGAATGATCCTTAGGGTATCTAGAAAACACATGGCGGCAATGGCTTAAAATAGAACATAGGGGTAAAATGCAGGTTATGGCTTACATCTCAAAAATCAAAGCATTTATGGCAAATGTGACATAGGGTTAAAGTGTTCATTGGGTGAAGTTCTTTCAGGCATGAAGCGTTTAGTTGAATCTGATAACCTATTGTTGGATTGCTGACACTAAATTGGTAATTTTAAGGAAATTTTGCAGTTTTTTTTTTTTTAAATATTATTAATGATAAAAATATAAACTGTAAACAGCAAAAATGTTCTACAAAGTGAGATCTACAAATAAGTTTATATGATCAAAATTGTCAATTGACCCTTCAAGGAATTTATTTTTAATTGGCCTTTTAAATTTTTTCACAATTTGTTCATCCAGTTTGCTTATATTTTTTTTTACTTTGAAAAATGTTCTCCTTAAATGAATCTGCTGAATCAATTTCAGCGAAACTTAATTAGTCTAAATTTTATATTTTATTTCCTTGTATGTCTGAAAAAAATAGCCACTTTGGTTTAAATAAAACTTCAGGGTAAAATGCATTTTTTTGCTTATGAAAAAATATGACAGATACAAAGAGCACTTATCTGGAATTTTTTTACCTCAAAACACAGATAAATGTTCAAGTTTGGGTAGTGTCACTTTTGCTGTTGCTTATATGCAGCATGAGGGGCATCATCTCATTTACATTTTTATATATATTATGTTAAACAATATTTTCTTTTTGATATAGGTAGAGGAAGAAGATGAAGATTTCAGAATATTTCTGAAAACCATTGCTGATATAAAAGAATAGTAGGTTTATAAATAATGTTTTGTTTGATATTATTGTAAAATATTGAAAAAAATAGGAAATAGAGGGAAACTGAAAAGGTAGACAAGCAAATTTAAAGGTGTAGGCTCATTAAGGCCCCTTTTTTGCCCCAAAATATAGCAGTTTTACAAAATTGTGAAAATATTATCCTAGTTATTTACTGGAAAGTTCAAAAACTAATTGAATCAATTGAAATAGACACTTAAGTGTTTAAAAAGTGCCCAATATCTTTCGTTAGATGAACCTGAATCTGCCCTTACCAGACCTTCTAGTTTACAGATTGCCCATGTTTCACATAAACACACTGGAAAAGCTGTATTTCAAAACTAAACAAGTGAAACTGCGAGCTACTGCTCACTGATGTTACCCCCGCCGCAAGTGGATAATATTAATAGTGTAAAAATATGCAAGTGTTCGGTAAACAGGTAGATGTCGAGTGATGAATCTGAAAACGCATCACACGGTATAGATGACTTATATAAATCCTGAAAGCAAATTTCAGAAATCCTTGTATTGTAGTTCCTGAGAAAAATGTGACGAAAACTTTCAACTTGGCTATCATGTGTAAAATCATACAAGTGTTCGGTAAACAGGAAGTTGTCGAGTGATGAATCTGAAAACGCATCACACAGAAAAGGTGACTTATATAAATCCTGAAATCAAATTTCAGAAATCCTTGTATTGTAGTTCCTGAGAAAAATGTAACGAAAATTTTCAACTTGGCTATCATGTGTGAAATCATACAAGTCTTCGGTAAACAGGAAGTGGTCGAGTGATGAATCTGAAAACGCATCACACGGTATAGTTTTTAATTGGCCTTTTAAGAAATTTTTCACAATTTGTTCATCCAGTTTGCTTATATTTTTTTTTTTACTTTGAAAAATGTTCTCCTTAAATGAATCTGCTGAATCAATTTCAGCGAAACTTAATTAGTCTAAATTTTGTATTTTATTTCCTTGTATGTCTGGAAAAAATAGCCACTTTTGCTAAATAAAACTTCAGGGTTAAATGCATTTTTTTGCTTATGAAAAAAATATGACAGATACAAAGAGCATTTATCTGGAATTTTTACCTCAAAACACAGATAATATTCAAATTTGGGTAGTGTCACTTTTGCTGTTGTTAAGTTGTTTCATAATAATCTTATATGCAGCATGAGGGGCATCATCTCATTTACTTTTTTATATATGTTATGTTAAACAATATTTTCTTTTTGATAAAGGGAAAAGGAAGAAGATGAAGATTTCAGAATATTTATGCAAACAGTTGCTGATATAGAAGAAGAGTAGGTTTATAAATAATGTTTTGTTTGATATTATTGTAAATTATTGAAAAAAAATGGAATAGAGGGAAACTGAAAAGGTAAACAAGCAAATTTAAAGGCCCCTTTTTTGCCCCAAAATATAGCAGTTTTACAAAATTGTGAAAATGTTAACTTTTAGCTATTTACTTGAAAGTACAAAAACTAATTGAATCAATTGAATAGACACTTAAGTGTTTAAAAAGTGTCCAATATCTTTCGTTAGATGAACCTGAATCGGCCCTTTCCAGTCCTACTTTACAGATTGCCTTTGTTTCACTTAAACACACTGGAAAAGCTGCATTTCAAAACTAAATAATGATTTGGTTCCAGAAGAAAACAAAAGCACATTTATATATAAGACCATGCCAAATCAAAATCTTGTTTGGAATTCCCTGCTTGTTGTAAAAAGTCATAAAAAAATCAAACCTGCATCCAATGAGAGTCCAACGCATCCTGAACTTTTATTTTAAGTTTTTTTTTAAGTTAGTTGTGCATTTAACACAGATCAAGAGCTACATTTTAACAAATAAAAATAAAAACGTCCAGTGGTAAATATTTCATGCATATTCAGAACGAAGTTCACAATAAATACAATAGGTAGGTTGATATTATATTTATCATCTGGGATGATGGTCGGGGAAATTAGGACTGCCACTGGAAAATGAGGGTACCTTGGATAGGGACTGAAATTTTGCCTTGCAACAGGCCACCTACGGACCCCTTAAAAGAGTTGTTGCAAGGGTTCTTAACGTGCAAAGAGCGTGGAACTCTCATTAAACGAGGCATCGGATTTAACGTCCCCCTTCTGACCAGACGTGACTGCGAACTTGATACGTCCCGGCAAGCGTTTTACTGCCGGTCGGAAGAAGACCAAGTGACCATATTTCTATACCCCAGTGACCCTTGGGGGTTTCAAAATCATGTGTAATGGCCGATTTCTATTTACACTTTATTAATTTGCTTTCATGTTTGAATCCAGGGTGCTAAACAGTGTAGTTGATTTTTATTGGTAAAGCAGTTAGGACTCTCGGTGTTTTACATAAGACAAATGATTAAAAGCTTTTTTTTTCTTCCCGGTAGTAATCAACAAGTGTATCAAAGTGTGGGGTTGGTAAAATTTGGTATATCTTAACCTGTAATTAGTATATAAAGTAGAAATGTTATTATTTTAGTCGTTTGACCGTATAAAGCTAATGTCTGTATAAGACATAATCAACATTTTGGGTTGAATAAAACCGCCGTTGTTTATCTGTAGTATTAAGGGCTTACGAGTTAATTATACCCCAATGAGACACTGCAACATGGTTTGAATAAAACCGATGTGCTTTATTTCTCAGGGTGATTCTTCGTTGATTTATTTTGTTTAGTTCTAGTCTTATTCCACAGCGTATTCTTGTTATAATTGATTTACAGAGCTTTTATATTTTGTGGGTTTGAATTTAATATGTAATGCGATTACGATAAAGTTAAATAGTTTAGAGTATTTACCGTAGAATTCTGTTTATATAGAAGCCGTATCTTAATATTCATCTTACATTTGTGATAAAGAGCTTATACATTAATTTAGAATGAAATATTTTATGTGACTTTGTTGATATTTTGAGAGACCTTATTAAATTATAAAGACTACGTAACTCTACCGGCAATGGAGAATCATGGCCCAGTGGTTGGAACCTTTAAACGAGGTTGACAGACGGTTTAGAATTTATAGTCGGATTTTTTTCCGAACCAAGAGATCAATTACGCCTAATTTAATATAACTGTCCGGTAACAGGTATTTTGATTTACAGTTAATTTATAGAGATATTGAAATCAAAGTCCGTGATCAGTATTAGAGTATTGATTTGTCAGTGTAGTTATAGGTAAAGATGTGTTTGAAAAGTAGACACACGTATTGTTGATTTGTACACACGATAAAAAGGAGGTCATCATCACAATGTAGAAATTACGGTGGCTTTAGATGGCGAGTTAACATTACAGCTGACTTGGCCAATTGAAATACACAGATAATTAAAAAGGATATTTCACGGTGCATAACCATAACGGCCACTTCTGGTGGAAACGGATACTGCTACCAAAACCAACGGCGACTTCCGGCGTTTTTCCTAAAATGGACTCGGACGACGATCCGAATAATCATGATTTAGACAAATCTGTTAGGTAAGTGATACAATTGCTGTGTCCACGGAATCGTCGGATGTTTTTTTGTCACCTAGAAACCACTTATCCCAACGAGTAAGTATTCCTTTTATATTTGAATAACATTTTAAACTAGTGACTATGTGTTGTGCAACTCTTTTTCCACCAAAATGATAATCATTTCCGCTTTAATTAGAACAGTATTAGCCATACTTACATGGTTTCGACGTAAACTTTCTTTTGTCAATATCATTTTGTTCATAATTCAAGATTTAAAGTCAAACTACTTCCTTTTCAAAATTATTAGAAACGGACCCTTTCACCTAGAGCAAATTACTGGAACCGGACCCATTTCGGCTTTATTGCAGGCACCGGACACTTAATGATGTTTTGTTTTTGCTTTCATGAAAATGAAAAGGAAATCTGCATTATGGTTACATAAACCAAAAAAGTATAGTGGCAGTATTAAAAGAATAATCAGCAATTCAAAGATGGAAACTCCTAAAAATATATTTGATCCAAATGAAAGTAAATTAAGTTATGCGCCCTTCAAACGAAAGCTAACTAAAAACATAAGACAGAGAGGGAAGAAGAAATTATTTGGACCCAATTCCGCAGAACAGATTGTTAACCAGCTCATTGAAATTATTCCTGCAGTAGTTTGTAGATTGAAGAAAGTGAATCTTCTGGGAGACTTTGTTATACTCTTAAATCTGATAAATCAAAATAAATTTCTTTTGCTGTTGGAAGTAACAAGATGGTATTCACTGCCAAATACTTCTCGGATGTATTATTCTTTAGAGACAATGAAATTTTGGAAGGTACTGTTACGCTTATTTCACGGGAAAGACCTTAGATGTATGTCGGGAACAAAATGATCATTAAAATGCATGTATCACTCAACAATTTTTCTCTTTTTTATCTGGTAGATTTATTCTAGAATACCAATTTGATTGCACTTAATATACACATTTTATCTTATCAAGAATAAAAAGCAGAAAGTCGGAAAATGTGATACCCAAAACAAAAATACCCGAGAGTGAAACGCCAAATATTCAACTAAGGACAAAGCAGCTATGTTATTAGGCAATGAAAACATGTACATTGTATTTTCAAATAATTTTATTTTCAACAAAAATAACATGTATTTCAACAATGTTTAACAGCAACAAAAAATGTCGGAATAATTGCAAAACCCCGAATCAAAGGTGTACCTGATTTGGTCCATATTTTTATTTGTTCTAACCAATAACTACATTAATAAACTTGTTTTTAGGAAATCAATGCTAGCACTGCATGCAATAGTCCTATATATATTGCCAAGTATAATAGAACAAGGATAAAGGCTGTGGATTTTCTATAAAATGTCCATATGTTTAGCATTGAAGCAACACAAGGGTACATTATCCTTAACGAAAAAACACAACTCTAATATAATGCACCAGCGGTTATTCAGCAGCACACACATTTGACGGCGATACAAGCAGTATGTTTATATAAAACAAAAGTCTTTAAAAATATACATTTGTCACAACAAATCGTTTAAGACGTGCACAATCCCTTTGTGCAAAAACACAAACGTAATTAATTATGCCTAGTTTTCTTGGAATGCTTGTACAGAGAGGCTCTAAATTTATAGAATGTTCCACATTGGAATCTTTCTGGATTTTCGTGTCCTTTGGTATGCTCTGTCAAATATCTCGGGCATTTGAATGATTTGTTACAAATATCACAGTTTGATCCCTTAACTTTTACACCGCAGCTGAATACATGCCTTCTTTTTTTTCTAATATTGATAAACTTTGCCCCACACTTATCACAACTGTGTGGTTTTGTTCCCTCATGCATGGATTTGTGTCCTTCAATATCTGCCGTATAGTTGAATCCTTTACCACATTGGGGACATAAATATTTAAAGCGGTTAATATGCTGGTTTTCATGGTTCTTAAGTCCAACTTTGGATTTAAAAGTTTTAGGACACTTGGAACATTTATAATTAAAAGCAGTATGTGATAGCTTTCTATGGTTCTCTAAATAATATTTTGTATTAAACTGCTTACTGCACTCTGAACATTCCAACATGGAACCAATGTGTCTCCGAATGTGTCTTTTAAGGTTGGCCTTGGTTGAGAGTTGTTTTGTTTTATTACAAACATCACAGTGTACTTCCTTGGCTTCAGTCGAAAGTGATGGTTCAATGTTGGAATGTTCACCAGTAGATATGAGTACATCCACATGTATGTTGGATACGTCATGTGTAGATATAGCTGGCTCGCTATCAATATACTCATTTGTAGATATTACTGGTACGTGGTCGGATATTTCGATAGTTTCCTCCTAAAACAGAAAACAACATCAATCAAATAATGAAAAACCACAACTTCGTTTACCATATGAAGCAATGAAAAAGGGAAGGCTACATGTTTATATTTTCCAATAAGTTTCTCGTTGAGCTTTTCGTCATTTCTTTTCATCTGTTGATTGTATATAGATTATTAAGATATAATTGAAACAAAAATAATATACCTGATCAACACTTGTTATTATTCAAATCGGCTGTGCAGTTATCATCTAACAAAACTTCACATCCTAGTCCTAAGGGTTCATTGAATTCACTCTGGAGCAGACATGTATACGCCATTACCTAAATAATACATTTAGTTTTATATGGGTAACATATTATTATATTTTACATCATATACATGTAAAAACAATCAATATTTAGTATTTAGCATTATCTACTTGGTATGAAAATTATCACTATTATGTGAAATGGAAAGTTTTATCTTTTTAGCATTTTAATTTGGTATTTTAGTCCATCTCGTAGACCTGGGAATTGTATTGAACTCATACTAGTAGCTTTAATCCATGTTGTCCCCCAGCCCGCACTAAGACCCCTTACAATAATTTTGATTTGTTCAATATGAAAAAGAAAGGGTACAGTGTATGTGCCAATCATACAACTACCCCGTGAAAACAATATAAGATAGTAAAACAATATCATCTACGAATTTGCATGTCATTTAATAGTTAGAAAGAGCCATATCAAACAGGCTTAATTTAAAAAAATATAATTAAAACTACTACTAACAAATCCAATGAAAAAAACTGACCTTATTGCACTTTTACAGTTACCGATATTGCTCTTATATCTTTCGGTAAAATATCAATTGCAAAATAGAGTTAAATCTAACAGAACATTTCACATTTATATATTTATATTCGATGGCGATAACGTAACAACTAAGTATGACAGACGGTCCGGCGGCGACAACAATATACCTGAAATTTCAATAAAAAGTACGTATACAGTATCTAAAAGATAATGGCTAAATATATTATCAGCATCACAAAGGGTCCGGTGCCAGGTTTATTAAACGTCCTAAAGGGTCCGGTTCCAACCATATTGACAATAAATTATGTTTTTCTCCGCTCTGAAGGTTTCCTAAGGATTAATTTGTTTTCTCTTGACAAAATTTGATGTCAAACCATAACCTGAAAGTTTACCTAATGGATATGGAACCTGAATAGCTTAGAAATAAACAAAAATATTATCACTTAATGCACCCGAACGCATAACATGCGAGTTCATATTCTTTAATTTATTGAACCCCAACCGAATTACAATCCTACTCCTTCGATTTTGATCTTGTCAGTTATCATTCTGTTCCGTGTTACAATTCATAAATACCTGACATTGTTCTAAAACGTGATAAAAATACTTTTTTCTGAGGAGTGTGAAGTTGACTTACCAATAAAGTGTGAAGTATCCGTTGCTACTAGCAGCCAGTATCCGTTTCCGCCAGAAGTGGCCGTTATGGTTATGCACCGTGTATTTGATACATAATACATATACTAAGGTCGAACCGTCTCCTGTTACAGTGTCACTTACTGGCAGACAAAAAAATTAAATTTCAATGATATTGAGCATTAAATCTGCGAAACATTGAAAACAAATACTAAAAGGAATTACAAAGAGTTTGTGAAAAAAGTTGCCAAAACATAAAAAAAATAGTGCTTCTATTCAAAGTTCGTATTAAGTAACAATGTGTTCTTCTGTGCATGTCAGCACATTTCATTCATAAAATTCAAGCAAGGTGCGAGGATTTACTAAGATCTACAGTTGCTAAAATTGGATCTTCAGAAAAATTCAAGACATTTCGTTTTTAAAGTAAATGGACATATAATGACAGATATATAACATGTAATAATTGTATATAAACTTTACAATACAGAGAAGTTATCGTTATCGATTTACAATCAACTGAGAGTTAAAATTTGATTCAACTTAGCACGATCACCGCATGTCCTAATAGCAGACGACATTTAGCTGTGGATTATTCAATATATTATTACTATGAACTGGTAAATTATATCATGAACTTCAATTTTTTGTCAATTCTTTGTCAAATATTCAAATGACAGTAATTCAATATTTCTAGAAAAAAAAAATAATATTGTAATTGATCTAACTATGCCCAATTAAATGTTAAATAAAACGTATTTGCTTCAATAATGAATATGTTTTAAGACTACAAGCATTACAGGTACTATAGAACAAGTCATCTCACACAGTAACTGTTCCTTCATAATAAGACTTTCAGAAAAAAAATACAGGACATGAAATACTATGCTCTACAAATACCAATTAAAACAAACTTCAAATATATCTCATTCGTGTCTACATAGACTGACATAAATATCACACATGTACCTAGTCTTTATACTCTACTTTTTATCCCCTTTCTATTATTTGCGTCCCGGAAAATACTATTAACTTTTTTCAAACGCTTCCATGTAAAGATTGAGTGTTCTATGCCTTCAATGCTTGCACTTTTTAAAAAGAAAAAAATGCATGTACTTTTAAAAAAAAAAAGACTTATTTTTTTAAGATATTATTTCGAAAGCTGAATGAACTTAGTTCTATCAATACCATCTATGATTATAACATAAATACGTGATAACATATTAAATTATGTAAACATTTGTACATATTAAAAATAGTCTTTATAAAATATTTTTCAGATACAACAGGAGTTTCACCATTAAGACCATATATACTAAATGTGGAAAAAACTAACCCTGACGAACATAGTGGAACATGAAGCCGAGGTTTCCTGAAAGAAAATTTAGTTATCATGATTGATTGATTGATGGTTGCTTAATCTCCAGTGGCAAATCTTTAATGGCTGTTCAGGACGATAACGAGTCAACAATAAATACAATAGGTAGATCTTGTCATACTAATGGCCATTCGGGATGAAGGTCTGGCCTGAAAAATGAGGGTAAATTGAATAGGTACAGCAATTTGGCCTTGCAACAGTTCATCAACGCACCTCTTAAAGAGTGCCAAGGGTTTTTTATGTACTTTATTTGAATTATCGCCCTTTATTATTGAATCCGTTTTATGTCGGACACTAACTGAAATCGAAATTCTGAGCCAACCACGGCGTAGGTTGAACTCTTTGAATATATCTGAACAGTTACCTTATTGCTATGAATCAGCACAAAAGATGTCTTTTGTCGACCTATTTTTATACGTATCTTAAAAGAATATGTGCGTTGACCCACAACACAAAGAATATTGATACGGACGCTGATAAACTACAAAATGAGTTGTTTTTTTCATTATAACCCACACACTAATT
Source organism: Mytilus edulis (assembly GCA_019925275.1). NCBI lineage: Eukaryota > Metazoa > Mollusca > Bivalvia > Mytilida > Mytilidae > Mytilus > Mytilus edulis. Next base: position 90,396,754 of record CM034354.1, on the reverse strand, counting down.
CATTAAATTAATTCAGTCTTGAAAATTAATTAATATATTGTAATTTCTTAAAAAAAACCTCGCTCATGGAACTTTTAAAGTTTGGAGCGCCATTTGTTTCTTGAAAATGTTAAGCGTACGTAATTTTTTGAACTTTAAAAGTGATTATCTGTGTTTTTTTACCATTGTCCTGTAGATGTATTTTTTTTCAGTTTGAATTATCTACTTTGGTTATCTGTTACTCAAAACCTATGCACTAAAAACTGTAATTGGTGTGATGAAGTTGTTCCATCATGTTAACATTTTCTAGAGAGGCATCATCTGAGGAGCGATCAGACATTGCTGCGGTGGGCCAGATGCAAGACGGAGAATTACAACTTTGACACTTAAAGGGCAAGACCATTACAAAAAATCAAGAGATTGGCAACTACCAGGTTCACCGAGTACAGGAACCAGTTAAGGAAAAAAGGAACAACATATTACTTTGATAAAAGTGGCCTTTTTTTGTTGTTGAAATAAGCAACATGTAAAACTTGACTGAGAAGTTTTAATTTAGAAAGATAAAAAAAAAAATATACAATTTTCAGATTTGCTATGGTATATCGAAGGAAGCCATGAAGATATATCTGTGGAGTTGAAAGCAGTGCTATTTAAATGCACCACCACTGGTGAAAAAGTTGCTCGATCCCTGTTTCGAGACTTTTGAATTTAAAGGAATTTGTGCTTCCCTCCAATTATTATCAAGGAGTCAGGTAATTCACAGCTGTCATGAAACTAGATGCCAAGTTATTGAGGGATTAATCAGTCACAGAAAGAATTGAAAAAGAGAATGTTGTCAGACACCCGATGCGACTCGTGTTATTCTCTTGAATAGATGTTAGGTGTAGGGGGGTTATGCTGTTCAACAGTGAACATGGTATACCATGTTACCATATGGTATCGGGTTTAACTATAGGAATAACCTTATTGACTGTAACTGCGGTCCTGAATCTCACCAATGCGCGTAACGGGTTCTGGGTGGATCCATAACAACAGCCTAAACAAACGAGAATGGTAAAGAGTTGTTGTGCATAAATGTGGTCACAGTAAGGCAAATGAGGCAGCAAGAAATGCCGGTATAAGTTTCTTTAGGTTTCCCAAAGATAAAAGAAAGAGGTCATTGTGGACAAAGGTCATAACTAGAGCTGATTAGGAGCCAAATGACAGCGTTCGCATCTGTTCACTTCATTTTGTTGACGGGTGGCACAGTGATGACCCAGAGGATATTAATTATGTACCAACCATTTTCACATACAAAAAAAAGACACTCAGCACCAAACAGAAGGCACGGGAAACTAGAACCGTCTCCAGACAAGAAACAAAGGTTAAAATTTAAATAGCAAAATACCCCCCTCCCATATGTGTTATGAAGGCCATTTAAGAATACATGATAGGTATCTTTTTTATAAACATCGATCATACTTGGTAATATTTTTTGAAACATATCGATTTTGGTTGAAATGATGGGACATTTTTTTTTAGTAAGAACTCACTTTTGTCCCATGACTGTGTCGGTATGAGGTATATAATGTTTTATTATTTTTTTTTTTTTTTATGTGTAATTTATGCTTCTGGTCAGTTCTTATACTTAACTTAAATGAGAAGCCAATTATCAAGGCATTCAAGGGTTATGGTTAGTGGTTTGGGTTTTGTTTTAGGATAAGGACTAACTAGTGTTAGGTTTAGGTATATTGGTAAGGGTAAAATTTGGGGTTAAGAATAGTTCAGTATACTAGTATATCTTTAAGGGCTGGGACCATTAAAGTAAAAGGACAATGAAGATGTGGTATGATTGCCAATGAGACAACTGTCCACAAGAGACCAAAATGACGCAGAAATAAACTGTGAACATACTTATAAAGCACACACTGCCTCGTCGGCTACATGTATATAAGACCCTGAAATGGGTTTATCAGTTCATTTGTTTTAGATAATTAATCGAAATAAATTAATTACAGTACTTTAATAAGATTTTTAGATTATCGTACCTAATAGTTAAAATATTAAATTGCATAAACTATAAAGATATGACAAATTGAGACAGTACAACACACTGTAAAAATATTATAGAGAAAGCGCAGGTGGGATTTTTTTATTTTCATTTATTGTCTAAAAGAAATGCACTACGAAATAACTGTGTACTCGGACCAATCAACATATAATTAAAGCAATACAGATATAGTTTGACTATGCATTTTTTTCTTTAAAACACCCGTTTTGCAGCTTTTAGAAATGTTTTAAAACTGATATACTTTGCAATGCTTTGTGATGTTATCAAATAAATTCCATAAAATCGTTTTGCTTATATATCATAGTACAGTTATGAACAGCCAACATGATTAATCATTATCTCTGTATTTCAAGTAAAAAAAGATTGATTGTTGGTTGCTTAACGTCCAGTGGCAAATATAGGTAAGTCTTGTCACAAGAGAGGTCATCTTGGGAAATCAGCCTAATTCTAAGTAAAATACGGATAAACAGGTACAAAATTTTCTTCTAGATATGAGCTTTTGATCATAAACAAGATTTTATCCAAGATAGTTAAGAAAGTTATTAAAATTTAAAAAACTTTTACCAAAATTTGAATGTGATGTTTTCCAGCAGAAAAACTAAGTCCATTTACAAGTAAAATACGAAAAAAAACCAAGGAATATTATTTATACAAACATTAATACTTCTGGATACTGTCTTATGATCAAAATAGTTATCAAAGGTACCAGGATTATAATTTAGTACGTTTCGTCTACATAAGACTCATCAGTGACGCTTAAAATATTTATGAAGCCAAAAAAGTACAAAGTTGAAGAGCATTGAGGATCCAAAGTTCAAAAAAAATGTGTCAAATACGGCTTTGGTAATCTATGCCTCTTAAACAAGCTTCCTTTCTCAATTTTTTTCTGTCCACATTTGGTACAAATCCAGGATAGTTTAAGAAAGCTATTAAAATTTCAAAAATTTTAACCACACCGTAAATATTCCTGTATCAAGTCATGAATATGACAGTTCTTGTCCATTTGTTTTTTATTTTTTGTTGTTTGATTTTGCCATGTGATTATGGACTTTCCGATTGGATTTTCCTCCGAGTTCAGTATTTTTGTCATTTTACTTTTTTCTGGACAACGACGACGGAATGTAGGATCGCTATGTCGAAGGCTCGACAAAAACATCTTTAGATATTAAGTTTGAATATGATTATAAACACAATTAGTGAATTCATAAAATAGCACTTTATTTTATGTGACACATAAATATACATAGTTATTAAAGGTACCCGGATTAAAGTTATTTACACGAGCATAGAGAACCCAAGTTTCCAAAAAAGTTGTGCTAAATACGGCTTAGGTAATTTATTCCTGGGATAAGAAAATCCTTAGTTATACATTTGATAAACTTTTACCAGTGTTATGTATTCAGTCATTAATTATCAAAGAGTAGCTATCATTAATATGTATCGTATGTTGTAGGAAAGAACATCTTCAATATGATAAATGAAAAGCTAAGTCGAAGAAATATACCATGGTCTAATTGTTTGGCTCTGGGTTGTGATAACGCCAATTTTATGGCTGGACACAAAAAAGAGAGCATTTACAGATGTTAAATCAAAGAGCAGAATGCTCTGAGGGATACGATTGCCATAGTTTTCATTGACACATGTATAGCAGTTCTGCCAAATTTTCATTAAGCAAATGCATGAGATTTGGCCAAAATTGAAAAGATTGCAAACTCAAGATTGTCATCAATTTCCTTTAATCTTCAATCAATATGCATACACATGATAAATATCGTTAAGGTGGTATGGGTGTCTTTCGCCATCTTGGATTGTAAAAAAACAGAGAATCTAAGGTCCATATTTTCTATCAAGTTAGCAAAATTTTATGCAGGAATGCAATATTTAATGTGAATTTTCATTTCAAAGAACCAATTTATAAGAATATAACTTAGAAATATTAAATTTTTACAAGTGTAGATTATTTTTGGTTGTTTTTTTAATATTTTCAAATTGGCATTTTAAGGGGAGGTAACTCTAAAACAGTGCATTTTCTGAAGGACTCTACATGAAATTTTCCGATTTTGTCTTTTAGCCGAAAAAACGTACGGTGACCCTATCTTTTCTTTTGATATTCTAAAAGCATTGTCTGAAAACTATCTTTTCCTAATTTATTATACAATTCTATCATTTTGTTTAGTTTCTATTCACAAAATGGTGCTTTTTCCTGTATAATCCATACAAAATTTGTCATTTTGTCACAACCTGTAGCTTGAGAAAATGCACGGTGACCTATCATTTTTATAACATTTTTGAACATGTATTAATAGATACTACATTTTGACAAAGTATGAACAAATTCTATCATTTTTCTTTTAGACTCCCATACCACCTTAAATGAGACAATACACTAAACAAAATGATGAAAAATATTCACATTTTTATTATGTGTTCAGCAACTGAATTAGATTTACAAGTTTCTTTTTTTTTCTATCAATATCATATTGATAGAAAAAAAATTATATTAACTTTCCTGTCGTTGAAATTGTTTACTTTTGCATATTCTTTTAATATTTATTTCGAATATGTACATGTAATTTAAATAAAAAAAATGTTTTCTTGTTGCTAAATAGTTTGTTGTTGCTAGTATTATTCTTCTTGTCGCTTATTGTCTCTTCAATTCTTCTTGTCTCTAATTAATGAGACCGCACATGCGCACTAATACATAAACAAACGGCGACTTGCGATTTGAAACAAGAACGTTTATTAAATGATATTATGAATGGTTCTCCATTTCTTTATGAGAGTACAGTATCAAATATCAGTTTCATAACGGTAAAATATAGAAATACTCCACTTCAGTTCTTATGACAGAAATAGAATTATCGATCGGAATTCAGAGAACTCTCGCAAGTTATCAACATTTGGGAATTCCCTCTGACGTGTTTCTAAATTTATAGAAACACTAAATATAAATACTGTTTAATTCTGATTTTCCGTGTTGTTAAAAATATAAGTCAAGGAAAATATCACACACGAAGATTATGAGTAAAACATTATAGGAAAGTTGTTTATGTTCAAACGTTTTGCTTGTTTTTACCTTATAAAGCAAGACAATCGTAAGAATCTGGGATGTTGCTGAATGTTTAGAATAAAATGAATGACGTGAGGGAATGTAGCATGAGTCAACGGTAAAAGTCTACAAATTGCTTGACAGCAATCGTATCCCAAAAACAGTAACCCATATTTTAGCAGACTGTACATTGCATTTAGTCAATATTGGAGCTACATAAGCAGCAACAGTTGTTTTACCTGTCATTGATCACTTCGGAATTTTGAAATCTTTGTTAGCTGTACCGAAAGGCGGACATAATTTGCAAATTCGCCATTGTAACTAGGGTAACCAAACGCAATTTTGATAAACTATGGTAAACAAGTATTGCATTTACAGGGTTTGTAAGAGTGACAATAGACACCGAAAGAGACTCACAGAGAAGGATGTGTATTTTATTCCGTTTCCAGAACCATTACGGAATAGATTGAAGAGTGAAAGATGGATACGAGCTTGCGGACGACACGACTTGAGCGTGGAAAAAGTGACAAAATATAGCTACATATGTTCGCTTCACTTTGAAAAGGAAAGTATACTAACAACCGACATTTCCCAGATTATTACGGATTACCATATCACGAGTTTGACCTGTAAATACTTAGCCCAACCGGCAAATTCATGTTGCCCAAAAAGTAATTAAAGTATTCACAACCACATGTACGTGAGTACTGTTACTGTTATGAAAAAAAATCCTGACAAAATGACATTGAGCATGTTAAGTTAAACTAAATGACAAATTTTAATCTGAGCAGACAAACCTTGGCTCCTGGAAGTTAGAGTTGAACTCAATAACTTAACCGACTTGAAGGTATCATATTTTTGTTCATAGACACAAAATCCATCGTAAAATTCGAACGGTTGTACACCCTTGTTTTCAAAAAGACTATGTTCATAGCAAACATTCACAATTAGTGTCGGACATTTGGCTGGCATCCAGACAACACAATGAAGAGTTCCATCAGTTTTGTATATCCATTGCTGTTTAATATGAAATGTTCGTCTCACTGTAGAATATCCATGATGCCAAATATGTTAATTAATTTGGTCTAATATTTTACCAATTGGAGTGGTGCTATAGTTATGAGAAAAACGACGTCGTGTTAATAGAGGAGTAAGATCTTATATTAGTACTATAGGTTGTAGACACCAATCACATGTTTTTACTCCAAACTAATGGAGTCTTTTTCCTTATTTTTAAATCAGGGATCTAGTTTAGATAAACAATAAGTTGGTTGTTGATGTTTGTCTGTTTGTTTGTTGTTCAACTTTCAGACAGGTTTATCTCAAATGTAAGGGGTTAATGAGACATAGTCTAATACTTGTACATTTCTGATCTTGTGCAAGCATAACAATTTAATGGAAGATTATTGTAATAAGAATAAAAATTCACCCATCAAAATACTGGATTTAGTGTTTAGAGCACAAATTCGTAACTCGTGAATAAAGATCGCTTATTTCTATTCTACATCTTAATGAAAATGAACTAATTACTGACCCTAATCATTTCTGTTCTAGGATTACACATTTTTTTTTATAGATGAACTGGTTCTTGGGGTTGCCAGGCGAATGAGGGGGGACATGATAAGAGGGAATCGGCATGCTGCCTATAGGCTGAATGTCCTATGGATTCATAAAAACCTTGGAGCAGACAACAGGCGTGCTATGCCTATATGATTTGTGTAGAAAATCGGAGAGAAATACCCTGATCCAATTGGACAATACATTGACTATGTAGCTGGTCGACCTTACTAACCGAATTTAATTCCTGAATTGTAATTTCTTTACTAACCAATCAAATCATGATAAGAAAAATTAAACACGACACACAATGCAATATCATGGTAAAAATATAATTGCATATTATTTACACATGTTTCCTGTCCCAAGTCAGGAGCCTCTGGCCTTTGTTAGTCTTGTATTTTTTTAATTTTAGTTTCTTGTGTACAGTTTGGAAATTAGTATGGCGTTCATTATCTCTGAACTAGTATACATTTGTTTAGGGGCCAGCTGAAGGACGTAACCGGGTGCGGGAATTTCTCGCTACATTGAAGACCTGATGGTGACCTTCTGCTGTTGTTTTTTATATGACACATTCCCCATTTCCATTCTCAATTTTATTCAGTAAAAAAATAATAATTAAATTTATCTGCAAACACGGGCCATTAATGAGTCACTTTTACAGGTCAACCATGAAAAGTAGTATAGCTCTATCTCAAAAGTTTATAAATCATTGAAAAATCTGTCTTCTATCAAAACGTGTATCAGTATAATTCTGGCGGATCCTCGTTTGAAGAAAAACCGTTCGGGAGTTAAATTAAAAGATATCCATATCGTTCTAGCTGTAGTGGTAAGAATTTTAACTGCACGGTTAAAGGATGATATTTGCATGAACAGAAATGTTAATGATCTTGGAAGAATAAAGAAAAACATGGCTCCTATTCCTCCACCCCAACAATTCAAACTCAGAAAATGAATTGTATAACTAAACCTGGCAGTTTACTTGACACTATTGCTTCTCGGAAAAAAGGAAATCTACAAGTCGATTTCGTCTTGGACAGTTAAGAAATTTTAGGAAGAATTGACAATTATTGGAATAAACATTACTTCAAAATTAAGTAATACATTGTTACAACAAAAAAGTAGGCCCGGTTAGGACCAATTTTGGCCTCAAATTTCAGGTTCATCTGACGAAAGATTTTGATCACTTTTAATACACTGAAGTGTCTTTTTCATTTGAATCAATTAGTTTGTATGATCAATTATAACTGCTTTAATCATTAAAAACGATCCGAATTTAGCTCAAATATGATTGATTGATTGATTGTTGGTTGCTTAACGTCCAATGGCAAATATTTCATGCATATTCAGGACGAGAACAAGTTCACAATAAATACAATAGGTAGGTTGTTGTAATAGAGGCCATCTAGGATGATGGTCGGGGAAATTTGGACTGCCACTGGAAAATGAGGGTATATTGGATAGGGACAGAAATTTTGCCTTGCAACAGGCCACCTACGGACCCCTCAAAGAGTTGTTGCAAGGGTTCTTAACGTGCAAAGAGCGTGGCACTCTCCTTACACGAGGCATCGGATTTAACGTCCCCTTCTGACGGACGTGACTGCGAACTTGATACATCCCGCACAGCCAAACGGACGCCCCACTTCAGCAAGCGTTTTACTGCCGGTCGGGAGAAGACCAAGTGACCATATTTCTATACCCCAGTCACCCTTGGGGATAGGTCAAATATGAAAAATCTACCAAATATGCAAAACAAATGTCACTTTTCAGATGTTTTTTTTGTCAAAAATGAAAGTGGCCGCATCCGTGTTCATCCTCAACCTGATAATACAACTTGCATTTCGATATTAAGGATGAACACGAATGCGTGCACTTTCGATTTACGCGAAAACCGTCTAAAATTGTAACTAAAATGCTGAAATTGTGAAGATTTCAGTTAGTTAGCATGACTTCATAGTGTTAGTACCCGATATATGTGCAATGCATTGTCAAAACAGCACATTTTTATGAAGCAGAAGCTATCTACTGTTCAATAAATAACTAAAAATTTTCATTTTCACAATTTTGTAAAACTGCAATATTTTTGGGCCAAAAAGGGGTCTTACTGAATGAAATTAACGGCACCAATTTTCTTGCACCAGATGCGCATTTCGACAATACATGTGTCTTCAGTGATGCTCGTGGTCAAACTATTTGAAATCCAAAGCTTATAAAAAAGATGAAGAGCTCATATTCAAAAGGTCCAAAAAGTATAGCCAAATCCTTGAAAGGAATCAGAGCTTTGCATGAGGGAGATACATTCCTTAATTTGTAATATTTTGTAACAGCCTACTCCTTTATTTGGATAACCGAATTTGAAAAATTGTCAAATGCAGACCAGGCAGGCTCGCCAACTTTACTCAATCTGACCAGTCATTCGTTTAATAAACTTCCACTTCTGATAGGAAATTTAACAAAAGTTGTAATAGGACTAAGAGATTCCACGAATTATAATACCCAACAGGAATAATTCTAATACTCCTACATTGGAGGAGTTTTCATGAAATATACAAGATACAAGAAAAAAACAGGTTTCATCAATTGCACACAGAAGATGATCATGTGTTTCTCCTAATGACGCGATTGAGGTATACACAGTTATCAAAAGTACCAGGATTACAATACAGTACGCCAGACGCGCGGTTCGTCTACACGAGACTCGTCAGTGACGCTCATATCAAAATAATTATAAAGGCAAACACGTACGAAATTGAAGAGCATTGGGGATCCAAAATTCCAAAAAGTTTTGCCAAATATATCATACACAGCTACTATTAACGGAGTGTCATCACCGTATGTTCCCACGTTGGATATCATTTCACAAGCGCTTAAATGCAAAGCATTAAAGGTAGAGTCGTTAATCTAGTCGGATTACTTATGAAACATAACGAATCAGTTCCAACTACCAGTGGTCTAGACATTAATTTGCCCGGAAAAATGATATCCAGCTTCAAAGATCGTTCTTTAATAAAGAGTTCGTATGCGCTTTTGGCAAATATAAGCACGTCAAGTGTATGGTTTTTCCTCAGCGCGGCGAAGATAACATTCGATTGTTACTTGGCTAACAGTTTACAGATTGACGGCGAGAAATTATATAAATATCATAAGTTTTCTCCTGCCAAAGCTGCACATTTCAAAGTTAAAATTATAAAATTAATATTTTTTTGTAGAGTTAAGTTATCAAGTTGTCATTCTAACTTTTATTACTTTATTAGTAGTTACGAATAGAATTCTCAGATTTCTACTAAATGTTGTATCAGACCTTAACAGCTTTATTCCTCCTTTTTAAGAGTAAAATTACACCTAAACTCTCCTGCACAACAATCACTACGCCAAGCCATTTAACCTATACAACCTATCTTAACAGAAACACCACGCATCTTCAGAAGTACCAAATCGTCAAAACCTATCATGATGAAATGTTTAACGTCTAGTGGCAAATATATCATGCAAGTTCAATGTAAATTGACATTAAATTAAACGGGAAGACGCAAACAGGTCCTCGTCGACCTCGATGATAGGACTGCTACAATCAGGGTGCGCTAGAAAACGGCAGAAATGAAACAATGGAGAATATACTTTCAAGTCAGTGACCAGTATCATTGTGGAGTATATTCCTTTACTGATACCTCGTTGAATCGTCCGACCATTAAAACTTATTTAAATGATGGAATTGAGGGAACATCTGTGCCATCATCACCACTACACTGTGTTCGCCGCAAAAGAACTACTGATGGTACAACTAGAAGAACCCTCATGAATCCAAGATATATCTCGCCAGGACTAAATATTCCACCAAGGAGAAAATATACACAACAGAGGAAACAGTTGTTGTGGAAGTAGGTGATAATATACCTAGAGATATGGACACAGATATGGTGGACCAGGACGGGAAACTTGTAACAGTTGTCAAAACCAAAACTAAGATGAACAATTAGTTGTGACATTTGTTTAATTTGACATATTTTATAGTTATGTATAATATTGTTGATCTGATTAATTCATTTCCTGATTATTTTTTATATATGTTTTAGGTATAAACCAATACATATATATTTGGTTTAGGTGGGGGAATGTGGCGGAGACGCATATTTTTTTTTATAATTATCTTGACGTAATTCCCGGGAATTTCAAACCAATTATTTTTCCAAAATAGACCGAGGTTACTTAATCAATTTCCCGTTTCACAAATTAATTTACCCGGACATTGCTTGTCCCTTTGTTATACTTTTAAAAAAAAACTTAATAGCCATAATTTACTGTATTTTCATGAAATAATTTTGAAATTCTCCTCGTGTGTAAATAGCTGCTATTTAGAGAGGTTCCGAATGTCGTATCTCTGAATTTTACATAGGCTAAGCTTGATTCGACTTTTAGGAGTACGCCATTTTACATTTTGATAACAAATAAGTAAAGGTAAATCTAATTGGTTTGATTTCTGAACTTAAATCCTATTGGATACTATTATGTTAATAAATTAAGGTGCTCTGGCACTATATATACAAACGTTTTACCCATTCAAATTGCTTAATCATTTAGAGAGCCACAGTCTGTTAAAGAGACTAACAAGGTAGGTGCATTTAGATGTAAGGGAGATAATTTTGTCCCATTTACTTCGCCACACCTCGGAAATAAATCCTGTTTATTTAATATAAAGATAGGAATGGAATTTAACTTTACAATTAAATAAGGGTTAAGATTATAATTTTGCAAATATAACTTGGGGGAATTTATTTAAGGGAATAATTTATTGTGAATATTGTATGTTGTCTTGTGTAGATATACTTGCGCAAATATATACATGTTTTAGTGTAAATTAAAATATGAAAACTTTATCGTCTCACTGATTTAAAAAACAGAGACTCCGGTCCTAAAACCCGGAAGTGGTTGTTGTTATGTGGTCTAGGTATCTTTCAGTTTAATAACTTGGTTTGACTTCGAATTTATACTACTAAATTGGTATATTGAATTTATTTCAAATATTTGGGCATTACTTAGGCATCGTCGTTCAAAAAATGAGTCAAGAATCAGTCGACATTACAGGGGCACTGGCTGTCAAATTCATGGTAACCGATTTGACTCAAATCCTCATATTTAATTTATAACAATGTAAAACATTTATCCAAACTACCAAAAGTCCAAAATAAACAGTATACAGAGCATGGTATAGATAATATGTAGGTTCGTTTCGTGTGTATGTTAGTCCAGACGCCATCTAATTAACTATTGATTTGACCTCAAGATTACCATATAAGCGACGTAAACATAAATACGATATGAATAGATTAAACCAACACGTGCAATTGGATTTTTATAGGTCTGTTTGATTTTATCTAATAGATTAACAATTTATGTGTCTCATTGTTTGTAACCGTATACGAATGATTTTATATAGACCGAATCCGTAATCAAATGATTTACCGTAGTTTCACTTTCATTGTTGACATTCTTTTTCTTTAAATAACCTGTACACGTATAATGCATGCGTTGTCAATCTCTAGCGAGGGGTTAAATTGAAGTTCACATGAATACGGATTTAATGAGGCTAATTCACTTGCAAGTGAAACAGTAATTATCAATGTTTCATCGCTTAATTTGACAAAATTGAACCATTTTGGCTGCTAAAAGCGAATTATTATTTCACTATTTCACTTTCATTATTGATTGAACAAAAATAATCTTACTTAAGATTTTTATATATCTCGTAGCAAGTGCCCCTTAAAGGTTCATCGTAACAAATGGACAAATATGGCCGTATTTTCACCTCAAAAACTACTCTGTGTACAGATTTACCTGTGCTGTTTGGAAAGTTTTAATGCCTAGCATCCACTAGATATATAAAAGTTAAATGCATTTTGTGTTTAAGAAAGATAAAATCTTTCTTGGTTTTTGATGGGCATTTTTTTCCCTTTCTTCAGAAGGTGCAAAAATAAACAAACACCTGAATTACTTTGATACTGTCCACTCACTGACTCAGATAAACTCTTTAACTCTTATAGTTGTGATGATACCTGTTGTCCATGTCAATTAAGGACAATGAAAACAATACAAACCGGTTTTTTTTATCTGAGGGAGCATCTCATAGTTGTACCACAACTTAGTCTATCTTCACACCTTTTGCATGAAGGAAAAAAAATGCCCATCAAAATCCAAAAGAGATTTTATCTTTCTGAAACACAAAATGCATTTAACTTTATTATATCTAGTGGATGCTAGGCATTAAAACTTTTTCAACTTTACAGGTAAGTCTGTACTCAAAAGAGTAATTTTTGGCATGCAAATTCAGCCATATTTGTCCGTTTGTTATGATGAACCTTGACATACCAAACAGATATACTAGTTCATATATCGAAAAACAGATTGAAACCAACAAGCATGATTGCCTCCGGTTACACACTGAACGAATTGTTGAAAAAGTTTCACATTGTATTTAACAATAAAGAACAGTTTTGACCAAAACACTTGCATGAAATTGTCTTTGTTTAGTGCATAGGGAAAGGTGGCAGAGACCTTTTCAGTCTGTAATGATCTGGTACTATATCGTATGACACGAGACCAGTCAATTTATCAAAACTTGTACGTCACACAGGTGAACAGAAATGATTTTGTCAGTTACATTACATTGTGTTGATACTAAGCAGTGAATCAATTGTCAATTGTTAACACACTCATTCAAAATGTATCGGACTTTAAAAAATGCTATTTTACGGAGTTCTGAGAACATTTTACCAATGTGAATTTCGTTAATAATAATGTACGAGTACGAGTTACTACACACCGACAAACAGGTAGATTGGAAATAAAATTGTCGTTGTTAATACTCGATATAAATACTTTGAAAGTAACCGACCGTGAGGAGATCTTCTTCATACAGATATTCATAGAATCAATGTTAACTGTATCTATCAATTAAATCGGTTTCAATGTGAAATTCATAAACGTTCATATACGCTCAAGATCTGGGAAGTAATGGTGCAATGCTGATAATGACAGTTAACGTACTTCAGGAGAAATTAAAATCTGCGTCGCACAGGTAGAGGAAAATAGTTTAGTCGTCGTGTGTACCGTGTATTAAAACATCAAAGTCGTGATTTAAATTTATTTCGCTTGGTAACCTCATGAAACGAATGATAACGAGAATCACAAGACCGTTTATTTGATAATCTCCCACGATATTTTCCAACTTGTCACTTATCTCCATACCATCCAAATTTAATTCTATATAATTTTGTTGTTGTTAGTACACAATAAAAATCAATGAAACCACGTGTTTAGTGACAGGACAACAACTCAATGCTGATCAAATAATTGTTTTGATGTCAAAGAGACTTGATATTACTATGTCTTCATTCAAGAAATACACTTCTTTAAACACATATCAACCAATTACTTGTGTCTTTCTGTCAGTATACTATAAGTCAAGAACCCTTCGAGTTTAACTTCTGTTATAGCCATCTCTGAAGGTACACATAGGTCCAGGAACTAGTGGAAATAAGAATCTGCTCCCGTTTCTCTCAGTACACTATTCTATCTACCTTTTTTAAAGCACATGAAAGCCAGCCATCCTTTACAACCTTATACAATTTTACGATTCTGAGATTTAAAGACAATAGACAATATTTTATTCGCACAAACACATTTACATTAAATGGTTATGGCATACAAAATTAAGACAATAAAATTACAATAGTTAAATTGATTACAATTATATTAGAGTGACAGTGGTATTCACAGCAAAGAAGAAAAAGGCTATAAATATCAACAGTTAACACATTATTAATGTTCATGAACAATTGAAAAAAGAACACAAACAAAAATTTGGTTGGCAATGCATATTAAAAGAAATACAAGTTATACAGATGTTCTTAATGAAAGAAAATCATTAATATACTTTATGGTGATTTTTATAATGACTGGTAGACTGCTATTTAAAAGTACAGTCAAATGTTTAAGTGTTATAGTGGACTGCAATTTAATAAAATTGAAATTAAGATTTTTATTAATATTTTGTATATAGGTATCCCTTAATGATGTATAGCATGGACAGATTGAGAAGAGATGATGGTGGTAGCGTGAAAAACTTTAAAGGACTTGACAGATCTGTGAGGCATTTTGATGCAGGGGATATCCATGAAATTTGTTTTTAAGGATAAGATTTTAAAAAGAATTGAATATTTGATCTGGAAAAATGAAGAACCTTTCTCCTTCCTTCATAAGTGTATATGCATCTTCGGTGACATATAGTTGGTCAGTTCTGTGTCCTTTTGATCTCTTGTGATGTGAAGAGTTGTCACATTGGCAATCATACTACATCTTCTTTTTTATATTGTCCAAATTTTCACTTCTGTTAAAATCGTTAGTCATACGAACAAGATTTGTGTATCATATTGATTTCTGAATATAGTACAGTGAATCAAACAAATGTTTGTCATTGCTCGAAAGACAAATAATAATAATGAGGTTTTATTATTAAATTAGCTACCCCAATTTCACCACTTTTATCTCTATAAATGCAGACACTGACATGCCAATGTTTCCCCCTTTGGCCAAACCAATCTGTTTGTTTCTCTCTTTATCTCATTGGTAGAAATTTCATGGCCCAGTCCATCACTAAAATTCCTTTAAATCGCTTTAAATTCTCCAGCTTTTTAATTCGATAAAGATCTTGATTCACATTTCTAGCAATATAAGCTTTCCAGTCATTGATTTTCTGTAGGCATCCTGGAAGTATTTGGCGGTATCCTCTTTGAAGTCGTCGTCTCCCATCTTACCAATACATTTGAACACATCATGCTCTATGCCATGTAACATTTCACACCTATCACACACTAATGTATGAATGTGCTCACAGGGACCTTGAAAATAACAGTTTTCAGGGTAACTCGAAAGCCATTGAAGACGATGGTTAGCACACAGGCAGTCTTTTTCCAGTTTAAGTTTATAATCAGTTTTGAAATAAAATTTTGTTGATGTGATATTCTTGTTCTTCAGTTGATAGAATGGATCTTTCATAAATCTGTTTTGTAATTTCTTACACTGATTCAAAACCTTCAATCCCTCAGCTGCAATATTGTCTAATCCGTGTAAATTTGTGCGTTTAGTAGCAGCACAAGTATATATAATTTTAAATAAAGTTTATTTAGAAAGTGGCACCCCAAGGGTGACTGGGGTATAGAAATATGGTCACTTGGTCTTCTCCCGACCGGCAGTAAAACGCTTGCCGAAGTGGGGCGTCCGTTTGGCTGTGCGGGATGTATCAAGTTCGCAGTCACGTCCGGTCAGAAGGGGGACGTTAAATCCGATGCCTCGTGTAAAGAGAGTGCCACGCTCTTTGCACGTTAAGAACCCTTGCAACAACTCTTTGAGGGGTCCGTAGGTGGCCTGTTGCAAGGCAAAATTTCTGTCCCTATCCAATATACCCTCATTTTCCAGTGGCAGTCCAAATTTCCCCGACCATCATCCCAGATGGCCTCTATTGTATCAACCTACCTATTGTATTTATTGTGAACTTGTTCTCGTCCTGAATATGCATGAAATATTTGCCACTGGACGTTAAGCAACCAACAACAATCAATTTAGAAAGTGGTTCAAAATTTGATTCGGTGCAGTATGAAAAGTACAGGTCTATAATTTTGGAGTGATTTGTTGTTTTGATTACATCTGGTATAGTAATATTTTCCCCTGAATTTATTTTCAAATCTCTTGTACCACATAGGATACTAGCTGCATAAATGAAGTGTCAAGAAAAACCTTATGGCATGTTCCAGCTTGCTGTCATCCATTGTTTGACGTGGTACTTTTATTTTATTTTTTGACTTGAAGACCAAAATTTGTAGAGGTATTGAAATGAAATAAGAAGATATGGTATGATTGCATATATCAGACAGTATATCCAATGAAATGGAATTTATTAAAAATATAACGACAACCTACAGGCTTTAAAATTTGGGAAAACCCCATACCGTTCAGTTAACTATGATAGGCCTAGACATGAATAAATATGAAACGTAAGGAAACTAACAGCCTAATTCAATGAAAAAGAAAATTTACTGTCAGACGCCAGTTTCGTATACAAAAGACTAATCACTGACAATCGATTCCAAAAAAGTTAAAAGGCCAAATAAAGTACGAAGTTAAAGAGCATTAAGTATCTAGAATACTTCCTCTGTTGTAAATCGGTCCTTTATACCTCTGAAAGATGGAATATTCAAAGTGCGCTGACGTTTTGCTAGTAAATCACTAATGGTAAATTCTTTATCAGCCATAACTCTATCACCAGGTTCTAGTAGATCAAGAATGCCACATTCGTTTGTTAATTCACGATCTTACACTCTTCCATCCCAACCTTCTGATACAAATCACCCGTTAACGAATTAAAGTGCACAGATGTGAACGCGGTCATTTGGCTTCCAAGCAGCTCTTTTAATGACATTTGTGCACAATGATCTCTTTGCTTTATCTTTGGGGAACCTAAAAAAAATCTGACACTGGCACATTTAGATGCTTCATTACCTTACAGTGGCTCTAATAAATATACTCAAGAGTGTATGTTCTTTGTGATTAAAAATAGTTGGCCTATAACTAACTCTTCTGGAACATCACTCTGCCACCCGTCAACGAATTAAAGCGAACAGATGTGAGCGCTGTCATTTGGCTTCCAAATAGCTCTATTGATGACTTTTGTCCACAATGATTTCTTTGTTTTATCTTTGAGGAACCTAAAAAAAATCTGACACTGGCACATCTAGCTGCTTCATTTACCTTACAGTGGCTCAAATATATATATAACTTTTTACCATGCTTGATTGTTGACGCTTCCATTATGGAACCACCAAGACACCGTTACGCGCATGCTTTAAATTCAGGACCTCAATTACAGTGAATAAGATTATTGTTCCCACTAAGGTTCGATGGATATTAATATACAGTTTGACAATCGGTTTAGTTGTTTTTTTGTTAAAGAGGTTGTCAGGCATCCACACATTGCCTTGCCAATTCATATAAAGGAACAATTCATATAAAGGAAATTTGTCAATACATTGTGCTTTAAAATAATAGATGTTAGTAGCTATACTGATAAACCAAGGGTAAAGTTATATTAATATGGATTTGACGTTTTTAAATTATCATGTCATACAACGAACATGGAAATAAGTAAATGTAATCCCCAGATACAACATGTACTTAAAGTTGAGTATTAAAGTTGATCTCGCATGAAAAGAAAAATCTAAAGATTATGTGTAGCAAAATTTAGGTTGATATATTTGTGAATTCAGTATAATCAAAGTGTTGGTCTTTGAACAGTTACATAATGTTTCTGTGTGAATACTAGTATTACAGCATTCTGACAATACTCCATATGAATTGATTGTTGGTTTGGTTGCTTATCGTCCAGTGGCAAATATTGTATGCGCAATGTTGAGGTCGTGAACAAATTAACATTTACTCCAGGTAAGTCCGGTAACATAGGTCAAATGGGTTGCATGTTGGGTGTGTCGGTCCCTCTGGTATCTTTCGTCCCTCTTTTGGGAAAATGAGGGTTAATCGGATAACGACAGGAATTAAGCAGTAGGCATTATTATTAATAAAATGTGGTTGCTGAATCAGGGTAACATATATTAAAAAAGAGGTTATACATTAAGAGTTATTCAAATAAATAGGACAGAAGATATACCATGTCTCAGAGGTTAGCAATAGTTTGGTCGTAGTTGGGTTTTCACTGATTATGGACTTTCCGAATTGAGTTCAGTATTTTTGTGATTTAACTTTTTTCTATGTAGTAAGCCAACGTTTCATTTTATTTCAAATTGTTGTCCTATCGGTTAATCTTTACATGCACCTTTACTGAGGAAACTTTGCACATGTGCGTATTTAGTGTTAAATATAAGTAAACTTTGAGAAGAATGTTGTTGTGAACATCTGTTGATCTGTTGTTATCTTTCTGTTGTGTTTTCGCTCCAGTACTGATTTCCTTGGTTTTTGAAATTGGACCATTAATTTGAGTTGAATATTCCTTGGAGTAATTCTGGAATAATAGGAAAATGACTGCTGTAGATACAAATGATCTGGATAATTGAATTTAACAAGTCTGTGTTCTGATCATGCATGGAATAATCTCTTGTTGACAGCATGCTAGTCAATATACAGTAATCAATGATATGCAAGTCTTGTCTATTTTAGTTCATCATTGTCTTAAGTTTACTTTCTATGCTATTTATAATTTGCCTTTCTTGTTGACGAAATCTAGTATTTATCTGATACTAATGTCTAATGAAACGAATAATTGTTGCCATATTTTCTACCATTTCTAGAGAATCTACTGCAATTCTTTGATTCCGCCTGTAAGGAAGTTATGGGTAGTCTTCATGAATATATTTGATGATGAGCTAAATCTTAGCCTGATTGAATAAATAGTTGGTTAGTCATGTGATATATTTTTTGAATCCAACCGACAGTCAAATTTTAATTCTTAACAAAAAGTTGGCGTCGGTATGGCCGTACAAGTTTGCAGCCATGTCTGGTTATAATCCAACGCCTTGTTTAAGGAGAGCGAAATGCTCATCGCACATCAAGAATCATGGGAACAACTGTGTTAAGCTGAGTTTCAGTCCATATCCAATTTACCTTCACCCTCCAGTGCCGTGCAAAATATCTTGTCGATCCATTTTTTGTATTTATGGTCCCGAACAGACAAACCATTTTGACCACTTGAGTTTATCAAACATCAACCCATCAATCGGTACTGCTGTTCATTTTCCTGGCAGTCAAGTATTCTTTTCTTATAGTTCCATCAATCGGTACTCCTGTGCATTTACCTTGCAGTAAAGTATTCATGTCTCTTAGTTCCATAAATCGGTAATCCTGTGACATTTTACACGAAGTCAAGTATCCAGGTCTTACTTTCGTCTTAACCTTTAAACATGGATTATGGAGATCTTAATACTAAATCAGTAGTTTTCAATGTTTATACAGCAAAAAAGTATACGGCCATGACAACCTATACACTATACATGTCTTGTATGCGCTTTGGCTAATAAATCAATCCCGAATTTAGGTGAATAAAGACAACAGTATTATACCGCTGTTCGAAAGTTATAAATCGATTGAGAGAAAACAAATCCGGACAACAAAATGAAACCGAGGGAAACGCATCAACTAGTAGTAGAAAACAACGAAACGGACACATTTAAGTGTAACACAAAACCAGACGACAATGTAAACACATTGCAAGAATATTCCACCTTCTTGCACCCTTCTCTGATTTTCAGTTGATATGACAACACTTATTAACCCAAGACAAAGTGATCAACAGATTAAAGACCACGAAAGGTGTTAATTAGGCCATAAACATGTTACATAAAGGAAACAGTAACATAAACAAATGCTATAAACGTATTTTCATTTGTCAAATAATTCTAATCAAAATCAAGCCCAGCATGAAATAAGTGTTTCCCTTGTGTACGAGAACTATGTGAATATAAAATGAACACTTTATCATACTAGCATATATCAATACCGGAAATCTGACTTTCATTGATCAAACATATTTTTTATGAGAATTAAAAGATCAAAAGTTGTACAGTATATGTTAGATAAAATAGGTATAATTTTGGATGCAGGTGTAGTTCTGTGGCTGCTATTGAAGTATTCTCAGATTTGGCGATATTCAAGACATGTTCTTGATCATATCAGTAGTCAAACATACATGGGGATCTTTCCAGGTCTTGATAAATATTTGGACAATTGATGTTTTATTTCGTTGGACGCTTAAATTCGTGGATAAAGTCATCCACGAGAACTGGTACCCGACGAATAAAAGTACTTTCACAGTAATCTAAATAAATATAGTCCTTTTCAGGTATTGTAGTTTCTAAAGTTATTGTTTGCAAATATTTTCATTTAAAAATATAAATTCTAATACGTGTCCCCCCTTTTAAAGTGCAAAATTTAGATGTTTTCCAAAACATGGTGTTATATATAAAATTGAGAAAGGAAATGGGGAATGTGTTAAATGACGTACACATGCATATTCAATCTTAATTTAATCTTCATAAGGTTTAATGAATTGGGGAACTTGATGCCACTTTTTTATATATTTATTTGTATTTTAAAGCAGCCTTCCCCTATGGCAACATTTATCTTGTCCCTATTTAGTCTGTAATATGGCACCACCAGTGTAGTGAATCTTTGGTAGGCGAAAAGTTCATCGGTAATACAAGTCTCTGGTACGGACTCGTTAAGACTCGTGCAGCTTCTATGTATCAGGAACATTTTAAGACGTAGCCTGCTCTAGATAAATATGTTTCTGTTTTGTTAAAGAAAATTAAAAGAGTAACAGGATTTTGCAGTGCACTTTTTTTTTATTCCTTCAGAAGTTGCCAAAATAAAGTTGAGAACGAAGTTTGAGAACTTTTCCACGTATAATACTTGAAGTTAGCTGTATTGACTTTGACAATAGATGCGTGGCAATTATTGGTGGTTTAAACTGTGTACCCGAGTGGTATCTCCTGGCAGTTGTTGAGCTGATTGCAATTTTATGATTTCAACTAATGATATTGAAACAGAATAAGTTTGTTAATATATTGGTTTGTGTATAATATACACAACACAATTTTTTGTAATGCTAATGGCTTATATACTAAATGTAGTTTATTGTACACAGTGTGTATATGTATGTAATTATAGGTACGATGTACCAAATGTGGCTCACTTTGTAAGCTGAATAAATGTAACCGTCTGTGCAGTTCTGCTTAATATTATGTCGTCATTTCAATGTTATATTTAACTTTGCCATTAAAGTGCGAGGTTTGGCGTGCCATAAAACCAGGTTCAACCCACCACTTTTATTCCCCTTTACAAGTGTCCTGTACCAAGTCAGGAAGATGGTCATTGTTATATTATTGTTCGTTTCTCTGTGTGTTGCATTTTAACGTTGAGTCGTTTGTGCTTCCTCTTATTTTTGAGATATTGAGATAAGACGTGGCACGGTACTTGTCTATCCCAAATTCATGTATTTGGGTTTCATGTTATATTTGTTATTCTCTTGGTGTTTTGTCTGATGCTTGGTCCGTTTCTGTGTGTGTTTTGTTGTTGTTCTCCTCTTATATTTAATGCGGTTCGCTCGGTTTTGGTTTGTTACCCAGATTTTTTTTTTGTCCATGGATTTATGAGTTTTGAACGGTATACTACTGTTGCCTTTATTTAACCTACAATGTGGTAGAATATAAGATTGTACACAATGTGCAAATATAAGGTACAATGTACCAATGCTATAAGCCCACAACTATGTAAGCACCTATATACAAATTACAATGTAAGTAAAGCAACTTATATATATAAATATGAACATAAAACATTAGAAATATGCCTACATAAATGTTTAGGCATTTATTTAAACTGATAAAACTACAATGTACTTTTAACTCCAAATAAAGTATTGTAACAGATTATTTTACCTACATAGACAATATAATACAGTATCACTGGTTGGATGCATGAAGTACAGCAGAACGAATTCTTTTAAAGTATTTGCGCATTCCAAAATAGTAAAGGTGCAATCCGTCAAAACATATATAATTTAAATTATCCCCAAAACCATGGTGGTGCCATAAAGAAAAAGCCTTTTCATCGTGCTCTTCGATTTTCTCTTGAAAAAGTGTGTTTATTTGTACAACTGTATCATTGTATCCTGCATATGTTACCAATTCACTCCGACATAACAATTGTCCAATTATGACATGATTTACATTCAAACCATAGTGTAAATACATAGCAAACGCAAATATGTCTTGAGCAACTTGGGATGCATTAGTTCTCCTTTTAGCAGCATCATGTCCCCTATCTGTATACAAATTAAGTGAGGGTACCAGCCTCACCAGCAAATAGAAAATCATCTGAATAAAGATCTAAATTATCTGAATTTGCTCTTTTTGATACTGCCCAATGTATTAAAATCTTGAAATTTTTTCAAAATCAGCACAAGATATCGAACAACCCATTTGTCTATATAATATTTACCCAGTAATGTAATGCCCAGTAAGCCAACATCACCTGGATACACTTTCAATAATCTAAATGCCGATTTAATATCTTTTTTACCCAAAAGTGCATTTTTACCTAATTTTTGACCATATTTGTTGCATTATCAAATGAAGAGTATTTAACTCTTGTGTAAATTTCATCTATGTAATCATTAACACTGGAATTAGGTGGATATGACAAATGTGTTATTAATCTAAGACCACTAGTCTTTTTTTATATATTAAACCAATGGGAGAGCAACGTAAATTAGAGATTGGCTTTTCATTAAAAGGTACGGCCATTTTACCAAGGTCTATTTCACTTTGAAGTTTTTTAATTGCTTCCTCGGGGTTTTCTTTCACAGATAATAAATAATCAAATTCCTTTGAATATCTTGGGCCCGTGTAATATAATTCAAACCCTTGTTTAAAACCATCTAATAATAACGTAGCATCAGAAAGATTTGGATAATCCGTTAACATATTTTCTAATATGTCAACTTTAATGGGCGAAAAGCCTAATTGCCATATGTATGACTGAAATTTCATTTTATCTGAAATGAAGAAAAGTTTCGATAATAATTATTTTTGGGTTTAGTTATTTCAAGAATTTTGCTGAAAACGTCTGTTGCCATTTGGAACTTTTGATTCAAAAGTTATCCTAAAGGGTGACTGGGGAATAGAAATATGGTCACTTGGTCTTTCCCCAGACCGGCGTCAGTTTTGCTGTGCGGGATGTATCAAGTTCACAGTCACGTCCGGTCAGAAGGGGGACGTTTAATCCGATTCCTCGAGTAAAGAGAATGTCACGCTCTTTGCACGTTAAGAACCCTTGCAACAACTCTCTGAGGGGTCCGTAGTTGGCCTGTTGCAAGGCAAAGTTTCTGTTCCTATCCAAGATACCCTCATTTTCCAGTGGCAGTCCAAATTTCACAGACCATCATCCCAGATGGCCTCTATTGTATCAACCTACCTATTGTATTTATTGTGAACTTGTTCTCGTCCTGAATATGCATGAAATATTTGCCACTGGACGTTAAGCAACCAACAATGATTCAAAAGTTCTATTACCATTACCCATCGCCCTAGGCTTGTTATTATCTAAACCTATTCGTTTTCTACATCTTATGGATGGGTGATTCAAAGAGCATTTAAACATGTATGACTGAACCAACAACCATTACGAGAACAAACTCCTTTAAAATGAAGTCATATCATTTGTTAATGCGTGGCTGTTGCGTAGTATGCGTATTAGTTGAAGCAATAGCCATTATTTAAAACAATAATTGGGAATCAATTATATTCCAATTTTTGGAAAATGACGCAGTCATTGTTCCATAACTGCCGACCTGATTTCTCTGCCTACCGCGCTTGGTTTCGTATTTACTAATTTCAATACAAACTGGAATGTGCTTGTGTTATCATAATGCATGAGCATTGTGTAGTAATCAGCCAGGAACCAGTTTACAAACTAACTGGTTTCTGTTTGTATTCCACTACAGTCGAACAAAGTGTTGTAGTTTGACAGGAACCAGTCCAGAATTTTGTAAACTACAAAACGTAATCGGTTATTATCATTCCGTTTTGGTGTTTCATACCGACTTATATGGTTTGAATAAGCTTAAGACCCTTCAAACATTAATGTGATAGGTATATTAAAGACTGTTTTACAAAAGGATGAAACTGTTTTGCTTTAAAAGTCGTACTATAGTGATATATGTTATGTACGGATTTCCACTCTCACCGGTTAATTTCTTCTTTTACACGTGCTTTTGAAACTTCCTGTTTAAACATCGCAAGTTTTAAAATTGTTTTTTGAGTGAATTTAACTTATTTTCACAATCACAAAGCGTTCGGGAATCATTTCAAGCAGTTTCTTCTTCTCTTTGATGATGGAAAATAGGTTTTCTCAAGAAAATACTGCAAACGATCGCAGAGGAATTGAAACGTACAAGTCAAGTCGGCACCTGGTTAAATTGGCATCTAGTCAAATCGGCACCTATTTGACGTCAATTCGGCTTCCAATAATATTTATTATAATATTTTCTATTCAATTAATTAATAACTGTTACCAAGTACATAGTGAATATTAGGTAAACAACGAGACCAAAGTGAATATGTTGTTGTGTATAAAAGTAAACAACGAAGCTATTGTTTTAACCATTAGACAATTATTAAAATTAAATGGAAAACTATGAGTCCCTTTCAATAAATCAAACTTTCATGCCAAATAATTAGCAAATTTAAGGTGGGTTTTTTTTCAGTAATGTTTAAACAGCATTAAACAAACAATCCTGTAAAAGACTCAACTGGTTAAATAATGCATAAAAATATCCAATATCTCATGTATTAGTCCAAATAATAATGACGTCTGACAAGGCTATTTTATTTCTTTCTGGGACGCCTTCCTAAGACGTTCATAGGAAGGCTTCCTAAGAAGGGGTTCCAGAAAAAAATTAACATAGCCTTGTGGTCATAGGAAGGTGTCCCAGAATAAAATTTAAAAAGCCTTGCCAGACGTAATAATTATTTGGACTACTCATATATATCATTAAAAATACACCAAAAAATTCATGTAGTTGAGAAAAATAAATACATTCAAAATGTACATGAACATCCAAAAAAGAGAAAGTTAGTATTAACTCTTTTTGCTTTAAAAATTTACAACTGCATTTAAGTATTGAATGCTTTTTTTTGTAAATTCATTGAGGTGTAAAAGCGTTGACCGAAGTACTTTTTGTATGAAGCCCGTAAGCGTAAGCGCTTCATTCTAAAAATGTGCACACGGTCAACGCTTTTGCAACCGTATGAGGTTACAAAAAGAAACATTCAATACTTATAATTACTTTTTTTAGCTAGGATCATGAAAACACGAATTTTATAACTTTTTTATTCAATTCATCTGTGCACTTTATTGTGGGACCACGTGTTATCATGAATGAAAAGTTTTATTGAGTGATGCAATTGCTTGAGGAATAACATGTGATGTGCAGTTAGCCAATCAGAATAAAGTATTATAATGAAACATATATCAAATGTAATTATAACAAAATACATTACGTTGTAAGAGTTATCTCCCCAAACACTGTTTTTCTTGTGGCCACCTCTCCTTCGTAACCGTAAAAGATTTTATTTTACCAAATTGCTCGTTACATATTTAGGATAAGAATATTCGTTTGAACCATAGCTCTATGGGGACTCCATATGAGAGTTATTCCCCCTTTTTCATTTGATTCAAGCGATATGCATTTTCAACTGGTAAACCATAACTGATAGAGACCTAGGGTCTTCATGAGGTCATTGGTACTAAAAATGAAAATGAGGTCAATGTCAAAGGTCAAGGTCATATTATAAATTTTGATTTTGGCTTATTTTCACTTCTTTTCAAATACTGTATGACATTTTGACAAATAATTTTTCATAAATTATTAGTTGCGACATGTCCTTACTTGTATATTTTGGTTGAAAGGCTGCGCATACAATAAAAGGGAGTTTTTGTCCATCTTACATTTAAAATTACGCGTCAAGTGGTAGTACTCATTAACCAAACATATTAAAGACTTAGGATATTTTGATTCAAGGTCCATGGTTTGTGACCTTGATATTGAGGTCAAGGTCATAGGTTAATAGGACGTCATAAAGCCATAGGAACTAACATTTTAAACTGATTTTTCATATTTCAATATAAAAATAGATCTTTTCTAGTGGAAAGACTTCAATTGTTCTCTGAACAATTTGTTTTTAATTTACATCATATTTTGTGGGAGAAGGGGGTTCAGACTATGTGGTATCAGGTCTGTTTGCGCCCAATACACTTTCGCACCTCGCACGTTCACACCCAAGGTCCGTTCGCACTCTACTCATTCGCGCCCAATTTTAATTCAAATTCAAGTTGAATAATTGGAAAATCATGATTGTTGTTTTAAATTGCTTTGGTGTAAATACTGAATGTATTTATAGCTTGGTATGAGTAAAACATTGAAGATTTTAAAGGAAAAACACAAAAGATAATTGTTTTTAAGCCCTTTGATCTGAAACAACGAAACAATAAAATATAGGAACCAAAATATAGCAATCCACTATTATAACCAAAACATGATAAAATTTATTCAACACACAAGAAAAAAATAGTCAGAATCTCACTTCATTATGAAAGAGGTCAATGAAACAAAGTATAGCAATACACTAACCAAAACATGATTAAGAGTTATTCAACGCTAAATAAAACGTTGACAAAATACCACTTTATTAGAAAGGATTATTATTATCTTTAACAATACGCTATCCAAAACATGATTAAGATTTATTCAACACAAAAAAAAAATGCTGTCTCACTTTATTTTGAGACAATGACAACAATTATACTTATAAGAAAACACTTGCTTACAGAGTTATTAAACACAAAACCAATTAAGATTAGTTGCGAACATGTAGGGTGTGAAAGTGAAAGGGGGCGAACATGAGTTGGCGCAAATGTGAATGGGCGCGAACGGACCCGGATTCAGCCTATGTACGGTATTTATTTGTACAATTCAGGTAGTCTTGACCTATTCATTTGTCTTAAAAAAAAACCAGCCAGTTGGCACCTTCACTTCACACACACACATATACGAATATCAATTATATGCTTACGAGACATGTTGCATTGTTAAACTAATTACGGTATGTGAAAATCAAGACTTGCATAAAAACTATCCCAATATTAGAGACAGTGGCGTCATTTTTCTTCAGAGCTTTCAGCTCTTTGATTGTAGGGTTTCTTGCAACTCTAAACTAAATTGCTGATCATACATGTATTACTTTTCAATAGTACTATCAGCTGCTGCACCCCTTATTATAACTATGTAACCAAACAGTTGACTAACTTTCATTGGAAGTCTCTAAATCAAAACTTGTGATTAAGCTAAAAAAAGCGTCTGTCCAGGTCTCAATATTAATAATTTTCTTTTTTGAAAGATTTGTTTGAGTAATCAATCTACCATCTTCATTTAAACCTAGATAACTTTGCTTATCAAATTGACTACTGAAATTGCTTTTATGCATAATAGATAAAGTCAATATTTTGAAATTGCCAAATTTTTTCTTAACTGTATGGCTAATGAAAATGTCAGTTTCATTTATATTTGGCAACATATTAGGTTCATCAAATACTATAGTATCATCAAACTCACCTATTGGGTGGGGTACAGGTGCTGCAACTTGAATGTCATTGTCAAGGTTAGGCTGAACAGGATTAGGCATGTTCAAATCTTGTACAACTTCAACATGTTGGTGATTACGTTGACGTCTTTGTGGAGGTTGTTCATTTTCATTCAATTGAGGCCCTCTCCTTCTGAAATTGCGCGCTGGCGCAGCTTGGTTATTTGCTGGTCTAAAAAATGTTTAAAGCATTAAGTCCAAAATTAAAAAAAATGGAGTAGTGATATTTCTCTTACAAAATAAAATGCGTTGCCATGGCAGTGAATGAAAATATCTAAAATAAAAAAATTAAAAAATTTTGAAACGAAGGATTTTGGCTTAAAGATTCAGGTTCATCTGATAAAAAAATTTTGACGACTTTTTAAAATCACTTAATTGCATATTTTATTGAATCAATTATTTTATGTAAAAGATTTTAACTGATTTAGTCAATAAAAACGATCCGAATCAATCTCAACTATAAAAAATCTACCAAACATGCCGAAAATGTGACATTTCAGATGTTTTTTTGTTAAAAATGAAAGTGGCCGCATCCGTGTTCATCCTCAACCTTTATTTAGGTTATTTATTATCATAAAATAAAACTTACATTTCAATATAAAGGATGAACACGAATGCGACCACTTTCGTCTTACACGAACAACGTCTAAAATTTAACTAATATGCTGGATTTGTGAAGATTTCAGTAATTAAGTACGACCTAATGGTACTAGTACCCGATATATGTGCATTGTATTGTTAAAAACAGCACATATTTATTTAGCAGAAGCATTCTACTGTCCAATTAATAACTAAAAATTTACATTTTAACAATTTTGTAAAACTGCTATATTTTGAGGCCAAAAAGGGGTTTTAGTGGACCTACTCCTTTGCAAATTTTAAGTTAAAAATGAAGAAAATTTAGTTCAAATGGATCTAAATATTAATTTAACTGTATTTGAAGAGATAAATGTCAATTTTAGATTGTGGCTACCATAGAAACAAAAGCAAAAAAATCGCCAAAAATATGTTTTATAGCTTCTGCATACAAATATTTACTCCGGTATCCCTTCAAAAAGCATATCTCAAACAAAAGGGTGTTGTGAATGTTTGCTGTTACAAAATATTAGAAATTATTATAAATTAAGGAATGAATATCCCTCATGCAAAGCTCTGATTCCTTTCACGGATTTGGCTATACTTTTTTGGACCTTTTGGATTATATCTCTTTATCTTTTTTAAGCTTCATAGAAGCTCTCTTGCAGCTCATGAATAACATCTGGGAATCTGGTGATTTACCATCAATCTGGAAGCTTGCAACCGTCGTGCCTATTCCAAAACCAAGTAAAGATCATAGGGATCCTATTAATTATCGACCAATTGCTCTTACCAGTTGTGTCTGTAAAACACTCGAACGGATGGTCAATGATCGCCTTGTTTGGTTCCTGGAATCCGATGGGCTATTAGCCAATATCCAGTGTGGATTCCGACAGGGCCGCAGTACTCTTGATCATCTTGTTCGATTCGAATCATTTGTCCGTAATGGTTTTGCGAAAAATGAACATGTGGTGTCGGTCTTTTTCGACCTTGAGAAGGCCTATGATACTGCATGGACATATGGTATTTTAAAAGATCTATTTGATATGGGGTTGAAAGGCAATATGCCTAATTTTATTTCTAATTTTCTCTCTAACAGACAATTTAATGTTAAGTTAATTCGACCATGTTTGATCTGTATGACCAAGAGATGGGTGTCCCTCAGGGCAGTATTTTATCTGTTACATTATTTAGTCTTAAAATCAAAAGCCTTGTTGAAGTTTTAAAAAGTAAGATTGAAGGTTCATTGTACGTTGAGGATTTTTTAATATGTTACAGAGGCATAAATATGAATAACATTGAAAGACAATTACAATTATGTCTTGGAAGAATTGAAAAATGGGCCTCGGAAAATGGCTTTAAATTTTCCACGTCAAAAACGGTTGGGATGCATTTTTGTAACAAAAGGAAACTGCATCTTGATCCAGAACTAACTTTGTACGGCAACCCAATTAAAATGGTTGATGATACCAATTTTCTTGGTTTACTTTTCGATAAAAAGTTAACCTTTCTACCCCATATCAAAATGTCAAAAGCGAGATGTTTAAAAGCTTTAGATATTTTAAAAGTTGTCGGCAGCACTGACTCGGGTGCTGATCGCAACATTTTACTCAATTTATATAGATCTCTAGTTAGATCTAAACTAGATTATGGCTCTGCAAGGAAGTTCTACATACAGATTCTCGATGCTGTGCATCACCAAGGTTTGCGTCTCTGTCTAGGCGCATTTAAAACCTCACCAGTAGAGGCTGATGAGCACTCACTCTCTGACAGAAGTTTGAAGTTTGGACTTCAATATGCTGTGAAACTAAAAGCCCATTCAGATAATCCTGCCTACAGCTGTGTTTTTAATCCGATTTATGAAGATATTTTTGCTAAACATGAAAATAAAATTCCTCCGTTAGGTATACGTTTAAAACCACTTTCAGCTTCTTTTGATTTAAAATCTGTTGCTCAAGTTAAAACTTGCAAATGTCCTCCATGGAACTTCCAAAACCAAAAATGATATTTGATCTCCGTGAACGCAATAAAAATAAAACAAATCCTCTTTTAATTCAGCAACACTATGCTGAAATTAAAGCCGATTATCTTGATTTTTCAACTGTCTATACTGATGGATCAAAAGATGGTGACAGAGTTGCATCTGCTGTTGTCTTCAGGGACAGAGCTGCAACCCTCCGTTTGCCATCTGATGCATCCATCTTTACTGCTGAAGCAGAAGCAATAATTTTGGCTTCGAAATTTATTGCTTCTCCAGATAAATTCAAATTTATTATATGTTCGGATTCACTTTCATGCTTACAAAGCCATACGACATACTAAAATTAAAAACCCAACAATTCTCAAAATTTTATATTTAATGAGGAATTTAAAAATTCTTCTTAAAGAAATAATATTTCTATGGGTTCCGAGTCATGTTGGAATCCTTGGAAACACAGCTGTAGACCTTGAGGCAAAGAATGCCCTGTGTGACCCTCTATGTAACTGTGATATACCAAATACTGATTTTAAATCTAATATTAGAGAATATGTTTTAATATATTGAAAAATAAATGGAGTAAAAAAGATGATAATAAATTGCATGAAATTAAACCTAATTTAGGTAAACCTTTAAATAATATT
Organism: Mytilus edulis; assembly: GCA_019925275.1. Lineage (NCBI taxonomy): Eukaryota > Metazoa > Mollusca > Bivalvia > Mytilida > Mytilidae > Mytilus > Mytilus edulis. The sequence continues at coordinate 90,365,664 of CM034354.1, read as the reverse complement.
ATGTGCAGAAAAGATCAGTGTGTTATTACTAGATGTCGTATTGGTCATACTAGAGTAACACACGAGTATCTTATAAAAAATGAAGATGAACCACAATGTGTACCTTGCAACTGCAAGTATACTATTAAACATGTTTTAATGAATTGTATAGACTTTGCTGATATTCGTAAGAACTATTTCAATGTCAATAACATGTATGATTTATTCAATAATGTTCCATTTACAAATATTGTTGCTTTTTTAAAAGAAATTGGAATTTATTATAGAATATAAGAATTTTATTATATTTAAATCGATTTTAATTTTTATCACGTTATTTTACTGTTGATTTTTATTTGTATATAACACATTTGCTTTAGTCGATAATTTTAGTATATTGAAGGACCTTTTGTCTTATTTTAAAAATATACTTTAAATTATAAAAATTATTCGAATTGGCTCTCGCCGCGACATAGCCTTTTTGTGCTAATGCGGCGTAAAGCAACCAACAATCAATCAATCAATGGACCGTGAATTTGATGCCTCATTGGTATTTTCATAAGAAAACAAATTGTTTTCGCAATTTCACTTTAACCTATATAAATTTGTCATTTTGTGGCCTTTTATAGCCGATAATGGAGTATGGGCTTTGCTCATTGTTAAAGACTCTACAAGGACCTTTAGTTGTTAATTTACGTGTCATTTATAAAATTTGTGTCATTGACAATCATACCATATTATAAGTGCATAAAATACTTGTAGTTGTTTTTAACATAAAGCTGGTAAACGAAATTTAATTAAGTTCATCTGCAGTTAGTTCTCTCCTGATAGTTTTTTCTTTCTGTCAGCATTTCCTCTGATACCAAAAAAGGATCTTCCTTTCTTCCAGTTTTTTTTACCTTTATTGAACTTTTCAGTAAGATATTCTTTTTGGTTCACATTAAATTTTATGTTCTTCCTTTCTTCTTTCAATGCCCAGCCAAGTTTCAAATCATAGTTGTCATCAATTCCAACTGTCAGCCCTGCTGATGAAACTTGAAAGTTGGTTGAAAAAGACTTGGACATCTTTGTAATGTAAGTCTTCTTAGTAATGTCACATCCATTACTAAACTAGCACCTAAATTCAAACTCACACTTCACGAACATCAAGTGGCTTGACAGCTTATTAAAAGAAGAAAAAGACGGGGTGCATCCCTCATTTCCACATGTTGTGGTGTTTTCCTCCTTTTCAGATTTAAGTGGCAGTTGGTGAAAAACCACATCAACTTCACCCTCTATCTCTGAACATGAAGTATCTAGGATACACTTTTCAACAGTTGGAATATCAGATGAAGGTATTAGCTTTCCTAAAATGTAGAAAATAAAATTATTTAACTTTTATCATTTGAGAATACTGTTTAAACAATAATTGATTAATTGATTGGAATAATTGGAGACACCGTTACTTACGTAATATAGAGGAGAAATTATTGTAGATTTTAAAACAAGTATTAAAACAATATATTATATAGAATTTGTTGAAAACATTTCTATTAATTAGATTACAAGCAACCTTTATGATTTTTAACCGGATTTTTGTGACAAAAATGTCGGTTATTGATTTGGGGATGTACGGCGGGCGGGCGGTCGGTCGGTCGGTCGGGCGGGCGGGCGGGAATCAAATGTTGTCCGTGCATTAACTCATGAACCGTTCAACCAAAGCTTTTAAAATTTTAATATGTTGTTACTGACAACTAAATGAAGGTCAAGTTCAATAATGGCAATTTTGACTTTTACCGTTCAGGAGTTATGGTTCTTGAAAGATTGAAAAATGAAGTTTCCAGTCGTGTCCCTGCATTTACGCATGAACTGTTCTACCTAAGCTTTCCAAATTTTAATATGTTGTTACTGATGACAAAATGGAGATCAAGTCCAATAATGGCGATTTTGACTTTTACCGTTCAGGAGTTATGGTTCTTGAAAGATTGAAAAATGGAGTTTCCAGTCGTGTCCGTGCATTTACGCATGAACTGTTCTACCTAAGCTTCCCAAATTTTAATATGTTGTTACTGATGACAAAATGGAGGTCAAGTTTAATAATGACGATTTTGACTTTTACCGTTCAGGAGTTATGGTTCTTGAAAGATTGAAAAATGGTGTTTCCAGTCGTGTTCGTGCATTTACGCATGAACTGTTTTACCAAAGCTTCCCAAATTTTAATATGTTGTTACTGATGACAAAATAGAGGTCAAGTTCAATAATGACGATTTTGACTTTTACCGTTCAGGAGTTATGGTTCTTGAAAGATTGAAAAATGGTGTTTCCAGTCGTGTCCGTGCATTTTCTCATGAACCATTCAACCAAAGCTTTTGAAATTTTTATATGTTGTTACTGATGGCAAATTAGAGGTCAAGTTCAATAATGACGATTTTGACTTTTACCGTTCAGGAGTTATGGTTCTTGAAAGATTGTGAAATGGCGTTTCCATTCACGTTGTTGCATTTACTCATGAACCATTCAATCTAAGCTTTTCAAATTTTAAGATGTTGATACTGATGACAAAATGGAGGTCAAATTTGATATTGACGATTTTCACTTTCACCATTCATCAGTAATGGTTCTTGTGATATTGCCAGGACACAAATAAATATTAATAAATCCGGTTTGCTGTCGTTGTGACAGCCTCTTGTTTAACAATGAACTATATTTTATTTCTATTTATTTCACATAATTATGTAAGACACATAAACACCATTTTTACTTTCCTGATTATTTCTATGACATTTTGTTATTTTTTTCAGCTTTCAGATTGGTATATACACTACCAAGATCGTTTGGCTGTGCGGAATGTATCAAGGTCGCAGTCACATCCGGTCAGTAGGGGGACGTTAAATCCGATGCCTCATGTAAAGAGAATGCCACGCTCTTTGCACGTTAAGAACCCTTGCAACAACTCTTTAAGGGGTCCGTAGGTGGCCTGTTGCAAGGCAAAATTTCTGTCCCCATCCAATATACCCTCATTTTCCAGTGGCAGTCTAAATTTTCCCTACCATCATCCAAGATGGCTTCTATTATGACAAGATCTACTTATTGTAATTATTGTGAACTTGTTCTCGTCCTGAATATGCCTGCAATGACGGCCAATGGACGTTAATCAACGAACTATCAATCAAGTAATGTTTGTATCAGGTACAAGGTAACACCAAGGCTGTGTTCAGGTGAAAAACTCTAGTTAACTCTAGTGTAGAGTTGATCTAAAAATAACCTCATTATAATATGCGCACGATCTTTTTCGCCAAAACACTTTACTCTAGAGTAGAGTCTCAACAAACATGGATGATCCTGTTCTCATAACAATTTTGTGTGAAACGTTTTTAAATGAAAATGACCATTGTACACTCCCGATTCAACTATTATCACACAATAATGTTATGGGAGCCCTTTTTCAGTTACTGCACGGGAAACGCTGGGATGTACCTCGTATTGAAGGCTATTCGGAACGAGTTATTCCAAGGTTCATTAGTGAGGACTACAGGGTACATTTTAGAATCAGCAAGGACATGTTTGAAACCATTCATGAGGCAATTCAACCGAAATTAATATTTGAACACAGAGGAGGAAATGAACAAATATCGCCACGAAAACAGCTGTTACTTTTTCTGTGTTACATGGCCAACAATGAAACATTCAGAGAGCTTGGACAGTACTTCGGAGTCGGGAAATCTACTGCACATGTTTGTATTGCAAGGGTTTTGGAAGCCTTTTGTGAAATCTTTTTAGATGTATGTATACAAATTTTAGTAGGAATAAGATGTATTTTGTTTTTTCATCGTGTCCATTGATTTTTTTCCATTTTTTTTTCTTCCGTGATAAGTAAATATTTATATATGATTTACAATATATTCAAACTTGTGTTATTACATGTGCCTGCTCAGCGTGCACATTTTATTATACATGATCTATTTATGAACAAAATAGGAATTAATGAAATGAAGAAACCTCATTGATATAACACAAGTTTGAGATACAATGTACCCCTAGATTTTTATATTGATAAAACAAAAGTATCAGTATTAAATTAATTGACTTTATCAGAGACATATAATACAAAAATTACCACAAATTTTATACAGATCTACGTATACACATCCATACCAATCTGATTTGCTAGGCAACTATAAATGCATAGACCATAGTGAAATTCAAATTCATATTCAAAGTTTTATTTAAAGTTAATCATGTCAATATTATTATTCAGCAAACATTCATAATACACAAGCTCTAATGAGCTACATGTATATTACACACAAATTGCATATCAACACAATTAATTCATACACTACAGCGTATTATCGTTGTTTAACATATTCATTTATCATGATCATGTGTTTATCTGTATATGGTTCTATATGTATACTTGTGAGATGTGTTGAATAATTTTACTTATTCAATGCCTTGTAAGCTTAATTTAATGTAGGTAATCACTAAATTCTTTGCTATTGTCTTGTATATTTTCAGATAATACAGTGGCCTAGTCTCCAGAGGCAAGATGAATTATCAAGAGAAATTCAACTTCTACATATGCTTCCAAACATCATTGGGGCAATAGATGGAACTCACATAAGGCTTAGTTCTTGTCCTTCTAATGACAATGACTATTACAATAGAAAGGGGTTCCGATCAATGCAGCTGCAGGTATGATAGTCATCTGAATTAATGCAATATCATATTCAAGACAAGACAAGACAATTTATTCTTTAAAACCACTGTATACACATTGGTACAAAGAAACAGTTATTGCCGATTTTTAAATTTTATCATCTCTTGACACAAAATTAAAACATACAAAATATAAAAGTTGCAGCAAAGGAGCTGTGTTCTGTGTCAATACTGAATAAGTTACAGATTTGAAATCTAAGGAAAAGTATATACTGAACTCCCATTGAAGGGCACAATTGGCTTGTCCTCTCAGAATCCCCATCATACTGCAAGTTAGCCTGTTTAACACTCACTCAGGTACACTTCAAAATACAGGGATAATCCTATATATTTAGTATATACCATGTGACATAGGTTACTAGCAGTTAATTTATTCCAATAGTATTGAAAGCAATGGATGCATCCAGGTTAAACATAAAACACTAACATGAGTAAAATTAGAAATACAATACTGGTATATTTATATCACAATATTATGAGATAGAATATATAAATAAATGTCGCAACTCTGTCTCCTGATATCTCACATAAAATGTTCATTGTAATGATGTACATGTAAGCAATATATTGTTATGAGTTTTTCCATTATTTTTGTAAATAAAAAGTTTTTTTTTTTTTTAAAACACAGCTAGTTGTTGACAACACCTTAAAAATTTTGGATGTATACAGTGGATGGCCAGGTTGTACACACGATGCTAGAGTTCTACGAAATAGCTCCTTGTGTAGAAGAGCTGAAGGTGGACAACTGTTTGGACCAAATAAAGTTATAGTAGGAGACAGTGCTTATCCTGTTAAAAATTGGCTGATAACACCGTTTAAAGATAATGGTCACTTGTCAGCAAGACAGAGAAGATTTAACAAAGCACTTTCTTCCTTTCGTCAGGCTGTAGAGAGGACTATTGGCCATGTAAAAGGACGTTTCCGAAGATTGCGGGAGTTGACTATTCATGAACCAAAACAGATAGTTCTTACTATTCTGGCAGGATGTATTCTACATAACTTGTGCAATATTGCTCACGAAGACATTGACCTGTATATTGATAGAGACAATGACAATCACCCAAATAATTATGTAAACATTTTCCAAAATGATGTAGGTGGAGTTGAAATCAGACAGCAAATGATGGCCAATCTACCATAATTGTAATAAATATACTTCAACTGTAACATGTGTAATGATTTCGTTTTGTTTAATGTTATCTGCATTAACTTGTTCAATTTACAATCACACCTTAATGCAGTGAGTCTTGATTTATCCTTATAAATGTAAAGCTATATGCAAACAAAAACAAAATTCTACACATTCCAAGTACAAAGAAATTTGTTTAACATTATCACCTCAGTTGTGTTTTTAGTATTTTGTTGGAGTGTCAAGCTTATAAAATTTTGTGTTTATTGGTTTTGATTTTTATTGTTTTTATATTCTTTTAAACCACTGGCCTAGGATTGAGAGGGAGGGTTGAGTACTCACAAACAAGTTTTAACACCATTAAATGTACCAAGCCTGCATCCTGTATTTTCAGTGGTTATTCCATGTTGTTATATTTTTTATGTGAAATACTTTATTTACTTTAGCATTTGTGACAGTTTTTGAATATTTGACATATTTCCTTCGCCATTAAGTGCTCTTTATGTGGTATGGGCTATTGCTCACTGTTGAAGGCCACATATAAAAAGAAAGGATTGATTGGTTGTTGGCTGCTTTACGCCACATTAGTAAAACGAAAGGACATGGGGGTAAATGTACACGAGACAATATCACATCGTTTCAATATTAAAGTAAATATCTGAAAGACACTGTATGTTCTTCAACCATGAGACTACCTGTACATTGAAGCAAGCTCACTGATAAAGCAAAAATAACTATCTAAGAACAAACACACTGAAACGATAATAACACATACCAAGAAGTTAAGAACAAAACAAAGATATCCACTGAGAGGCAGTTGACAAGATCTGTACCATACCCTTATGTTCAAAAAGTGGAAACACTAAAAAAAAAAATAGCAAAGATACAATAATAACCAATACAGAATAAGAGCTTATTCAGCAGGTAATATCATAGAACCATCTAAGACAAGTTTGGTTAAAATATTCATAGTGGTTCCTTGAGTAATTAGGCCCAGTTTTAAACTATGCTCATCTATGGCGACCACCTTGGTTCTTGAACAGGTTACGGTACACAATTCTGAAAGAATGCCACCCTAAGTGAAGATCCCTATCCTTTATGCAAAGTTTGGTTCAAATTAGCACAGTTGGTTCAGAAATCAATTGTGGACAGACACAAACTGTGATGGGGTGATTCCATGCCCTTTTTCATGTTTGGCACAGGAGAGCTAAAACAAATATCTAGTACACTACAGCCCCAACTGGTATGGATAAATTCTGTCAATGTTATTCCATTCTGCTGTACATTTTAGATTGCATATATGTAAACTTAACATTTATGAATGCAGAATCTGCTATCCAAAATTCCGTATAAATGCACTGCCAATGTATGTTAAGCATCAATTAATCTTCTTGATAAATGATCAAAGGCCAGTAATGACCCCTGTACTTGAAAATCAAAAGTGGTTCATCCTTTCTAGTGGTGAACTATTGTACCAAATTTGAAGCTGATCAGATGCAAGATCTTAAGGGCCTGTAAGATAGTTATGGACCAACAGTATGGGCTTTGCTCATTGTTGAAGGCCCTATGGTTACCTAATATTGTTACTTCCTGTGTTATTTTTGTCTCTTGGGGAGAGTTGTCTCATTGGAAATCACAACACAACTTTTTTTTTCATATACACTCATACATGAACCAATGTACTACTACATCACCTTCATAATATTGTTGCCTGTGTAATAAATAAATTTTATAGCTCCACAAGAAATGCCTTAGATACGAGCTAAAAAATATTGAAACAAAATTGTTAAAACTTTTATTTCAACAGAAACATAAACAAAAATTGTAAATTGGTACATACCATTGTACATTTTAAAAATAAATTTGTAAAGTAACAATAAAAAAAACATTTTGTATATAAAATGTATGTTTTTGGCGTATAAAAACACAAACAGTAAAAAACAACTGTAGATGGCGACATTAGAAACAATGTCCATCCAGCACTACAAAGCCCTTATCAATTCATTTTTTACGGTCCAAATGTTGGAACTCTTCAAAGAAATCTGAAATCCAAAGCCTTACTGCATATCTACACATCATTTGCACAAAGTAAAGAACAATGCCATAAATAAATAAAATTACTGAAACAAAAAATGAATGGAGATTTCAGAAGAAAAAAAACTAGTAACATGAGTAATTCGACAATTTTTATCTACATATAGTATTAAGGAACAATACTTTATAGAAATAAATTTGCTGAAACAAAAAATGAACAAGGAGTGATGGAGACAAGGTAATCTACAAATGTAACACATGGAGGGACAGACAGACCGATTACAAATATCTCTGAACTTCCTTTGAATATGTACAGTAAGAATAAAAATAGCACTAAACATTGCATAATGAAATATTCAGCAGATTTACAGCTTGATAACAGTTTTACATCTAAAATGCAAAAGACCCAGGACCTGACAAAAAAAATCACACCCAAGTTTGAGAACTATAAATTTTACTCAGCTGAAATAAGTAAAAATACCCTGATTTTTCAAATTCGATTTATGATTACTTTTCTAAAACATGTAAAAAGACAATAGCTATAAAATGGGTCAATGATCCTTTTTTGAAAATTTCAGTTATATGCTTATCATCTGTTACCGACAGATTTTTTATATTTCATATTTTTAAATATTTTCTAATCATAAAGCAAACCCTGATCTTTGATCTCTCTGAACTTATTTTAGACATGTCTTTTCTGTTCTACAAGAAGACAAAATTTGTAAATTGATACCAATTATGATTATTGTTATTAGAATTTTTTTTAAATTATCAAAAAGGTTGATATAAATCCCATGACATATTTTGGAAACACCTAATATTTAACGTTTTGAATAACTGTTATGTGAAATAAGAACAAATGGCAAAATAGAAAACGATCAGAGTTAAAAAAAAATTATAAAGATATATTTGATGTTACATCTACATCTGTTGTTCAGGGTGTTACCATTACAAAAAAAACAATTATTTCTTTTATTATAATATCAACCCCTATACAACATACAATATTAAGGATTATGTACCCTTTAGAGCCCAGAACTTCAAAAGTGAGATTCAAACAACATTTTAAACAATTAAATCTGATTCATTTTAAAATTTTGATGAAAAAGCACCAAAATTATGAAATTACCTAACATTTTATAAACTTATAATATGCACATTGTTTTCAATATAATTATGAACAATTGAGAAACATTAAGGTGGTAATTTACACTACAGGGAGATATCTCTGTAAAATCAGCAGAACGTTTTAATGCCGTTGTGTTCTTAAGGGAATATTAAGCTTCTCAGTGATCAAAATAAGTTTTTGTCAAACTGCTATATAACCAGTGTAATTTTTCTGATTAAACGGTTGGTTCAATTTTTTTTTTTTTTTTTTTATATTTTTGTCAAAGGGTCAAAGTAAATCCTTTGTCAAAATTTTAAGAAAATCAAACGAGCCAAATTAATTTTAGTTAAGGTGTTAGGTACCACCTTAATTTCATTAAAATATGTCGAGTATGAATCTCTCAACATTTGAAGTCCTGGGCTGAAAAGGGATACATAATCCTTAACCAAAGTCAATTCTCACAAGACTGCTTCTCTTTCAGCAAGGTGAGCTCAAAATGAAGTAACGGTTATCAATAACAAACAAGAATCAATAAGACCTTATATTAAATATCAACATTGGTAAAAAACAATTATTCTTTATCTATGGATTTCCCCAAAATGTCCAAAAGTCTATCCATCCTTTTAATTCTATCACCATGCTGTTCTTTCATCAAGTTCACGACATTGTTATTTGTGTCTTGAATTTCAGTTATTATTGTTGAAATTCTATCAGATTTACATTTTGTTTCCTTCTTCATTCTCTTCACACTCTCTTTTCCAGGCTTGGTAGATGATGATGTACCAGGGGCATCTTCATCGGCCGTACTAAATTTCTCCACAACAACATTTCCACTTTTTTTACTAGTATCTACCATCACACAGGGCATTGTTGAAGCCTTGTTTCCATATAGCCTGTTAAATGCATCAAAATGCTTCCACGTACATCGGTTATTGCCTGTGTGATTGTTCGAATCCATTACTTCTTTGTATTTTTTTTAAAGATTTTTCCATTTATTGATAACCTGTTTACTAGAAACAGTTACTCCTTCCTGATTCATTTGTTTTACTATTTTTCCCCACAGTGTATCATGCTGTTTTGTGCCATTGAATGCATCTTCCATATCTCCACGAATGGTCATCAATAACTTCTCTTCTTTTTCGGTCCAATTGTGGATCTAAGTAAAATATAAATAATTTAATGGCATATGATCACTATTAGAAACAACATGTACAATTTTGAATATATATATATTTTATTTCAACTTAGTTTTTCCATTAGTATTTTATGAAATTCTTCAAAATTTAAGACCAGTGAATCTGTTATCTGTACATGATTCACTGGGACAGATTGGAGTCCGTAGGCAGATTCAATACTTTGTAAGGTACTGACATTATCAGAATTTGAAAGAGACGAAAAACATACTGTTTCCTCATCGGAATAATCAGGGGTAGCATGGATAACTTTTTGTCTATATAAATATAATTTCTCATGTGAAGCAATGTTTGCGTTCAGGTTCCTTTCCATCAGTTGTTCTTTTGAAAGACCTTTTATGAATTTCTTCGTCTTTTTCTTTATCTTCTTTTTTTCTTTTTTCTTTTGTTTCTTATTACAGATATTTAAATTGTTTACCGAATCAGTAATTTGCTGAACTGGAGGGTTTTCAGTTTCTGCTGGGCTCTCAGGCTGAACATTGGTGCTTCCAGGCTCATTTTCTGGGTTCACAGGTAGAACTGCTTGCACGGTATCAAAGGGATCTTTATTTCCAGTGTTTCTTATAATGGCACCATGTATAACTTTTTCAATTCTGGATCTGTAATTAATAATTCTATACTCTTAATATATTAAAACCACAAGTTTAAAAGAATTTATACAATGTATATAATAAAATAAAACAAAAATGCCTATATATCATGTATATGATTTTCAATAGTAATTAACACCAATCAGTTTTAGTGAAAACAGACAGATTGTTCTAGCAGATATGATCTACATGCATATGTCAAAAATATCATAAATACTGGTACGTCCATCATTCAACAGTCTTCAGGAAAAAAAATTCAACTTACATTTTAAAAAATTTCTTAACATCAAACTGGCTTGATATTTCTCATTTTTTGGAAAATTTTGAAAGCCTGACCATGATTTATCTGACCTGGGTCGTCAGGCTAGTGGCCAATTCAAATACGGCTGCAGGGAATAAATCAGAGGCAGGCTCATATTAGAAACCTGTATAGCTCACCTGAAGACAAAGTGATTTTTTACAGAAGAGTTTAAATTGACTTTTTCATAAGGTCTTCTGTTAGTTTGTTTCAATTTGGTTAAGTGGGCTCAGAAAAATATCTTAGTGGTTTTCCTGCAGGTTCCTTTGTTCGGATTTGTCTGTGTTTAAGCACTAACGCACATTTGAACATTTTATTATTCTACACATAATTTTGAATGAAGTTTAACCGTACTATTTTATAAAATGTTAGATATTGCCTTGTAGGTGTGATGCTGTCTTCTCAAACCGGTACTACAGTCATTGTCAGTGTTGAAGGCATCTTGAACTTGCATTAAGACGAGAATATTTTCTATGTGTAGAATATCTCGCTGCACATTTCAAGATGAAGAATAGCAATGAAAGTGCTGTTCCTTTGCTCCAATATTCTTCTTGTACATGTAGTTTCCATTTTATGTCAGGGTCATGTACACAGTCACTATTTCATTCCTTACACATTTAGTATACTAAAATAATATTGATCAACTTAAGCTTACCACAATCAGGAGCGTTTATCATAGCAGCCAACTCTGTAGTTATATTGCCTTCATAAGTTTTATTAGGGCCTACGATTTTTATTTTCACACTGAAATTGAAAATTTACATTTTAATTCTAGATTCAAAAGTGCATCATTAATATTTCTCCTCTGCTAACCATATTTTACATTATATAATATATAGTCATATATAAGCATCTAAAAAAGAAGCAAAACACCATAATTTTTTAACAAGGGAAATCTGAACAAGTCTGTCGAGAGCAAGTATGGACATTTATTCGTTCATAGTGTATTAATCAACTTTTTTTGATGGAGTTAAGCCTGTCAATTGAAATTTTATCGTGTGGTTTTTCCATGTGAACTCATGCTATTGTTTCAGAAAAGGGGAGAAGGTTTGGTACCATTAAAACGTTTAATCCCGCTGCAAATGTTTGCACCTGTTCTAAGTCAGGAATCTGATGTACAACAGTTGTCGTTTGTTTAAGTAATTTATATGTGTTTCTCGATTTTTTTATATAGATTAGACAGTTGGTTTTCCAGTTTGAATGGTTTTACACTAGTAATTTTGGGGCCCTTTATAGCTTGTTGTTCGGTGTGAGCCAAGGCTCCGTGTTGAAGGCCGTACATTGACCTATAACGGTTTACTTTTTAAATTGTCATTTGGATGGAGAGTTATCTCATTGGCACTTACACAACATCTTCCTATATCTATAGTACTTGTTTAAAATTGTACCTCTTGTAAAGAGAATCTCAATATGGTCAATGAAAAAATTACATCCAAATTCGATGCTGAATGGCAAGCTACTTTTCAGGTACTTTGCATGCATGATGGAGTTTGAATGGTAAACAGGACATTTTCATTTTGATTGCCTCTTGCTGTCGATTTTATTGATTGGGTCTATTCATTTGTTAGTCAAACTAGATTAGTAGATAGCCTTCCATGTCTGATGTTCAGGCCTATGCTTTAGCGTACATCAATGTTATAATAGTGAACAGAAATGCCTATGGTATGGAAATCTATGTGATAATAAGAAGTGAGAACTGTAACTGTGTAGATAAAGTGTTGGTGGGGTATGTACAGTGTACAAAGTTTTGGTTCAACCAATATATTTTTTTATCTAACAAATCATTGGCAGATCCAGAGGGAAGGGGGGCTTCCGGGGGTTGGAACCCCACTTTTTGTTTTTGCCGATCAATGCATTTGAATGAGAACTTATAGTTGGAACCACCCACCTTTTTAAGATGGCCGGATCCGCCCCTGCAGATTGTATTAGCAGCTGATTAGTGCACCATTGTTATTGTGACCGTGTATCTATAAAGTGGCAATAATTCATAGTATTTTAAAGAGTATAATTCACACTGACTTAAGACAACAGTGTCAGTGGAATCATCTGACAGAGTTGGCAAATACATGAATACCATACCTGTAGCCAGGGGGGTTCGGACGAACCCCCCCTCCCCCCTTGAAAACAAATAAGCACTGTTAAAGTCAATGTTCGGTTCGAATTGTGACTGTTAAAGTCGAGTTTGTGAGTCAAACCAACCCCCCTTTGGAGATTCCTGGCTACGGGCCTGAATACAGGATAGGTACATGTATTTATAAAAAAAGGTATAAACATTTTGACTATTTATTTGTATGAAAAATGACCGCCTGCTGATTTCAAATAATTCAATTCATCAAGCGTTTTCATGAAATAGTTGTTATTTATGTCAACGATGTGATGAAAATCTTTAAACAAGAGTAAAGTTCTTTTTTACAATCTGCAACTTACATATTACTTCCACCGGTCGCCATTTTGAAACTCTTCCAACCCTGACAAGAATCTGGGTTCCACGAGTTAACGGGTCACAGGTCAGATTACGTCACGAGAGTACGGATCTTACTTGTCCAGGTGTTGATCGAGTACCTAGAGTTAACTCTAGAGTTTCACCTGAACACGGCCCAAGACATAATTGTCACTGTTTAATTGCATGGGGTATAATAATTTGAATATTATAAACAATTATCACCTGTGACGAGGTGTGTTCGACTCCGATCTTTATCGACGAGGATTGCCTATTTTCCTACCGAAGGGCGGAGATTTTCGCCTGATACTCCAGTTTCTCTCCACCAATAAAAACTGGCCATCACAAGATCACATAAATGCGCAGAAAACAATTCAAAACCTCCAACTACAAAAACATTAATACACAAACAATAAATAAACCATGGATTTATTTTTTTTCAAAATCAATACTGGATTTTCACTGCCAATCCCACAAATCTGAAAAAGAAACAAAAACTTTTGTCATTAAAAGATTAAAACTGTATAAATAATAGTGATTGGCAAAAATGTAATATTATATAGAATGGGAACACAGGTTGGGTCATATATGTTTTAATATTAATGTAAATTACTGACAAGTCTCTCTGTTAGGCCAACTTAATTCGCAATACATATAATAGTACACTACAAGTACAAAAATGTATTTCCGTGCATCCATGAACACAACAAATGTTTACCAATCGACATAAATTCCTCTTTAGCTTGCTTTTATTTGATGAAAGTTTTAATATAAAATATTAGAATAAAGATTAGCTTAACAGCGAATGTGTAACAAAGGCAGCGCCCACACATCTGGATATGTGGTGCTGCAAATGTTTACACTTACCAGCGAATGTGTAACAAAGGCAGCGCCCACACATCTGGATATGTGGTGCTGCAAATGTTTTAACAACATCTTTCTCGGTAATTATATATGGTATTTCATCGGTTTCCACACATTACTGGCCCTTTGTTTACAATTGGAGAAGTATTGAACCCAAGCCCAGTCAACGACCTGAAAAACCAAGATGAAACGATTACATGTGTGCTTATTTATCGGACGAAAAGGGTAATTTTGATACTATTTCAAAACAACACCACGTGTAATCCTGTATACATCCGACTCTTTGAGCTGTGAAGAATTCAAATAAATTTCTATGAACAGCTACTTGTACAAGTTTGAGAAATTTAGACTATTGCTGGTCTTCATGAGATTGATTTTCTCGCTCAAACCATTTACACCTAGAGTAAGAAAAGCTGTTTTTGTATGTTTGCTGTTTTCGTGATATGAAACTTCTGAGTTCTGAACATCTAAGGAAAAATAAACAAAATAGCCATAATAAAACTTTAGGCTTTTAAGATAAAACTCTACAGTTTGCAAAATGGTATTTTCATAAAGCATAATATATCTAAACATTCATGTTAAAAAAAGTATAGAAGTAACTTTCAAATAAGCCAACTGTAGTGGCTTGTGTGTTAAAAAAACAATGCAACAAAAAGAAAGAAATATAAAAACACACTGCAACCAATTTGGTACCTACGCAATCTAATTAAAATTATATCCTTTAATTGCTCCTGTTCTGATATGTCGCGCATCAAGGATCTAACGAAACCCGATACACAGCTCAAATCTGATGATCTTTCGAGCTAACCAATCAGAAATCGTCTCCCTATATCTTTGGCATTTTTAGTCCTTTCGATTTTTCCGGTTGTAATATATAGAATCCGAGTGAACTCGAATTGAAATAAATAGAAATATTGGAAAATGGCTGCGCCCAATTAAACACGCTTCGATTTATAAATGAACTGTTATAAATGCAACTGAGAGTGTTTTAACACCTTGACGTGTTTATGATGGTCAAAATATGTGTTTTTTGTGTGCATTTTCGTTTGTTCATACTGAAATATCATCTACCGGTGAAAAACATGAGGTAAAACTTTTCAAACATAAACTTCGCTTGACAGATGTAAGAGTGAAAGAAATAATACCGTCTTTCGACGTTACGGACGAGGACAAAATTAATGGATTTTGCACAAAATGTTACAAAATCGTGGAGAAGATATTTCGGCAAGAAGAAGTAGAAAAATTAAAACCATCGTTAATTCGAACCCATCAGACCTGTCCAAACAGATTGAAAACGGCAGAGAAAAGACTTAGAACGGATGGACAGACCGACGGACTGACCTTTGACCTAGGATGCATACATTATGACACATTCTCTGGTGTTGGTTAATATATATTTTAAGTTGAAAATGTTTGTCAGGTATAAAGTATGAAATAATAACAGCTGTCCTATCAAAATATAGTGTGGATCAAATTTGTTAGCGATGGACAGACCAACAGACAGACAGACCTTTGACCTAGTAAGTTGTACATACATCATGACACACCCTCTGGTGTTGGTTAAAATGGATGTCAAGTATAATATTTGAAATCATAACGGTTCTCAAGATATAGAGCGGACACGGGGTTGTCAACTGAAACCAAAGTTTTATTTACCTTGACCTTTGACCTAGGAGATTGTACATACATCATGACACACCCTCTGGTGTTGGTTAAAATGGATGTCAAGTATAATATTTGAAATCATAACGGTTCTCAAGATATGGAGCGGACACGGGGTTGTCAACTGAAACCAACGTTTTTGACCTCGACCTTTGAACTAGGAAGTTGTACATACATCATGACACACCCTCTGGTGTTGGTTAATACACATGTTTTAAAGTATTAAGTATAAAATAATAACGGTTATCTAGATATGGAGCGGACACGATCTTCACCACAGGACACGGGGTTGTCAACTGAAACCAAAGTTTTTGACCTTTGACCTAGGAAGTTGTACATACATCATGACACGCCCTCTGGTGGTGATTAATAAATATGTAAAGTATGAAGTATGAAATCATAATGGTTCTCTAGATATGGAGCGGACACAAAGTTAAAGTGTTACGGACGGACGGACGGACAGACAGACTGATCACTATAGGGCGACCTGTCTAAAGGCAGGCTAAATATTTTTACAAATATAAAGAAAAAGGTAATAAAAAAAAAATATATATATTATTAGCATGAAGTTTCATCTTTCAATTAATTGAGTTATTTTTGTGTAAATAGGAATATTGAAATATGGCTTTTTTGTGTAAATGAATCATTTTAATTCATCAAGTAATAATATTCATGAACAAAAAATAAATCAATGCTGTAAATAAAAAAATAAATAAAATAAAAATAACATGATAAGAGGCGCCAAGAATTCTGATCAGCAATTTCCTAGAACAGTTTAATTTTGGGTAGAAATATAGCTCATACATAAAGAATTATAGACTAATCAATTACTGAATAAATGGTGGGCCTTGACTAAAGATTTCTAACATTTTTATATTGAGGTTAACTTTATTTATTATATTTTTTTATGAAGACACCACTTAGTGACTATTATGTCAAAATTCATTTCTTGTAAATTATCTAGGATGTGAAAATAAAAATAACCAAGATTCATCTGACAAAAAGTCAGATACTCAGGCTGTTAGAAGTTATAACTAATGCAGAATGGTTATTTTTTTGGTCTAAATATTACTTTAATTTCTGTTAATTATTGCTACTTTAAGCATCATCTGTGTTAAAATGGGTATTGAAGGACAATTTAACTCATGCAAACAGACTTCTGATTAATTTTGCTATATTGAGCATATAGAACTTGACATAGACAATTATATACAATATTTTATTAGCACAAACGCAATTTTAACAATTCAAAAAGGCTCAATGTTGTACATTCTATAGAAATATATAACAAATACCAACATTTATTACAACAGCTTTATGATCAAAACGTAACATGTAAGGTAATTGACAAACTTTAACAGGTTCTCTGTATGACTAATCTGAATGGGTAATGATGCTGTTTCAGCATGGGGCCCTGGTTCGCTGGAATGTGTCAGGGTACTAGACTAATCCTGTTTGATTGAATGATTTTATTTACATACACAGAGAGAATGTTAAAAGAATATTATGAAGATCATAGGTTTTTTTAGTTCCGGTTTGTCTCTTTTTCACTTATAAACCAATGCACTATGGCTAATTTTTACTCAATATTAATGCCTGATGCGAAATATTTACAAATTTCGACTAAAATTGTTTCTTTAGCAAGACGATTGTTATCAAAACACGAAAAACGGTTTTAACACTGTTATTTTTCACTTTGAAAATAATAAATTTTAAATGATTATCCTTTGCAAACCAGACATAGCATCGTATAAGAGTACCCAGACCCTCCTTGGGCCTGAGTAATAAACCATACAAATATTTAAAAAATCAACCAATACACTTGCAACAGCAGGACATTCTTTTGATCCATGCTGGATCAGAACATGGACCCCGTTATTATACCTTAAAACATATATACATGTATTAAGTTTTGAAAAGAAAATGTCCATGAAGTTAAACCTATTTCTTACAATAACAAAAACTATTTACATGTTACACATTTTGTCTACCAAGCAAAATATAATTTAGCTTATATTGAATGTCTAATTAGCTTGCGCTCAGATTAAAATTTAAGAAAATCAGTAAAAAGTCTACTCCAAAATAACTGTACATCAATTAAGATGTCATGTTAACTTACTTAACTTCTTTATGATCTGTTAGTGTTGTGGTCTCATCCGTCTGTCTAGTTGTCATCTCATCTGTATTTTTCACAATACCCTCATTGGAAACATCTTAAGAGAAATAAGAGCAATACACTTGGCAGTTGAAAAACAATGAATTTCCAGGGTTTTAGTCAAGTTACTTTCAAATCTATGCAGCAGATTCAGAGAGTTCAGAGAGTCGTGGTGTATATGTTAATGCATTAGAATTAACCCTAAGGCTTCTAGTTAAATCTTCTTTCTGAGGAGGACATTTTCAGAACTGATTTGTTTCCTATCCCATGACACCACTTGCGAGATGGTCTTGAGAAAACCATTTAAGTCCTCTGAAGGGGACGATACATTGCTGGCCTGTGTGTGGGGAAACAATAGGCCCACCACTTGTATCTTTTGTTAGTTTTTCTCCGGTGTTGAGTACACACCATTTTGGTATAGCTACGCACCTGACTTATTTATATAAAAAAAAATTACTTTTAAGAGTAAAATGGTTTTATAAACAACAACAATACCCTTCCAATGGCGCTAGAAAAATGAACAACAATTATTTTGATTTGTAACAGCACTTTCTATAAATTTCAACATCTGCTGAATCCATACATGCCTGAAACTAAGACGTACTTATCGATCTTCAACCTGCACTTTTCATTTAAAAAAATGTTGTTGGATATGTTTATATTTTCAGAGATGAACACAAACGCACCAATGACGTAGAACAGCAAACACGGAATAAAACGTGTCTTATCCAGAAACCGGACAGTTGGTTGGCGGCAAACTTTCAATTGTTAATACAATTTTGTTTTATTAGAACAATCGATGAAACATTTGTTTTTTGTTTATTATGTACAAATTATTTTCTAAAAAAATAAAATAAAATAATTTGAATGTGCAAAAGTTTTCCCGGTTTTCTTGGGAGATTCCAATACATAGGAGGTCGTACAGGTTAAATAACAATCAAAAATAATATACGAAAACTTCCAAGCGATCACAAATTATTAAAGACAAATGTCCTAGACCTACAATAGCTACCCTATGCAGCAGTTGTCCTACAACATTCGTATACCAATCGATTAATTACGAATATTTTTTTTATGTTGAACCCTCAAATATCGGAGTAAACTGCACCAACTATATTGAAGATGGAGGAAAGCATATGATACAACTTGCACCAGGGAAAAATTATCCATCATCATCTCATTTCGATTTATATTTATATCAAAACTTGTATTCTTGAGGCAGTAGTTTTCAACAACATATATCGCAAATTTTATTGAAAAACTATCTAAGAGTAATAGAGAAATCCCGCAAGACATCGCGAAAATTATTTCCCCGCTCATCTGGACACCACCACCATACAGTAATTATCTTAATGATCAATAGGAATATGCCGGTTTTTGAACTGTTTACATTAACTTACCTTTCATTGATACATAAAGTTCTGGAGTAAATCAGTTCAATTTAAATTTCTATGAGAAAAAAAAAGAGTTAAAAAGGGGGAGGGGGTAATATCACCAAAGCTATACATGTATGTTCAGAAGATCTCCGAAGGTTGAGAACATCTGTAACGTTTATGCTTTAATTCTTTTTGTATCTCCATCAGCCACCCACCTTAGTTATACATTTATAAATGTCTATCCCAAAACAAAACAAGTTGCAACATTTCTTGTAGTTTTCAATTTTAATTCCTTTTGTTAGTCTTATGGCATATACACGCACCATTGCCTTCCTCTAAAACAAGGCTTTCTTACATAGAAGTTTAAAACACATGCTCCTGCTTTTGGGAGTCATAGCTCTGAATTTGCTTCCAACTTTCAGGTTAAGAACTATTAGGATTGCTCAATTCCTTTTTAATATATAGTATATTATACTGAAACACAATTGCAAGTGGCAAATATTAAATATATTTACCACCATAACAAATTGTCCCCTGGTAATTAGTATTGATAGAGCTGAAATAATTAATAACATAACACCATTGAAATTTAATGCAATTTTTTTTCCAACATGAAAATGCATACCTTATGATGCAGACAATAATACATTTAAGAAACAGTAACAATATGAATACAGAAATAAAACTGCTATTAAATAAATTATATATTAGCATGGCATCACACGAACTATTAAAGAGCATCAATAAGACAGAAACCCAACTACAAATTATCATTTAAACTATACAATACCCCAATAAGACAGAAACCCAGCTATAAAATATATCATTTAAACTATACAATACCCCAATAAGACAGAAACCCAGCTATAAAATATATCATTTAAACTATACAATACACCAATAAGACAGAAACCCAGCTATAAAATATATCATTTAAACTATACAATACACCAATAAGACAGAAACCCAGCTATAAAATATATCATTTAAACTATACAATACACCAATAAGACAGAAACCCAGCTATAAAATATATCATTTAAACTATACAATACCCCAATAAGACAGACACCCAGCTATAAAATATATCATTTAAACTATACAATACACCAATAAGACAGAAACCCAGCTATAAAATATATCATTTAAACTATACAATACACCAATAAGACAGAAACCCAGCTATAAAATATATCATTTAAACTATACAATACACCAATAAGACAGAAACCCAGCTATAAAATATATCATTTAAACTATACAATACACCAATAAGACAGAAACCCAGCTATAAAATATATCATTTAAACTATACAATACACCAATAAGACAGAAACCAAGCAGAAACCCAGCTATACAATATATCATTTAAACTATACAATACACCAATAAGACAGAAACCAAGCTATAAAATATATCATTTAAATTTAAACTATACAATACACCAATAAGACAGAAACCCAGCTATAAAATATATCATTTAAACTATACAATACACCAATAAGACAGAAACCCAGCTATAAAATATATCATTTAAACTATACAATACACCAATAAGACAGAAACCCAGCTATAAAATATATCATTTAAACTATACAATACACCAATAAGACAGAAACCCAGCTATAAAATATATCATTTAAACTATACAATACCCCAATAAGACAGAAACCCAGCTATAAAATATATCATTTAAACTATACAATACACCAATAAGACAGAAACCCAGCTATAAAATATATCATTTAAACTATACAATACCCCAATAAGACAGAAACCCAGCTATAAAATATATCATTTAAACTATACAATACACCAATAAGACAGAAACCCAGCTATAAAATATATCATTTAAACTATACAATACACCAATAAGACAGAAACCCAGCTATAAAATATATCATTTAAACTATACAATACACCAATAAGACAGAAACCCAGCTATAAAATATATCATTTAAACTATACAATACACCAATAAGACAGAAACCCAGCTATAAAATATATCATTTAAACTATACAATACACCAATAAGACAGAAACCCAGCTATAAAATATATCATTTAAACTATACAATACACCAATAAGACAGAAACCCAGCTATAAAATATATCATTTAAACTATACAATACACCAATAAGACAGAAACCCAGCTATAAAATATATCATTTAAACTATACAATACACCAATAAGACAGAAACCCAGCTATAAAATATATCATTTAAACTATACAATACACCAATAAGACAGAAACCCAGCTATAAAATATATCATTTAAACTATACAATACACCAATAAGACAGAAACCAAGCAGAAACCCAGCTATACAATATATCATTTAAACTATACAATACACCAATAAGACAGAAACCAAGCTATAAAATATATCATTTAAATTTAAACTATACAATACACCAATAAGACAGAAACCCAGCTATAAAATATATCATTTAAACTATACAATACACCAATAAGACAGAAACCCAGCTATAAAATATATCATTTAAACTATACAATACACCAATAAGACAGAAACCCAGCTATAAAATATATCATTTAAACTATACAATACACCAATAAGACAGAAACCCAGCTATAAAATATATCATTTAAACTATACAATACACCAATAAGACAGAAACCCAGCTATAAAATATATCATTTAAACTATACAATACACCAATAAGACAGAAACCCAGCTATAAAATATATCATTTAAACTATACAATACACCAATAAGACAGAAACCCAGCTATAAAATATATCATTTAAACTATACAATACACCAATAAGACAGAAACCAAGCAGAAACCCAGCTATACAATATATCATTTAAACTATACAATACACCAATAAGACAGAAACCCAGCTATAAAATATATCATTTAAACTATACAATACACCAATAAGACAGAAACCCAGCTATAAAATATATCATTTAAACTATACAATACACCAATAAGACAGAAACCCAGCTATAAAATATATCATTTAAACTATACAATACCCCAATAAGACAGAAACCCAGCTATAAAATATATCATTTAAACTATACAATACACCAATAAGACAGAAACCCAGCTATAAAATATATCATTTAAACTATACAATACACCAATAAGACAGAAACCCAGCTATAAAATATATCATTTAAACTATACAATACACCAATAAGACAGAAACCCAGCTATAAAATATATCATTTAAACTATACACTACCCCAATAAGACAGAAACCCAGCTATAAAATATATCATTTGAACTATACAATTCTTCAATAAGTGAGGAACCTAACTATAAAATGTGCTAACCTGGATGAGATTATTAGGTAAGGTATACTACCCTCCTGTCGAAGTAGCCTAGTCCTACAGACTAGATTGGTTATCTGTCAGACTAGTCTACTCTTAGAGGGTAGTTTATCTAACCCAGTGACTTTCAGGTTCAGCTAGCAAGCCAGCCAACCAAAGATATTGTCTTTAGCCACATACTCATTGAAATCAACTGTAGAATGCAACTTAATGTAGACTTCATATAATATATATAATATTGTCTCAATGCCAATCATAACACATCTATCTTAAACTAAGTGATTGACTATTTGTTGTTCTTTATGAGGTTTCTGATTTGGGTCAGGAACATACTTATTAGAATCTTAAGACCTAACCCCTTTTTAAATGTCAGCAACAATAGAGAACATGCAATAAAGCAAGTGCAACAAAGCACACCAACAATAATCAAAATACAATTATATAAATAAAACAAGCAGAAAAGTACATCTTAAGACATGTAATAAACCATAGAATAAACATCTGTTATTTCAAAAATTTATAACAAGTCTTTTTTTTATTACAATTTCCATTTATTTGTGATTAATTGATCCTGGGTTTATGCTCATTGTTAAAGGCCATATAATAATCTTTAGTTGCTTATTTCTGTCAGTTGGTCTCTGGTTCAGTTTTCTCATCAAGTTATTAGCCATCATACCACATCAAAAGATATTAATTCAATAAATTTTAAAAGAAGCTAAAATCAAGCCATCTTGCCAGGAAATACCCAAACTCACAGCCTATTGGCCGTCAAAATTAAATTATATTTCAACAATATACTATTGTGATGGACATTGTGCTTATTTGCAAATCCAAATAAATTTTTCTCCATAAAGTTAATTGTGAACATACAATAAAAATAACGACAAAAAATTTCAATTCTACAATACAGCCTCAAGAATACATGATTTTATAATTAATAGGTAGCTGTAAATAAACCACACAATGAACATTTGTAACTTTGGCAAAGTTATTATAACAAGGGCAACCAAAGACCTTTCCTCAATAAATGCCTGGAAGGAGAAAAAAGAAAACAAAAATAAGCCAATCTACTCAAGCCATATCAGTCTCCAAGACAGATTTAAAAACTATGAAATATTCATGGACCAATATCCAAAGATGACTAGTATGAACTTCAAGGATTTTAGTTTGAGATATAGAAGGCTTCAGGGGTACATAACGGAAAAAAAGTATTGGAACAACAACAACAAACAAGGACAACAAAATAAATTTCTGGAGTACTTTTCTTTCAAAAATTGGCAAAAACTACCCGAGCCGGAGAAAAAACAACACACTTTGGAGAATTGCAGGCTTTGCAATACTGTTCACATTGAGCACTCATCACTCCATAAGTCTGCCGCTCCAGAGGTTACAGAACTGACATCACTTTGTCAGTCTATTACTGACACAATTGTACAGCAGAGTACACCTTCATCTAGCCATGGGACAACAACAAAGGGACTGAAGGCTGTACAAAATATAGTAAAAATTGTTCAACCAATGATGGAAAAAAATCTCAACATCAAATTTGAAAACCCAATTAAAGTTTCTTTATCTCCATTAAAAACACCAGAGCAGAAAAGAAAGGAGTTTGAAAGAAACTTAAAAGAAACTAAACAAAAAATGGACGATGCTTTTACTGACGTTGGAGAGGACATTCATGTATTTCTTGCATCCGGAAAATCCTTCAATCAGTATACCAGGGACAGAATGTCAACCAGTTTTGAGTAAAAAAAAAGTGCCAGTAAAAGGGTCCTGTCTCGGTTAAACAAAGAAAAATCAGGATACAAACCAAAGAAACATCATGGTAAATTTGACAACTACAAGTTTGACAAAGATTTATTTTTACAGGAAATTCAACAAAATCCAGCAGGTAGTACAACTAATTGGTCCCTTTTAGCTAGGAAGTATGACATTAAATCTAAGAATGGAACAACCCCAAAAAATGCTGGCCAAGTTTTGAAAGAGTATGCAAAAACAAAAAATCCAAATCTAACTCAACATTCACGATTGCGAAGGATCAGGAGGGCCAAAAAAATAATCATCCAAAAGAACATAAAAATTTCCCTACCAACCAAGAGACCAGCTAAAAATCTAAAGACAGATATAAAGAGGAAGGTTTCTTCCGGAGAATTATATATTGGAGTTCCAGTTGCCCCTAAATCAATAGTTAAAACAAAAATAACAGATGCCGGTACACTTAATCAGGAGAAAGAACAAATATATGGAAGAAAAATTCCAATGCAACATATCAGAAAATCTGCGTTAGAACATCAAATTCAATCTGGAACGTTACGCTTCTTCACCAATGAGGAATACATCAACATATCCGACCAAGAGCTCAGATCACGATTCTTGAGAATCCAGGAGAGTATACCTGAAAACAGAGAAAATGCCATTAGTTTCCTAAAATCTTTGGAACGTACTAGAAGTATAAAACTATGGCATGACCATAGTGATATACTCAACCATTCATATGTTTGTTTTATGCTATCTTGGCTTTACGACACAGCTAATTATCTTACCAATCAAGAGTACATGGAAAAATATCCAGAAAGAAGACCTATAAATGTACAAGCAGAGGTTGAAAAACCAAAAATTTATATATTTGGACAATCAGGTAATAGTCCAATAATTTACCACACTTCATTTCGCACATTGTTAATTCTTTATGAACCACCTCTTAATAAAGGCCTTGTGCTTGCTTGAATGAAAGTTGAATTTCTAGCTTGGTAAGAACAAAGACTATAAAATTGGTATTATCTGCAATAATGGGGCTCACAGGTATAAATGTTTTTCTTCTTTTCTATAAATAAACTTAATCCTATATATTTAAATAAATAAAAGTAAAAATATGGTGCAACCGTTCATTTAACATGTTTAAGCTCTTAATCTGCTTTCGAAAGAGACATCCTTTTTTGTAAGGTACTTTTTTCTGTTTAACTATCAAAATAAAAAAAGTTATCAAAATACATTTTTTCCACTTTTTTTGTATCTTTGAGCCTCTGCATGTGGCATTTAGGACTTAGAGACAAGTCCAGTTTGTCTGTTTTCATAATAATGATGATCCCAAAGTTGCATTTCTTATTTGTTCTAAAGAAGAATTTTCTCATTTAAATCATTTCATATATTTTGTCAAGGCCTTTAACAGCCAACAAAGTATTGGTTAGTTTCATTATTGAAGGCTGTCAGTGGCCAATTAAAACTTGCATTATTTACCTTTAACAACCTTAAGATAAAAATCTACCAGCTAAAATGCCTAGAATGTGTAGGTAAAGGTAATATCTCTGTGAAATCAGTTAGGTATAAAGGTATACATCCCTCCTTTCTGAGTTGAGTACAAGTCCTACAGACAGATATATTGGTTATCTGTTTGGACTAGCTATATATAGTCTACATTAAAGATTAAGAAGGTTAATATACCTAATTTAATAAAGACTTTATGTTTCAGCTAGCACACAAGCTAAGAAAAGATACTACCTTAACCTACACACTATAAGCATTCTGCTGTAAAATAAAATATATACCTGTTCGGTCTTTGTCATTCATTGAAAATCTTTATTCCTGATATTCTTTTTATCGTGATGCTGAAAAAAGAATAATTGTACAAGATAAAACATTTTTATAATTCATATAGTACATAAATAGTATACATCCACACATATCCCCCTCAAAGAAATTATTCACAATGGACACTAAATCTACTGTATTTTATCCCTTCTTATTGTGACATTTATCAAAATTATAATTCATACCAAAATATATTTCATCTGATTAATTGTTCATTCAAAATATTTAATTTCTTTACATAAAAATTAAAAATAACACCTCAAAGATTCATTGAACAGTTAACTACTGTAAAGCAACTTATTTTGGTGGATAATTTATTCCTTCCTTGGCCACTTCTCAGCTTATAAATATTGTGTTACTAATGGTTCTATGAGCAAAACTTAAAGCCCCCTCCAACCTTCACCCCCCTCCAAAAAAAAATAAAAAAAATAAATAGAAACACAAAAAAAATTGGAGACCTGTGCATGATGCCACTTTTAAAATTAATTCAGTCAAATATTAAATGCAGGTTGTAAAGATGAAGAGCAAATGACATATGTAGAAACTCGACTTAGAGACTTGAAAGATATAGACACCCCCATCGAACACGACGACTACAAAATACAGGATTGCTTACGACTTTTTAGTGGAGATGGACCTGCCAGACAGTTTGAAGGTGGTCAACAACGAGGAGGAAATTACCCATGTCTTTGTGGTGTTCATGCTGAAGAACATACAAATTTACTCCATTGTTTCCAAGTTTCCCCTCAAGATTTGGATGACAGATGCAGATTGGCCACTTCATCAAATTCCCTACAGAAATTGAAAGAAGGCTGTCTAAACCCCTTTCAAAACCTGAAAAAAGATGAAATCATGACAGAGTTGGACAGCAGGAAAATAGATTTTGACTGTTCCCTTAAACCAGACCTTCAAGCCATTTTGACGACGACACTGCATGGTATTTGTAGACCACCAGCATTGATGACAAACAGTCCACATCTAACATCACAAGATTTAAACATAGGAAAATACGAAATTCTTGGCTGTGACACCCCTACATGATTTGACGAACGTTATCCAAAATGTTATTACAGAGTTACCATGTCATATCTCTGATTCATCAGTTCAAAAGCTGTTTTCAAATTTTTCAAACAGCACAATCGGTGACAAAAACCAGATCAAAGGATCAGATGCTCGTCTGTTTTTGGTTAAATTGGCCCAGTTTACATCAGATTTACACGGTAATGGAAAATTAGAAGACAACATTATGCAGCTTATAAATTCCCTTGTAGAAGTAGTTAATATTTCTTACCTACCCAGTGAATCAAGAACACCGAAGATTATTTTAAGACTTTATAATCAGGCTCTCATATTTGGTATGGTATGCAGGAATGTTATTGGAAAACCTTCAAAAATGACATCTAGAAAGTTTTATGGCAGTCATTTTCATAGTGTTACAGTCCATCTTCCCAACACTTTAAGAATTTTCTCTTTACGATCTGTTCACACTGAACAAGAGGAAAGATGTTTCGGCGACTTAAGAAGAATTTCTGAAATGACGACCAATAGACAACCCAAATGGATTGCTGACAATGCTATGCTAAGGTTCAATAGTCAGCAGAATGCACCTGATAAACCGGAGTCATTTAAAATACAGGATTCAATAATAAGTAGGCAGGCAAGGCTGTTACCAGAAAGAAGAAGATCTACATTTTCAGCAGAACTGATCAATAAGCGACCTTCCCAATGCCATCTGGAAAGAATTGCAGATTTCATGTTGCAGGGTCAAGATGTCTGGTGGCATTTTGAAAATGGAGCTTTGGTCTTTTTTGATGGCCCAAATGATCCCTCCTCAAGACCTGAGGGGCCTCCACTTCACCATTTTAGATCATCTGGCTTGAAAGAAGAAGGCAAAATTTTGAAAAATGCTTGGGCTAAGGTAGTGGATAAATTTGAAAGTGGGTATTTACTGCTACCTTTAAAAAAACTGAAGGTGTTTGATGATGATGGAAATTCAAGATATGTGTCTTGTTGTGAAAAAAACACATTGAAAGGTAATTTCATCATGTTCATAATATGTACTTTGAATACTTTAAATAAAATGAGTATTTGTTTTAATCTTCTTAAAGTATATATTTGTGCACCATAACCAGCATAATTCTTTTTTAATCTATAAATTTCTCTTTTACAGAAGACGATGCGTCGGATATCACCATCAGTTACCAGCCTCACATACCAGATTATGAAGGTAAAATTATGGTTCAAAAGATGTATTTCAATATGTTTATTATTACATTTGATTAAATATATAAAAAATAACTGTCATAAAATGTGAAAATCATTATTATGAAAAGGAGATGACCCATTCAAGCTACATGTTTATCAAATAACTAATGATCAACAGGTGTGAGATTTTCTCCAATAATATGGGTATATTTAAATTTCCTGCATTAATTACAAGTCAGTCTTTTTTTTAATATTAAAGCAAGAGAAAATTTGGATCATTATTGAGAAAAGCACTGACCTTTTTTGCAGCTACTAAAATTATCAAGGAAAATGACCGAGCAAAGGATCAAATTAGGGACTCAAGTCTTCTGCCAGTCAATGATTGTAGGGATTCAAATGATGAGGTCAGCAATGTCATGGAGGAAGGGTGTACACTTCTGAAAGTGAAACCCTCTCATCATTCTGGTAAGCTTAACCTAAAAATTGCAGAAAAATGAAACACACCATATGCTTCTTTGAAAACAAATAAAGTTAAGATTTTTTGTTATTATCAAATAATTTATAATTAATGTAATAAAAAGCTTTGTTTTCATTTTAAAGTTGTAAATGAACTACCTTCATTGTGTTAATTTTTTTTCATTTTTTCTTCTACATCTTTAAAGTGTATACTATCCACAGTTAATATAAAATATATATGATCTATTCTAAGTTATTGGAATTTTATGTAATGTCATAGATGCCAACCCCCTAAATACCGGACCAGGACGGAAAAGTAATGATAAAAATCTGCGTTTTACAAAATTAAACGGCAATGATTGGGAATCCCTAACTTTTCGACTTTGACCTTAATAGCGTAGTTTTTATTGCAAAATCAGAAAAACTAAGGAAAAATTGTAATGGTTGGCATCTATGTAATGTCTTAGTACAAGTATAAGTAAAAGCATAAACATGATAAATAACATGGTGAAAATGTAAATATTTAAAATGCAAAAAATATCTCATTTTCTTAAAACAGACCCACCTGAAGTACATGTACTAGCAGTTGACCATCAAAGACAGCAACTAGAGAACTCTGAAACCAAAGAAAAGTACAAATCCTACATTAAAGGTAAATATTTTTTCTTATAATGCAACACAATTCATTTAATATCATGATTATAGACAGAACAACTTATACATGTATACCTGATCATTGTTTGAAGTAGTATGTTATTTCTGTATATGTTATTAAAATATTTTTATTTGGATGGCAGAATTTTGAATTATTCATATATTTGTACATATTTAGACGACTATAAATAGTATTAAAAGAATCACAATAATCTCAACGTCCTCAATGTCATTTCAAGATATGTTGACCAATAAATTATGTTGAATGAAGTAAATAGTAACCTGTAGTTTTTTTATTCTGTGTTAATTTGGTCTCTAGTGTACAGATATCTCCTTGGCAATCATAACACTTCTTTCTATTTATATAACTCCACATCATTCAGATATACAGGATATATATAAAATATGTTTTAATTTCAGTTTTGAGATGGGTTGAACAACCTTACAGCACTGATGCTCATGAAAATACGACGGTCAAACCAAAATTACCAGGTAGGTTACACAATCTTTATTTTCTAATACTGATCAGATATTTATCATATATTGAAAGCAATAATTTGCTTTATAATGTTAGATTGCTGTTAATCACACCTTTTTCAAAACAAAACCTTTAATTTCAGCTAAGAAACCACTATCATGCAAAAGGAAATTATTTGATTCTGAAATTTCCAACCAAGAATTTGGTAAGTACATGTAGTAAAGTAATACTATTACCTAAACTTTAATGATAAGTTAATTAGAGTAAAATTAGAAGTAAATAACATTTCTGATGAGTTATTTTTTATCAAATTTGTAACTATAAATACAAAAATTAATCACTGATTAATATAATGCATGTTGTTAATCAATATTGTTACAAGCTTAAGTTGTGTGCTAAATTAAAGATTATTATTAGAATGATAGGTATGCAGCATCTAATATTTTAGGAATAAAACAAAAACATTTTCATGTACCTATTTTTGTAATTTGACTAAATTAAAAAAATAAATAAAGAATACTTGTGAAAAGGGATGTACGTTTAAATTCAGTATAATTTTACAGTGATAGTATTTACCTTTTTATGCTTCAGCA
This sequence comes from Mytilus edulis, assembly GCA_019925275.1. NCBI lineage: Eukaryota > Metazoa > Mollusca > Bivalvia > Mytilida > Mytilidae > Mytilus > Mytilus edulis. The sequence continues at coordinate 90,334,856 of CM034354.1, read as the reverse complement.
CCACGTAGAAAGAAGACAACATTCGATCTGATTGTCCAACTACTCGGCCCATCATCAGATGTGGATGACTGCATTAAGTACAGGGAATTGAAGCTAAAACACCCTGGTCATAAATCCTTCGTATCAGCTTTTGATCAATCTTTCTCTAAGCTACAGATTGAGGTCAGCAAAAAGTATTTTGCCCTGAAAGATAAAACAGCAAACGATGATGGAAAGGAGAACATGGAGAATCTGTTAGCCGACAAGGAGATTGCTCAAAAGCTGCTTGATCACTGGGGAATGTACTACTTTTAATGTCCAGTGCACTACATAATAATTCGTAAAATATTTAAATGTTGCATATGAAATAATTTTACTAAATGCCATACTTAAGTTTTAAAATAAAGAGATGTGGTATGATTGCCAATAGCTACAATTCAATGACTAAACATGCTAAAAGGACATGCATGTAGATGTAAGCAGCTACTGGTCACCGTGGAGCATAAGAAATTGAAGAAAAAGCAATTTTCTACTTCTACTTTATCATATACTGCCTGTTTTAAAGCATTTGACTTTTGTTATTTCTTAAAAACATCCCATGTAGGCACAAGTTATGTATAATAGCATCATGAGCATGATGCACTTGGAATTTATATTTTAATATATAGCGAGTGCCAATGAGACAACTCCCTCATCCAAGTCACAATTTGTAATAGTATTTAAAGGTCAGTGATGTGTCTTCAACACAGAGCCTTTGCTCACACAAAACTGCAATCTATAAAGGGTCCAAAACATTGACATTTGTAAACCAATTTCAATGGTAAAACCAACGATCTTAAAATAACAAGAAAAACTTAAAAACCACATCAACAAACGACTACTACTTAACATCAGGTTCCTGACTGAGAACAGGTGCAAATACATGGGTTTAAGTTCAGATAAATTCCATTTTTTTAGCATCTTGGCAGTTGTTTAACCGCAAGAGGCAAATATCACATGCATATTAGGACTAGAACATATTAATGTTATATGCTTTAATTTATACTCAATAACCACTAAATTAATGACCAATCATACAATTATATAATGAGTACTTTAATATGTAAAATGGTGCACTGGATATGTTTTGTATGTGCACCCTTAGTGGCTTGGATCACAAGGCTATTTTCATAAAGGCAACATATATAAAAGGGGAAGGGGGCAGGTTGATAAGAGGGTACCCTAGTAACACTTTGAAACGGGGAATAATAACAAACTACTAAAATATTTGTGTTGAATCCTCAGAATAATTCCTACTGCACATGTATCACGATAGGGGCTGGAAAATTTATACAGTATGTAAAAGGAGGCAAGGAATAAGGAAATGTGATATAATTGCAAATGACACAATTATTCTTGGTAGATTGACTAGAATGTAATTTCCCATTAACATAAGCATGATAAGAATAAGGTAATGTGATAGGATTGCAAATGACACAATTATTGTTCACAATACATGTATAGTCATAAAATCAGAATATAATATAATTGTTGATTATTGTTTGGGAGGGCCTTTAACAATGAGCAAAACCTACACCAGGAAGTAAGATTCAAATCAAACCAGTAAATCTATTGCCTGATTAGTGCTATTTAAAGCAAAATATAAAAAAAATAGGCTGACAGCATCCCATGTAAACAACAAAGTGACAAAACAAATGGTAGTTTTAATGGCTGCTCTTCTATGTGAACATTAATCACAAACTGACCTTCGATAGGAGCATTTACTTAAACCTTGTTGCAACTATATTCAGTTTCAAAGCCTGTCCCTGCAGTTTTAAATAGACCTTGTGGTTAATATGAAAGGATTTATGAAGGGGAACTCTTCGATAGACAGACATGGCTGATACTGTATTCATCTATAGTATAAACTGTTTGAAATTAATATATTTTGTTATTAAGTCCAGGAGACTGCATATCTGTAAATCTGAAGAACAACCTATCAAGAATATAATATTCATGATATTGAGACTTATTGAGAAAACTGAAGTCATTAACTTGTTTGATTTCAATATAGTTTCATACAATTGAAAGTTTGATTCAAATACAATTTGTAAATTTATACATGTATTTTAGGTGTATAATGAGAATGTTAAATTCAAGTTTGGTTTAATTATAAGCATGGTTGGAATCTTTTTCCTAAATTCCTTTTTAAAACAGTGAATACAGCATCAGCCTCATTACCTGTACTTAAGTCACTGCCACGAGTACAACCAGAGATTTGTATACCAAGCTTCCAATAACACCAGGATGATACCGCTGTCAGGATATGACAATGATTTACTCAATAATCCCAGGGGTGCAGAAATTCTCAGTTCAACCAATCCATGCAATCGGACACATATATTCATGCACCAGGACATGTATTTTTAAAGAAGTTATAAGACAAGATCTGAATTTAAGAGTCCTTCCTTTAACTATCAGATATGACTAGTATCCTATCGGTCAGTGTGGGAGTCCGCGCTATACCATATATAGGAGAAGCTAGGTCATAGATAGGGTTCTGAAAGAATTTTGGGTCAGTGTGGGTTTTTCTACGCTATACCCTTATTCAAATTCTTTGCTCAGAAGGAAATTTTGGAAGAGACACAAAGATCATGAAACACCTTATCAACCATGTATCTAGAATTTATACAGAGACCCTTGTACAGACTTGCTAGATTGATGCTGCATTAAACTTTCAGTACCAGACACCCCTGGGATACGACAACATAGTTTACCGAATATGACTTTTCTCTTGATTTGACAATAATTAATGGATATGACTTGACTCAATAATGTCAGAAAAGTGTTTTAACTTCCCATCTAGGATTTCATAAATATTCTACTAAAATTTGATGTTTATAATCATTAAATAAAGTTTAAAATGTTAATGTTTTGTACACAGTTCTTGTGTGCATTAAAAATTTCTCCTTTTGAAGAGTTAAGTTTAATAAATAAATAACGAGCAATAAAATAATTCAAAGGACCAGGTATTACAAAAAAGGCCAATAATAAAATCAGAATGACTGGCAATATAGCAATAATTTATAAATGATTTTTTTTAAATTGAAAATCATTTAGTTTATTTGTTTGCCTGAAGGTGCAATAAAAACAGTGGTTTCAAAAAAGAAGTAATAAAAACAGTGGTTTCAGAGAAGATGTGAATAGCATTTAAGGGTTTACTTGCTGTGTAAAAATTCTCAATGCTACATTTCATGCATTTTGTCTTGCAATAGTATCAGTCCAAGTCAAGCACCTTTAGGAACTTCAGATATTAAATCAAACTGATTTTTTTCTCTCCTCATTATAAAAAGTTTTATAAATAGAGTAAATGATAAATATGAGAGTAAGTCATATTCTTTCTTAAAAATTTAAATATAGGTCAATGCTTAAAAAATATCAATAATATGTCTGCATGTAACCATATTCTTCAAATGATGGCAAGCAGATTAACTGCATTTAATTTGTTTAAAAAAAAAGTAAAAATAACAAGTACATTTAGTAATTAAAATCAGTATTGTTTCTTCAGACTAAAATAATAAAGGTTGGCTTCAAACGTGGGAAAGTTATGTAATCATTTTGTTATAAAAATTACAATTAATACATATATATGTAAGAAAATTTAACTAATTTTTACGCAGCATTTTGATAAAAGTTAAAGTATAAATTTTTTTTCTCTTGGACTGAATTTTGCAATGTGGTGGTGGGTGGGGAATGCAGCCAAGATATTTAAAATCTTGCCAGTCACAAGCCTGGAAGGAAGGTAGCTTCAACGGATATGGAAGTAACCTTCTGAATGCAGAGTGAACCACCATAAGAAGTTGAGGTTTATTTTTCAGATAATATAATAAATTTGTAAATAAAAAGAAGATTTTGTCTATCATCTTCATTATAGTTTACTTTAATATATTAATTTGCTTAAAAAATAAACTGAAACATATCTAACATATTTATTTATGATTCGATCTGTGATTCTTGAATATAATTTGAAACATGCTACTTTTAATGTAAAATTACACATGGTTTTCATTTTTAGCCATGGCATTGTCAGTTTATTTTAGATTTACGAGTTTGATTGTCCCTATGGTATCTTTGTCACTCTTTTCAAACGCAGGTGATAAATGGCTTCATAAAGGTTATCATGGTTATAAAATATTAATCCCTGTGGAAACAAAAATATTCCAGATATTAAAAAAAAAGAACTGTGTACAATAAAAATGTTGATTCAATTTTGTATGTGTTGGAAGTCAATTTCAAACATTTCATTGCTCAACCTAATAAAAAATGTTCAATAAAATACAAATCCTTCTTAGGCTAGTACGCAAGCTTTAAACAAACTACAAATGCAAGAAAACACAAAAAAGAGATGAATCCACAGCATATTATAATTTTGGAATTCTTTTGAACTTTCACTTCATGAAAACTCTCAGGCCTAAAATTTCAGATGTCCAATGCATGTACGTACAGAAACAATCTCTACTTCTCATGCTTGTAATATGAAAAAATTTAAAAATAAAATTCAGGAGATTTGGTATAATTGTCAATTAGAAAAACTATCCAAAAGAATCCAAATGACATTTAATCAATTCTAGGTAAATATACAACCTTCAACAATGAGCTGAAACCATACTATGTAGTAAGAGGGCTCATATTATCGAAAAGTCAAATCAAAACTTTACTCATCAGGATAAAATAGTAATTAGTGATATTTGTATAATATATATATAAAATCCGAAGATGTGGCATGCCAATTATCAGGAAAAAAAATTCAGAGAGAAGTTCACAGTTTAACTATATCATGTATATGTCACAGTGTGGCCTTCAACATTGAGAAAAAAACCATAAGGGAGGAATAGGACCTTTATTGGGACTCCAGGATCAGATGTTTTTAAGCTCCAGATTTACCCCTCCCGGATCCAGGAATCCTTTTATCGAATTTCAAGATCCCAGATTTTAGGGATCATGACCCCTCCTATACCTCCTCACCAATGGCCATATCGCATATAATGTAAATAAGAAAATGTGGTATGATTGCCCATGAGACAACTGTCCACAAGAGACCAAAATGACACAGAAATTAACAACTATAGGTTACCTTACAGCTTTTAACAATGGGCAAAGCCCATACCGCATAGTCAGCTTTAAAAGGCACCCAATGACAATGTTAAACAATTCAAACAGGAAAACTAATCATGCTAATGGCCTTACTGATATAAAAAAAATGAATGAAAAACAAATATGTAACCACATAGACAAACGACAACCACTGAATTACCATGATTACAGGCTCCGTACTTGCAACAGGCACATACATAAGCTACATCTGTGAAAGGCAGGAAACATGTGAAATGGCATAAAAAATGTAAAGCAATTTAATTAAAAAAAATTATATAAAATGACCATACAACATAGATTAAGGAGATAAAAATCCAACAAAATATTCAACGGACATCTAGAGGGAGATTTTGCTACATTTTTACTGCAAACTGATGCCAGACAAAAACGCCAGATTAATTATCAAAATAATGAATTTTAGATAGAGCATGCAGTATACAGGTCATATATTATGTACATATGAACGAGTTAGCAGTTGGGAGTCCTTAAAACAAGGAAAGGGAGGCTTGTTTATAAGGACCTTTTCTGGGAAGTCAGAATTTACCCTTTTGAGGTCTAAGTGATTCCCTATATAATCAACCAATCAAAAAAAAAAGGGGGGAAACCCTTATGGATTTTATTCACCATCTATTGATCCGTAGGGGGTCAGTAGTTAACTGTATAATGAATTTACTGCACGCTAGATTTTTTCTGCTGCCTTTTGATAAAAATAAACAATGAAACACAACATTAATAGATGATGTCACCATTAAAGTGCCATGAACTCCCTACTATGGTCTCATAGGGGGTCACCATAAGATGGCATTAAACCAATCACGTCATAATCTACCCGCTGTGCGATAAAAGCAAATATTGGAACTTTAATGACCTTATTTTATATTTTTGATAGTTTCCCAATATTTTTACATATTCTAAAGCTGGAATTTGAAAAAAAAGACTTATTCAGTGACTGTTAGGCACTAGTATGGTAAACTACACAAGTAAATAGAAAGTTGAATTAGCAAGTTTTAAAAACATATAAATAAAATGACGGAAAAAAGGTCTTTTCGTTATCACTGAACTACACTGTAGTAAATACATAATATATATGTTTAGGGGCCAGCTGAAGGAAGCCTCTGGGTGTGGAATTGTCACTGTATTGAAGACCTATTGGTGACCTTCTGCTGTTGTCTGTAATGTTCTATGGTCGGGTTGTTGTTTCTTTGTCACATTCCCCATTTCAATTCTCAATTTTACTTCTAACTAGTAGTCAGAAAGATCTTTGGTGCAAAATATATACCTATTCCATCCGCACATAATACCAATTATAATATGTGTAAAGGAACCAGGTCTTGCAAGGTTATATGTACATGTATTTTAATTAGGGATATATATACATGTATGTAAAATCGATTTTGGATTATCAAAACTTGCAGCAATGTTGACCCCCAACCCCAAACTATTTGATTTAAGTTTTTTATCCCACATCGATCTTTTGATGTCGTCCCTTATTGTCTGGGTGTCCAAGAATATTTTTTCTAGCGGTCATAATTATTTTGACTTAAGACGATATGTTTACCACCACAGTGATATTGTTTGCCTTAAATAAATGGAGAATAAAGGCTTTTTCCTGTGAAGAAAAATCCCAATTTGAAACAAAAATGGCTTAAAATTATTCCCAAAAAGTCAACTTTTTTCACAAACAGTACAGTCTTAGAAGTAAAAGTGCATGAATTCAAACAGAAAAACCTAAAATGCCTAAAATGACTATATGTGCAGATTTGAGGGTCTATTTATGTATCTTCACTGACAATAAGGGGTATAATTTGAAATGAAGGTTTACCTCTAGAAAGGGGGTCTGCAAATTTAAGTTCCAGTCAAATTCCTGGTTTATTTTTTATTTCCCAATTGGAAAAAAATGACACATATTTTCCCAATAAAAATGGGTAGAGGTAGTTTTGAAAAAAGCCAACAATATCACTGCACCAGATTGCAATGAGACTTACCTATCAACCAGTGACCAAATGAAGTAAATATTAGTAACCATTGGTCCTAACAATAAACAAAACCAAAACTTGTACCAAGCTATTATACTAAAATAAGGCCTAGTCCAAGTAATTATGACGTCTGGCAAGGCTATTTTAATTTTTATCCTGGGACGCTAGGAAGGTGTCCCAAAAAAAAATTAAAATAGCCTTGCCAGACTTCATAATTATTAAAACTAAATGAAATAAGGCCTATTCCAAATAATTAGGACGTCTGCCAAGGCTATTTAAATTTTTTCGTCTGCCAAGGCTATTTAAATTTCTTCGGCGTCCCCAAGGACTTATATATAAAAAAAAAAGTAGCCTTGCCAGACATCATAATTATTTGGACTAAATAAGGCCCAGACAAAACAAAACAGAAACAAATTCCAACAAAACACTGACAGCCTAATTTATCAACACGACTACAAAAGAACAAATATAATATTCGCATACTGACTTCAGATGCACATACAGAATAAGGTAGGGTTTTGTCTAGGCATGGTTAAATATGTTAAAAGAAAATGAGGGGGGGGGGGCTAAATCCTCCTTCATTATCATATCAATTAATTAAATAAGTTATGACTTTTGCAAGGTTAATTTTATTTTTATCTATGATATCTTGATAGGCTGTTTTTTTTTGTTTGTTACTAGGTATTAACATTATAAATTGATCACCAGAAATGATTATCTGGACTAGGAGCAGGTGCTCACAACAAATAAACAACAATTTTCACGAAGCAACCCTGTGACAGTGCCGCAGCTATCGGGAATGCAAGTGGTAAAAGTGGTAGCATACGTACTAATTCATTTCATCCGCTCCTCTATCAATATTTATAAATGAAAGTCAATTATGCCTGTTTTAATTTCCCCCATCTGAACACGTGTAGCATGTTTGCCAAAGCTAAACTCGTTTTTTTCTAACTCTCCACCTTTTTTCATCTACTAAAATGGATGAATTACAAAGTAAACAACTTACATTCATTAATGCTTACATATTTTGTAGCTGTCACTTACTTTTGTCGGTATATTTCCACTCATTAGAGAAAATAATTGCTCCGGCAAGGTGCTTCCATTCTGCAAACTTCCAAGCATCTAATGACGGCGATTTGGGGACGATCGGCTTCTCATTGGTTGCTACTCGGAAGTAGGCGGGGTGTAATCCCGGCAATAAAAACATCTATTGCAACCATTTATTATATATTTTCAACAAAAAAATGCCGTAATCTTGTTTTAATAATCAAATGACATCATACCAGTATCCCTTTTTTATCCGCATGCCTGCATGCAGTTTGTATTTAACAATTTTATCGATGGACGCTGCTTACGGAATCCGCCATTGATGAATATATAATGAGGTAATTGCGGAGTTACCTTCCCCTGACAAAAATTCCGCGAAATTCGGAGAAATTGCCTTAACATCACTGCGTGTCCATCTTAATGCAACTTTGGTCATGTCTCCTTGTGGTTTTCTTAGGACATGACCAAGCCGTCTCCATCTTTTCTGTAGCAGAGTGGTTTCAATATCTTGGCTTTTTGTTTTCTTATGAAGATCTTCATTTGTTATTTTGTTTGGCCAGTATATCTTCATGATTCTACGTAGGCAGGTGTTATGAAAGCTGGATAACCTGTTAATGTCTTTTTCGGTCATTCTCCAGCATTCAGCTCCGTAAAGTAAAACTGATGTTACACAGCTGTTATAGATTTTCAGTTTGGTCTTTTTTCTGATTGATGGTGTTTTCCAGATGTTTCTTAGTCTGTGAAAGGCTGATCTTGCCTTGCCAATTCTAGTTTTGATGTCCTGTTCAGCTCCACCTTCTGATGTTACAACACTACCTAGGTAAGTGAAGGACTGTACCAATTCCAGTTGTTCTCCATTTACTTTGATGTCTGGTGTATTAAGCATGTTTACTGTCATTATTTGTGTTTTCTTAGAGTTTATTTTCAGACCAATCATTCTGGCATTCTGTTCTAATCTCTCCGTTTTTTCTTTCATTTGATTTTCAGTATGGGATACTAATGCTAGATCATCTGCATAGTCTATATCCCCTAGGTTTGAAGTGAGTGTCCACCTTATTCCGTTGTTGGTATTTGACATTGTTGATTTCATCACCCAGTCGACTGCAATGATAAACAAGAGAGATGACATCACACATCCTTGTCTCACTCCAGATTTTACCAAAAAACTAGTGTCTTGGTCAGAGTCTACAGTGCATTTAAAGTTGTCGTAGAAGGCTTTGATGAGTTGTATTATTTTTTCAGGAATTCCATAGCTTTTTAAGATGGTCCATAATCCCTGTCTGTGTAAGCTGTCAAAAGCCTTTTCAAAATCTACAAAGTTGATGATTATTTTTCTTTGCCATTCTGTACATTGTTCCAGGATGTTTCTGAGGACAAATATGTGGTCTATACAGCTTCGTCCTTGTCTAAAACCTGCCTGTTCTTGTCGCAGTGTTCTGTCTATAGCTGTTTTAATTCGTGAAATTAGGATTTTGCAAAATACTTTGCTAGGAATAGAGAGAAGAGTGATACCTCTCCAGTTATTGCAATTGGTAAGATCACCTTTCTTTGGTATCCTTATGATGTCACCTTCGGACCAGTTGTCTGGTATGATGTTGTTCTCCCAAATTTCTTTAAAAACTGGGTAAAGGATATCTGATGTTTGCTTAACATCAGCTTTAAAGAGTTCAGCATTTAATTGGTCAATGCCTGGTGCCTTTCTATTCCTTAAACTTTTTAGTGCTCTCTGGATTTCTAGTTTGGTTGGCGCATAAAGATCTATATCTAATTCTAATGGTGTTTCTGTGATATCGATGCTAACTGTATTTTCTGGTTCTTTTCTATTGAGAACTTCTTGAAAATGTTCTTTCCATCTTTCCTTTTGTTCTTTTTCAGATGATAATGTGTTGTTTTGTTTGTCTTTAATTGGCATGCTCTTATTAGTTTTCTTGTTGCATAGCTGTTTTACAACTTGGTAAACCTGTCCCATTCTCTGGTTGGATGCAGCATCTTCTGCTTCTTTTGCAAGGTCTTCTGTATACTTTCTTTTGTCACTTCGTGTTGCTTTCTTCACTTTCTTATTGCATTCTGAGTATTCCTTCCTCAGCTTATCTTTTATTCTTTCTGAATAAGTCTGACAGAGTTTGTTGTTTATTTCTTTTCTTTCATCAATCAATTTCCATGTTCCTTGTGTAATCCATTCTTTATGTATTTGTCTTTTATAGCCAAGAACTTTTTCACTGGTTTCTTTGTATATTTCTTCTACTTTTAGCCATTTGTTGTTTATCGATGCTGGTTCTGATGTTTCTTCTATTGTGTCTTCTAGGACCTGAAATCTGTTCTTTATCTGCAGGTTAAATTCTTGTTTTACTTTGGTGTCTTGCAATTTATTTATATCAAATTTTCTTTTAATGGTTGTTGGTGAAGACATCTTTTTAAGTTTCAACTTTATGTTGGCTGTTATTAGAAAGTGATCACTTGCAATGTCAGCTCCTCTCTTTACTCTGACATCTTGTAAGGATCTTTTCCATTTTCCATTGATCATAATGTGATCTATTTGATTTTTGTCTCTTCCATTTGGTGAGTTCCAAGTTAGCTTGTGAATGTCTTTGTGTGGGAAGATGGTTCCACCAATTACTAAGTTGTTAATTCCACAAAAGTCAACCAGAAGTTCTCCATTTTCATTCATTTGCCCACATCCATATTTACCCATTACTCTTTCATTTCCTGTATTATCGTTGCCAACCTTTGCATTTAAATCACCCATTACAATTATCAAATCATGTGTTGGTACTTTTCTGATCTCAGCTTGCAAGGTGTTATAGAATTCAGTTTTTACTTCCTCTTCCGCTTCATTTGTTGGTGCATAGCACTGAATAAAAGTTACTTTGCCTTTCTTTGCATCCTGTTACAGGGCACTTAAACATGTGAGAAGATTCATTTGTTACCTGTGGATTTCCATTCACATAAGAGAATCACTTGAAGCTAGATCTGCAGGTGATTGTCATTTTGGATAGTCTTGCTGCTAGTTTTGATGTTTTCACTTTTCTCGGAACCAGAAAAATCCTCCTCAATGATGATTCCTGTACTCTTTTGCTCACAGGAATATGTCTGCAACTAAAACAAATATAAAAGTAATTTCATATGTAAATGAAGTTAAAATACATACCGATTGTGTCATGGGAAACAGATCCCTTTCAGTCCAGTCAAACTAAGTTTGAACCTCAAACTAATTGCAACAGAAAGTGTTTTAGTTCTATCTACTAATATAGCATTCAGCCCCAAATAAACACAAAACAAGAATGTGTCCATAGCTCTCGCACTATCATTTTATATGTTCAGTTGACCGTGAAATTGGGGTCAATACTTTAATTTGGCATTAAAATTAGAAGGATCACATAATGGGGAACATGTGTACTAAGTTTCAAGTTGAATGGACTTCAACTTCATCAAAAACTACCTTGATAAAAAAAAACATTAACCTGAGCTTCGCACTATCTTTTCTTTGTTCAGTGGACTGTGAAATTGGGGCCAAAACTTTAATTTGGCATTTAAATGAAAAAGATCATATCATGGGGAACATGTGTACTTAGTTTCAAGTTGATTGAACTTCAACTTCACCAAAAACTACCGTGACCCAAAACTTTAACATGAAGCCCGACAAATAGACGTACAGACAAACGAACGAACGGACAGAGGGATGCACAGACCAAAAAACATAGTGCCCTCTACTATCATTGGTGGGGCATAAAAAAGTCCCATAAAACCTAATATAAGGAAAACTCAAATTTGAATTTTATTTTCTTATGGAAATTAACTTTGAAAAGGGAGATAGCTCTGCACAAATGAGTCTTTTGTTGTAAGTCTTTGGTTGATTTTCTAAATAATGCTAAAGATTACAACTTAAAAATCTTCTGTTCCAATTACTTCAAGGTTAAGGTCAAATTTATGCTAGACTGACTGGACTCTTTGGTTGTAAATATACAGCGACAGCAAAAGTGACATCCAATCTTAAATTCAATCTGTGTTTGGTATTCTTAAAATATAAGCAAAACTATATAAGATTCATAACATATGGTAATGATGGTTGAGGCAAACTTAAGTTGAATCAGTTCATTTTTGGATATTCTTGTATGTACAGAATGGTGAGAGTAAAACCTAAATATGAAGTATGAATATGTTGATTCTTCACATTTGTACAATTACATTAAATAAATTTTTTGGGGTCATGATGGTTTAGAATTTTACATATTTTATATACATATATATTTTGATAAATAAAACGTCCTTGGTACAGAAAATATAGTTTAAAAGTAAAAAACACAAAAAATCACATCATAAATCGAACATTGTTTCTGTTAGCGCTTTCACCGCATCTCCTGCGGTTCATCAGACAGAATTGTTATCGTTAATAGTAACGACTCGTGACGTTACGTTATAGTAACGTCATGCGGTAGTTGTATATATCGTACGGAGATATATACAATTACCGCATGACGCTACTATAACGATCTTTTGTGTTTTTTACTTTTAAACTATACATATATATATACTACTAGAACACAACCGTGATATCGCGGGTCCGTGACTGAATTAAAGTATGTAACTATGCGCAAGCCTTATTTTAGTATTAGAATTGTCATCTGATAAAGTCATGCCGATTATAAGATACACAGTTTTCTCTGCTTTCAAATCTTTTTGTTTGAACCCGTCGAACTTGAACTTATCAATTATTGGTAATATTAATTATTTGAAAAACAAAAGGTCCTGGAATGGAGTATTTTTTAATCAACAGCATTGTCCTATATTAGTTATAAATAAAGTTGAAGTCTTTGAATCGCTGTTTTACATCATGCCCGCTAACAAATTAAAAACTGTACCTATACGCCTTATTTTTTAGTCAAGATTTCTAGTATTATTATTGTTATCTTAGAAAGTCTTACTGATTAAAATACTACAATAGACCTGTAACAATTTGACAATTTAGTAGTGTCAACCCTGTGATTATGACCCGTGTATATAGCATATCAATCCTGAATAAGCATATTAAGCCTGAATACACCGTTTGTTGGTGCGCCTGTGAGATGCGGAACGTACAGATAAGGTAATAGGTATCAGGTGAATACACTATTGGTATCGGTATCGGACTCGACCCGGAGCTTTTTAATTATTGGTAATATTAATTACGTGGAAAACAAAAGGTCCTGGAGTGGTGTAAGTTTTAATCTACACCTTTGTACTATATTAGTTATATATAAAGTTGAATTCTTTGATTCGTCGTTTTAACGTGATGACGGCTGACAAATTGGACCTCGTAATTTTGGTATTATAGCTATATATCAATACTTTGCGGTATGTGCTTTGCTCCTTGTTGAAGGCTGTACAGTGATCTATAGTTTGGCTGTGCGGGATGTATTAAGTTCGCAGTCACGTCCGGTCAGAAGGGGGACGTTTAATCCGATGTCTCGTGTAAAGAGAGTGCCACGCTCTTTTAAGAACCCTTGCAACAACTCTTTGAGGGGGTCCGTAGGTGGCCTGTTGCAAGGCAAAATTTCTTTCCCTTTCCAATATACCCTCTTTTTACAGTGGCAGTCTAAATTTCACCAACGATCATCCCATATGGCCTCTATTGTATCAACCTACCTAATGTATTTATTGTGAACTTTTTCTCGTCCTGAATATGCATGAAATATTTGCCACTGGACGTAAAGCAACCATCAATCAATCAATGCACCATTGCAAGTTCTGCTTTGATAAGAAAATCTGCCATTATGCTTAAGCGGACACACATTTTTCTCTTATAAATTCTTTTTACATTTGATTCCATTTGCTGTAAATGATATTTATAAAATAACAGCAGCGCTACAGCTTCATCTCCATTTCTTCCAATACTATCGACTTCTTTGATTAAGTAACCACAAAAGAAGGATCACCATACATAAAACAGGAGTTTAAATTGCAGATGTCAATTCCCATTCCCAATGCGATGTTGCCAAATGATCCGCAATTCGCTGTAACCATCTTTAAGTTTGCTTATTATAGTTTTTTTTTCTCTTCTGGTGATTCTGAATGAAACATATCAATTAAATGTACAGCATCTGGATTTTCGGTGCAAAAGTAAGAATACAACTCTGACAATTGTTTTATTGTATTGGAATATATTATAGTTCTTGGAAAATCAAACTTTAATTTTTTCAAGTGCATCTACCAACCACAGCATTCACATATCTATTGTGTTGTTAATTTTTTGTACGCAAAATTTTATGTTCGGTTTATATGGCGACTTTGAAATTATCAACATATTATATATATATAGAAAAAATATTAAAAAAAAGAAATCATAATCACCTGTACAAATCCACTCATGCGTGCATATATAAACCCATGCACACCAGTATTTTGTGTCTTCATCTGGTATTGATATTACAAAATTTCAGGCGCATTCCTAAAGAAGCACCTCTACATCTGCAGCTTCTGGTGCTGGTATCACTTTAGATACAATTATGAAAACAGCAAATTGGAAATCTGCAAACACATTTGAAAGAGGGACGAAAGATACCAAAGGGACAGTCAAACTCATAAATCTAAAACAAACTGACTTTATCTAAGAGAGGTTGAAGCTAAAGGAGGTGTTAAGACATGTAAAAAGAAATTTATCAATGCTGTTTTGTCTGTTTAATGACAACATACATAATATTTTACAGGAGTTCCATTCTTTACAGAAACCAGTAACATTGTGGATTGACCAGAGCTGTTGATTTTTCAGGATTGTGTTGTGTTGGATATATGAATGAACTTTATGGACTTTGTGCCATGATGGAAATGTGAATAATTTGATTATGTTGATGGAAAGATGAACTTTCATTTTCGTGATTATGATAAAGACAATTATAGAAAGCTTTGTATTATTGAAATATTTTATGACAGCATTAAATGTGGATGTTTCAAATCTATTATTTTGTGGCCATTTTTATCTCATTCATCTTCAACCAAGAAGCTGTAGGCTTCTGTAATAGAATGGTACATCATTTATAGTATATGATGGATGATGAACATTCTGTAAGGAAGCCGAAGGCTTCGCGGGTTGAAGACCCGCTCTTGATTTATGGCCCACCGATATTATATACAATTAAATGAGTTTATCTCTCTCATCCTTTTTCGGGATACTTTAAAATGAGACAGCATACAGAATTAAGAAAGTTATCTGCATGAACATACATGTAATGATAAACGTCACAATGATCAAATATTATAAAATGTACAGTGTATGTAAAGTGCGGATCCTAAAATATCATTTTTACTGTATATACAATAAATGTCTAATGTAGAATGATAAATAAACAGACGAACTTTTTTTAATATTTGGAGAAAATTAGTTAAAATGTATATGTTCAGAAATACATAATACTAATAAAACAAAATAAGAGATGCAAGCGGGGTTTTATCGCGCCTAAAGCCATCCAGCTGTGAAATATATACCAAAATAGGTTAATATATATTTAGGACAATTCACGAACAGATCGTGCAGGTGCTTTATAACTAACAGGTAAGATGTTGTTGCAGTAAAAAATATTCATTTTATAGTGTGTGATAACATTGTGTGAGGGAATTCGACGTTTGATGTACCACTGTTCACTCCAGTGCAATTTATGACAATACCACTGCATCAATCAGAATTATTTTTTTTGCAGTGTTTTAAGAAATGATTTTGCTTTGTTGTCGCGTATTATTTGTGAAACATTCAATGTTTTAAAAAGGCGAATTTTCTTTATAAAGTCAATGATTATGTTGACTTTTGAAGGCCAAACTTTCTACAGCCTTAAATACGCTAATGAAAGATCCAAAAACTATACCAATACATAACGACATGATTATGAAATTATAACAAATCTATTGGTTAACAAATTTTTACTCGTTATTGCAAAATAATGAACTTAATATATCTGACATTTTCTCCCTACCCAGTTTACCCCTATACATTTTTATGATGTGGACTGGTCATTGTTATTGAATCGTAGGCAATTTGATTGGATTAAGTTGTTATTAGTTTACCTTCAAACTTGTTTATGCTTTTCATACATGACTATTGATTAATTAGAACGTGCATGAATGTGACCGGTAACTAAAATGACCTTCAAACTGGACACTGGACGAGTCAATATTATGTTTTATCAATGAAAGTTAAGGTATGAAAGGTAAGAATTGCCACTTATTCGATTTTCACAAAATTTTCGGAATATACAGTTGGAAAGGTTATTTTTTAAAAGCCTATTGTGAAGAGTAAAGAGAAAGTTTACAAATAATACGTTTTGTTCCTTTAAACAAGTCATTTTCGTAAAAGAAATACCGAAATATATTTTACGCACGACTACGGCAGGTAAAATTATTATTTATCATAATAAAAAAAAGCATTTTTCAGTCTCATTGGAATATGTTGATTACAATTAATCCCAAACTTAAGAAGTAAGTAACTAAAGTCAAAATATGTCCGATCTGCCTATTTCTGCACATCAAAAGTCAATACGATCGTTTTAAAGTCAATTTCGTCTACCTCACAAAATCTTGTTAGGCACTATAATACAATTAATAAAGTTGTATAACGTAGAATATGTTTTGTCATTCAGGTTCTTCATATTTAACTAAATTCCACTATGATGATTTCGTAATGCTAGTCATGTTTACTGTCGAATAATGATACTATTCTTTCATTTTCACTGTGGAGCGAATCATTAGTATTGTATATGCGGTGCATTTTCACTGTATATTTTTTTTAACTATTACAGCTCATTTCTTTAAGCATGTAAAGCAAGACTTTTGTTGACTTGCTCGTTTTCTTTTACTGGATAATCATTATGATAACACCCAATTTAATTCAAATATTAAACATACATGTTAAACTTTGCCTATTCATATTGTTTAAAATTGTCAATCTTATTTACAAAGTTTGTATAAACAATTAAACAAACAAAGCAAGCTAGCCAATCAAAGTTTTGCTTTACATGCATTAGGAAATTAGCTGTAAAGCCTTAATTCAGCCGACTTGCTCAAACGATAGATAAAGTAAGAGAAAGATTTGATAAAATTTAACTTACGGAGGAAAGTTTGGTTTTAAAACACTCTTAGAAATTCATAAGAAATAACATTTATTTTAAACGTATTCCATTTAGTTTCTTATAAAGCGTATAGGGATCTTTATCCTTATTTTTTTGTATCCATTTCCATGACACTTCACCACTAATTACGTACATCTTGATATAGATTGAACCTCTGTTTACCCGTTCAAAAGGTTTTACACTGA
This sequence comes from Mytilus edulis, assembly GCA_019925275.1. NCBI lineage: Eukaryota > Metazoa > Mollusca > Bivalvia > Mytilida > Mytilidae > Mytilus > Mytilus edulis. Next base: position 90,317,444 of record CM034354.1, on the reverse strand, counting down.
AGCCGTTTATAACTTGCTGTTCGGTGTGAGCCAAGACTCCATGTTGAAGACCGTATTTTTACGTATAATGGTCTACTTTTATAAATTGTGACTCGGATGGAGAGTTGTCTCAATGTCACATACATGTACGACATCTATATATGGCTCAAAAACGAAACGAGACGGGATAAAAAAATCCACGCTACTTTTTTATATATTTATAATGGGCTTAATATGAGTCAGAATAGAGTAAAATAGTGGGTCGCATTTGGGTATAAGCGTGACGCCGGATTGCCGATTTTTTGCAAGTGTGACAGGTGAAAGTCAAATGATTGTGTCGTGAAAAACGAGAAATGAAGTCTAGCGGGACACGGATAATTACAAAAAATGAGAACAGCATAGTATAAGCGAGATACGGATATATGACAAAACAATAAGCGGAATACGGGAATCTGCCAAAACAGTAAGCGGGATCCAGGATCAGAACCCCCCAATGAGACCCCAGAATAAGATATCTTTGTATATTCATCCTAATATTGTTACAGTCATGCCTTCAATAACAAATGTATCCGATGCATGCATTTTTTAATATTTTTGGACCCTTTTTTAATTTTGTTGGGTCCAAATTTATAGACAAAAGTCCTTTAATATAGGTATTTGGGATTCGTTGACATGCTGAATCTAACCGTGTATCTAGTTTGGGGATTTTGCCTAGTTTCTGAAATAGCCAATAGTTATCAAAGGTACCAGAATTATAATTTAGTACGCCAGACGCGCGTTTCGTCTACATAAGATTCATCAGTGACGCTCATATCAAAATATTTATAAGGCCAAACATGAACAAAGTTGAAGAGCATTGAGGATCCAAAATTCCAAAAAGTTGTGCCAAATACGGCTTAGGAAATCTATGCCTGGGATAAGAAATTCCTTAGATTTTCGACAAATTCTAAGTTTTGTTACAGGAAATTTATAAAAATGACCACATTATTGATATTCATGTCAACACCGAAGTGTTGACTACTGGGCTGGTGATTCCCTCGGGGACGAAACGTCCACCAGCAGTGGCATCGACCCAGTGGTGTAAAAAGTTATCAAAGGTACCAGGATTATAATTTAGTACGCCAGACGCGCGTTTCGTCTACATAAGACTCATCAGTGACGCTCATATCAAAATATTTATAAGCCAACATAGAGTTCCAAAGGGTCTAAAATCAACAAAAATGAATTGTAGCATGCATTTCGTGTACAATAACCCAAATGTGTATGGTTTTACCTCTGCGGTAGTATCCATTCGCGGATCTAGAATTTTTCATTTTGAGAATCGCTTTTGTTACAAGTTTGAAAACCTATATATTTGATGAAGAATGAATGAGGAGTTTGTATTTCAATTTGAAAATACATGTATCTTAAATTCTTAAGTCATCATCTAAGTTTTTCATTTGTTGCAAGTGCATTTATCACATAATTCTACAATAAAAATTCCTCGCATCTTTGAAAATTCTACATTAATAATGACTGCACTAACAGTGATAATTCATCGCATCTATAGTTAAAATGGATCGCTTTCAATAATCGATATGCTATATTATGATGCTTTTATAACACTTATTTGAACTTTAATGCTATGTTTGAATATTATAAAGACATATCACAATGAAAATATGTTAAAACTTTCCTTCAAATCACTTAACTTGATATTTTCAAAACGTAAATAAATACAGTTTTCCCATGATCCTTTATTCTACAATAGACATACCCGCATATAACAGTAAAAATGAACTAGCTGGATTCGCACTTTATATACACTGATGTATATATCAGTGTATATATAATATAAAACAGATATTGAGAGCAATATAATCAAGTATCTTAAACTAGAATATGTAATGAAATTGTAATATACACACCACTAAATGTGTAGTACGGGTTTCTGCCCTCCATGCGTATATCTGGGGCTTCCAGCTTTTTATTGACATCAGAATAAAGAATAGTATGTTAGGTTTCACCATCGATCCATTTTTCTTTCTTTTTGTACTTGAAATATGTGACCCATGACCAATTATCTACCTACTAAAATAACAAGCAAAAAACACATTTAGTTTTCTAAATAAACTTTGACACATTGTTATAAAACCATATTTTTACAACCTTTGAACTGTTTTGAGTCATGGAGCTTTAAAATTTCTCCATGTAAAAACAATAGTGCATCTCATGGTCAGTTTTTTCATTGAAAAAGTCTTTCAAACTTTTGAAACCTCGATATTACGTATTTTAACCATTTGACAAAACAAATCAGGCAAATGGAACAAATAAACAAAACTAATATAACTTAAAACTGACAATAAAGTACTATCAAACAAGTAAAGCTGATAATTCCTGGGCCCGGTTGTTCAAAAGTGTCGTTAAGCTAACGACTAGTTAGGCTTAACAACTCGTTAAATTTTAACATTGTTGTTAGTTAATTTCTGTGTTAAATTATGTTGTTCAAAAATATTTAACGACTGCGTTAACTAAGAACTTGTTAAAAAATTTAACAACTAATTAATTTAACATTTTCCCACAACTCCCCTAAAATCCAACAATTCCTCCACTTCCTGTTTGAAAATGGCTGAAGAGCAACCCCCCAAGAAAATTCCAAGAATTAGAGGCCAGAATTTTTCAAGCATAGAAGTAAACCTTATAAGTAGAAGAGTTGTTGAAGAATTGGGTCTACTGACAGGGAAATTCGGGAAGGATGTTACAGCAGATGCTAAAAACAAAATGTGGGAAAAGATAACTGCTGAAGTGAATGCTCTAGGTGTGAGCTACAGACAAGTTCTAACTGTAAAAACCAAATTTAGAAACTTAACAAGAGATGCCAAAGACAAATTCACGTATGAAAAAAAGGAGAGAAACAGGACAGGAGGAGGACCTGCTCCAAAGCCAATAAGTGTTGCTGAGGAGAATATTATAAATGCCTTAAAAGACACCTCCTCCTTCAAAGGAATTGATGATGGGATGGAAACTTCAGTGGGCAAGTATTTTTGGTTTACTGATGTCAATAATGTGCTTCCATTTATTTCAAACAATAAATCAGACGGTTATTTTATTTCTATCTTAGAAAATAATGCAGAAAATTAATATCTCTGAGTGCGTCGTCTGCTATGACATTAGGATATCCCTTTCAACGAAATTCCCTACAGACGTCGCCGATGTGCTATAAATAGAATTTTATGTTGTGTTATAATTACAACCTTCCTCTTACCTGATATATACAAATACCTTCTTGTGGTATTGATGAGAATAATTATCACATACAAATATCTTTTCATCGTTAAAAATAAGGTTTAACTATTGTTTTGCAAGAGGTAAAGTTTGTTGGCCATCACCTTTGGCGGTCAATTCTGTATTGCCCCTTACATCATCTTTTACCACAATGAAAAAAATTGAGCTGTGGTAAAATTTTCATAAAAAAAAAATCCCATTACGTTTAAAGATTAATTAAATTTCAATAAAATTTACTTGTTAATACTTGTAACCAAGAAAAAACTTGGAATTAGTACTTCACCAAAAGTCATTGTAACATGTTTATAGTCCATTTCGAAATAGCCCTGCATTAAAAATTGAGTTATCTTTCTTTGTGCCTGATTTTTTTGTAATTTTCACTTATCATTTTTACAGGGTTTCCTCAGCAGACAGAAACAAGTGAGAGTACACCAACACAATTCAGTATACAAGGTATGTATCTAAAGAAGATATTCATGCATACACATTACTTGCAGTAATATTATAATTGTAACCATAAGTAAAGAGAGAGATTATTGTTACAAATAATTTGGTATAAATTTTAGAGTGTAAGTATACTCAATACAGGGGGGATCAAGCAATTTTAAAAGAAGTTTCAACTGTATGTAAAAAATGTTTGTATCTATGAATCTATGCAAATCAATATTCTTTGTCCTTATTCATGTATGCTCTGTATGCCCCTTGTGGGCCCATAAGAGTTCTTATGATCAATCAAATATCCAAAAATAAAATGATTGTTAAAAAATTGAAATATAATGTATCTTCATTTTATTTCAGAAAGTTCATCATCTGATCCAATATATTTTGCTGAACCTGTCAGCTCACCAATTCCAGCACAGATTGCTGTCTCAGGATGCCAGACATCTAATGGTAATCATTACATAGATTTTTATATTATGTTAATCGTAAATTATTTTTACAATTCCGCATTTCAAAGAAATGAAGATGCACTGTTTCGGAATCAATATTTCATTAAAGAATTGAGGTTGATATAAAATTATATTGTTGTGAAAATAATCTATATAATTATATATATTTATAAATTTACTCATTGAGGGTCTAATACAGGATCTATGTAATAGCACGCTTTAAGTTAATTGTGTATCTATTGACTTTCTTTCATTCAATTGGTCTTTATATATTTTCTCAAGTTGAAATTGACACAGAATATAATGACTTATGGAAAGAAGTAACAGCTATATTACTTTTTTACTTTTTTTCTTTTTTACAATACCTTTCTCCAATCTATGTTGTTCAATTGATTGGGATTTTAAGTCTTGAATATATGTATCTTGACTGACACATTTAAATACATATATTCATTCATACATCAACTTCATTTACAATTTGGTGGATTGTTGTCTGAAGGTCTCTTAAGCAATCCTAATACCCCCGTATGTTTATATACTAAACAGATAACAAATGGTTTCCCAATTGAATGGATTTACACCAGTAATATTTGGGGCCCTATATAGCTTGCTGTTCGGTGTGAGCTAAGGTTCTGTGTTGAAGGCCTTTAAAATTGTGACTTGGATGGAGAGTTTTCTCATTGACACTAATACCACATCTTCTTTTATCTACCCTATATGCAATGTATACACATTCAACTGAGGCTATTTTAATGTTTCTTTAATCAAAACTTTCAGAACCACCATCTTCTGTGGTGGAGAGTATATGGATTAGGAGACTGGAAGAGGTTCATCAGAGAAATAAAGAAACACGTTATACTGAACATGCAAACCTACCAGTGTCTGCCCAAATACCTCCTTCATGCCCTAATAGCAGCACTCAGCAACCACCTAAAGCTAGGTATATGTTTTATATGAAAGAATACAACAGCCTTTTAATTTCTACACACTAAATAAGTTGGATATGTACTGAATGCTCTGAGTGTTGTATATAGCTGGCTTTGAAACTTTTTTAGATGGAGTCATCACTGATGTACGAGTCTTTTGGATCTGAATACATCCTGGAATGTAATTGCTTATTGCTGAAGGGATTGTGATGATACATCTCGACTTAATTGGGCTTCCTTTGGACTGTGCCCCATATTTGTCTGATTGGAAATCATATCACATCTTCTTATGTATAAATGATTTGAATACTGATAAATATTCTTATAGTGCCAATAAATCACTCTTGTAAATGTTTTGTATGAGATTAATATGCATATTTGTTATGAATTAACCAGTTATTGAACTTCAAAAATAGTTCGAAAAGGAAAACTGAGTGGCTAAATTTAATAAAATGAATAATTGTATACCTTTTATACCTATCCATTGAATATGTCCAAAAAGTTCATACAGCAGCCCTGTAAAAAATCAAGAGTTATCTCTCTCTTAATTGTTTCATTAAACTTGTTCTTAAGGATGAAATATGTCCTGTAAATGGGACTTATAATTCTAAATCAAATTATCTAATTTAACTACCTGTTAAATGTTAGATTTAGAGAAATATCCCAAATACTCATTTGCTGAATTAATTTAATGAAAGTCTGCATCCCCTTTTGTTTAAATATTTATCCGAAACAGTGATATAATATGATCAATTTTTGTTAAAGAGTATTAGTTAAAGGAATAAACATTTATGTATGAGTTGCAGAAATCTTGGCCTTTGGAAAAACAATTTTATCTAAATAGTTATACTGGTTTATAATAACTATATTTATTTAAAAAAATTAACAAATATGCATTTTTATTATATATATTTCAGTGAAAATAAACGGACAAAGAAACCAAGAAAACTGCAGAAGACGTGTATGAGTTGCAGTGTCTGGTGTTAGAGAGCAACCTAAAAAGAAATCAGACTCAAATGGAACTATTCAAGAAGCAAATGGAGTTATATGATATGATGAAGAAAAATTTGGAAAATAGTTGTACAGAGTCAATGTTAGAGGCTCTACTTCATTAAGTTTAATCAGCATTTATTTATAGATCCATATTAATGTTATATTTTTTATATGTTTTATTGTTATTGATAAAATATATATTCAGAAAAAAGCTTTTCAATGTTTTATTCATGATTTCAACGATTAAAAAATGGGAGGAAATGTGGTCTCTGACACCTCTTCCATCCTGATTACCAAAGAAACGGTCCCCAAGATCTCCATCATTGTCTATCACTAATCCATCATCTTCAATGTCTGGTTCATTAAGTAAGATGCAAATATTGTGAAGAATAGCACAAGCCATGATGATCTTGCATGCTTTGCTTGGTATCATTCTTATCTGAAACCGAAAAGTGAAAGTTATGTAGAATTATTGCCTTTTTTAACTATAGCATGTCAATTTTATTATAATTTTTATTATCTTATTATACAGGGCCCTATTAAAAATATTATCACAAGATAGATTCAGCATATAGATCCAAAAAAATAAGTTTCTGATAAAAACCGAACAAAGTTTAATTTTGGAGACCTCAGTGTTGACCAATTTCTAATGGGGCCAAAATATTTAAATAAATAACAAGATAAGAACCCCAACAAAAAATGATTTTTGTTTTTAATCAACTGCATTTTTTATGTTCTATAGATACATGTATAGGAAGATGTGGTGTGAGTGATCATTTGCTTAAAGAATTTTTTATGCTTTACCTCTGAGTGTAATATGTGGAACCTTCTCTTCAGCCTCCAAAATGTTCTCTCTATCACACTTCTGGTTGAACAGTGGCATCTGTTGTACTTCTTTTGATGATCAAGTACAGGATTCTGATATGGGGTCATCAGGAATGGTCGACAAGGATAACCACTATCCCCCAGCAGTACACCATTTGCCCATCCACCATTATGTTCCATGTAGGTACACACCTAAACATAAAAGTTTTAATTTCTTTTTACAGCAAATATTTGGTAAAACTTCCATTTTTATATTTAAATTGATATATTCAGCTTCTCAGGGAGGAGTTACACTATTTACCTAAAATAATATTCAGCAAGACTATTTTTTATATATTCCCTTTTCATTTTATAATATTGTATATCAATATTTTTTTTCATCATAAGCAACCCTAAAAACTAATTGATTGCTGCTTTATATGTATAGAATAATTGATTTTTTAACATAAATTATTCACTAAAGATATTTCTATATTCTTTTCTCAGTTATTGTATCTCAAGATTTCTTTAACAGGTTGCTTCTTTCTTAATTAATTATATAAATTTCCAATGATAAATTAATTATTTTGAACTGAAATTCAAAAGTCCTTACATTGACATTTTCACACCTTTATGTGTATCTAATGACAAAAAGTAAAAAATAATATTGATAAGAGCAAATAAAAATAGTGGTTTCATAGGCGGATCCATGGGGGGACTGGCCCCCCTTACGTTGGAAAAATTTGGTTGAATATATAGGAAATCACTTAAGCATGACTGGAGCGGAACCCCCCCCCCCCCTTTTAGGTCAGTCAGAGGTCCCCCCTTTAGGAAAAGTTCTTGATCCACCACTGGGTTTTATGTCCAAGAAGAAGATTTTGACTTCCTGCAGTGGTGACCAATCCAAGATAAGAGATTTTAATTCTTTTATTGAGAAAATAAGAAGTCTGGACTGACTGCTAACATATAGTGCTTAAAAGGGAAATAACTTATAAAAGATGACCAACATTGCAATAAAATACATACCTGTGAAGTCCTGAATATGTGGGAGTCATGACTGCTACCTGGCCAGTTTGCATTTATGTTTGTGAATTTACCTGCAAAATATAGATAATATATAATGCAAATAAGAAAGAAATGATGTAATACCATAAAATTTTTACATGTAACAAATTGTCTTTGATTAATTATTATTTTTTTCTAATTAAGAGGTGTAGCAAAATTTTAAAGAGAGGATTATTTAGGATCATGCAACAATGGACTTTAAAAATAAAATTTATTTGAATCCATATTTTAAAAGTCTTGTAATGGTAATCTTAAAAGGGGGTGTCCAAACATTTTAAATTATTAGTGTATATAAACACAATGAATAACCATGACAACTGATGTACAATGCAAAATTTATGCCGTTACTTTTCTGGTTCAAATTGTTTTACGTTGTCATTCCGGAGACTTTTACAGCTGACTATGTGGTATGTGTCTCGCTCATTGTTGAAGGCCGAACAGTGACCTATAGTTGTTAATTTCTGTGTAATTTGGTCTCTTGTGGAGAAATGTCCCATTAGCAATCTTACCACATCTTCTTTTTTAAATGTATAGACTTACAAATTTTGACTCAACTGTATTGTTTCAAACTAGGAACCATGATATCAAATTAAAAGTTGTAATGCATGTTGCATAAGGCATAAATGTGCTGATCCAGTAATCAGAGCAACATCAAATTATAAATTGTACAAAATCTAGGGTACTCTAGGTTAATGTTTCTTTTTTTTTTTTGGATTGAAAGGGGGAAATTCAAGAAATATATCAGAAACAGCAGTGGTGGATACAGGATAATGAAAACCTCCCTTTTTAAGATTATCAGTGTATTTGAATGGGGAATATGGTTGGAGCTCCCCTTCATGCTTTATCTTATGTTGGGAACCCCCCTTTTTGGAAATGGCTGGCCCCTGAACAGAATCTTTTTCTCATTAAAGAAAACTAATATCTTCTTTTAATATTTGACTTACCAATATTTTAAGTTATCTTTAGTAGGTAAACCATATAAAACCCTAATCATGTCCTAGATGATCCGAGATGAACTGAGTGAAAGTGAAAGTAAAAGTGAAAGTAAAATGTTCTTTTCTGAGAAACAGACTATAGGGGTCCCAGTCACACTGAAAAGTTGATACCAGTTTATTATTTACGAAGGTCAATGTCATATTAGATGAGAAATGTTTTACCTTTGGCATCACAAACAGCCTGCACATTTACAGAGTGTACCCCTTTCCTATTAACGAATGATGCTTCATCTTCTGATGGAGCCTGGATACGGACGTGTGTCCCATCTATTGCCCCTAGCACATTCGGGAAACCACTTAGACGGTAGAAGTCTCCTCTTGCTTCGTCCACATTCCTTGGCCACTTGATGAATTGATCCCGCTTGTTACAAAGTGATGTCAACACATCAGACACAATACGCGAGACAGTTCCCTTGTGCAAACCTGTAAACAGACCAAAAACATACAATTTGGGAGATCGTTTAAGAACAAAAAATAAAATGTGTATTTTTCCGGCGTTTGTTTACATTTCGAAAATAAACAAATTGAAATTATCATTCAAACATCAGTCAAAGATCATTATAGCAATTGATTAACACAATTTTACTAATGTTTACTTAATTTTAAATCATATATGATAAATATATAAATGAAATCTTACCTATTGTGTCTCCAACTACTTGCAAAAAACTGCCTGTAGCTAGAAATCTCAGGGTCACCATGACCATCTGTGGTACAGTGAGATCATGGTTTCTCTTTGTTTTTCTTGTTATATCATCACTGACTAGATTAGAAATGAAATTAATTCCATCTCTACCAAAGCGATACCGTTCTCGTAACTCCTCATTTGACAAATTCAAAGAAAGGTCATCTTTCAGGCGAAAATGCCTTTCTTTTCTGTGAGGTGCAACAGGTACTTGTCTAAAGGCGGCCATATTTAACAATAACTTAAATATTTAATCGACCTCCAGAAGTTGTTAAAGTTAACGACTCGTTATCATTATTTTTGTCGTTAAATTTTTTGAACAACAGTTAACGAATTTGTTAAATTTAACGACACTCTAACGACATTTTAACGACTGCGTTAGCTTAACGACACTTTTGAACAACCGGGCCCTGGTCTTTAAGAAGTTATATTTTATATTTGCACACTGAATTACTGAAAGAAATGAGACTTGTTTCAAGCTTTACTATGTCTACGACTTTCCATAAATACTTGTAAGGTTGTATAAATAAGGCACTCTAATTAAATTTTGATGTGAATGGTATTTTTTTTAAAATGTGTAATCATGCAAACAATAGTCAAGAACATGTGTCCAGTAACATCTATTCCTTTGCCAAAAACAACTGGGAATCAAAACTAAATGCCAACTTCTATCAGTATATACATAATGCATTGTATTAATATGGCGTTCATTATCACTGAACTAGTGTATATTCCAGACCTGTTGGTGACCTTCTGCTACTGTTGTTTTCTATGGTCGGGTTGTTGTCTCTTTGACACATTCCCCATTTCCATTCATAATTTTAAATTTTACTTTCGGTAGTCCATTTGTATTGGTTTATATTTAGTTGAAAGGTGTGATGCCACATTTTTTCAACGAAAATATGCTCCATGGAGCCCAAAGTCACTCACAAGAAATCTTTTTTGTATCCGTTTTCTTGAAACCAATACTAACAAAACAAAAAACTTTATAAATACAACCTTGCATACCATGTGTTTTTCCTTGACTAAACTTCATAGACATGTTTGCAAGTGCGAGGTTTGGCATGCCACAAACCAGGTTCAACCCACCACTTTTATTCCCCTTTAACAGTGTCCTGTACCAAGTCAGGAAGATGGCCATTGTTATATTATTGTTCGTTTATGTGTGTGTTGCATTTTAACGTGGAGTCGTTTGTGTTTTCTCTTATTTTTGAGATATTGAGATAAGACGTGGCACGGTACTTGTCTATCCCAAATTCATGTATTTGGTTTTCATGTTATATTTGTTGTTCTCGTGGTGTTTTGTCTGATGCTTTGTTCGTTTCTGTGTGTGTTGCGTTTCGGTGTTATGTCGTTGTTCTCTTATATTTAATGCGTTTCCCTCGGTTTTGGTTTGTTACCCCGATTTTGTTGTTTGTCCATGGATTTATGAGTTTTGAACAGCGGTATACTACTGTTGCCTTTATTGCAACCAAAACATTCAAAATCAAAAACTAAACAAAGAAATTTAAAGTTACTGATCTTCTGTCCCTTTAGTAGCAATATCATCTGTGCTTACAGTCCCTTCCTCTTCAAGCCGATCTAATACATACTGAGGGATGACATGAAATATTGGTTCATTCATGTGGTCCATCTGACCAAACTTTGGCTCAACTATTTGACTTAGGCCTGTCTCATCAAAATTTAGTTCCATTATCTGTATACCATGGTGTTCATGTCATCAACCTCTTCCTCCATCGGACCAACATCTGCCCAACATCTAGCTCTATCTGACCAACCTCTGGCTCCATCTGCCCAACCTGTGACACCATTTGACCAACCTTTAGCTTCATCTGACCAACCTCTGGCTCTATCTCACCAACCTTCAACTCAATCCGACCAACCTTAATATAAGACTCCATCTCGCCAACATTTGGGTCCACAATATCAATTTGGTCGATATCACCCAGGGGGGGGGGGGGGGGGGGGGGGGGCAATAAAGGGACAAAATGGTTTGGAATCCAATGTTGCATAGTTAGATATTGTCTTGTGGAAGACCACATTATCTTTATCGTATAATCCCCAAAGGTGACTGGGGTATAGAAATATGGTCACTTGGTCTTCTCCCGACCGGCAGTAAAACGCTTGCCGAAGTGGGGCGTCCGCTTGGCTGTGCGGGATGTATCAAGTTCGCAGTCACGTCCGGTCAGAAGGGAGACGTTAAATCCGATGCCTCGTGTAAAGAGAGTGCCACGCTCTTTGCACGTTAAGAACCCTTGCAACAACTCTTTGAGTGGTCCGTAGGTGGCCTGTTGCAAGGCAAAATTGCTGTCCCTATCCAATATACCCTCATTTTCCAGTGGCAGTCCAAATTTCCCCGACCATCATCCTAGATGGCCTCTATTACAACAACCTACCTATTGTATTTATTGTTAACTTGTTCCCGTCCTGAATATGCATGAAATATTTGCCACTGGACGTTAAGCAGCCAACAATCAATCAATCTTTATCGTATCTTTTTGGTTGATGTTTCGAGGCATTATCAGTCTGTTCAGATCTTTTGCCAAATACTCATAAATGAGTTTATTTCTTAATGTCCAAGACCTATTTTCTGAAACTTCTTCTCACTGCAGCGGGTGTCAAAACATCTTCTGGAATATATTCGGATGAATACATTGCAAACTGTTTCGACAGTTGCCTTGTCTTAATATTCAACTCCAACCCGGAGGATAAATAATCATCATCGAGATAAAAATCTTCATTGGTGACTAATTCAAGAATTATTCTAACTCTTAATTCTTGATGAGCTTCTTAATTTCCATAAGCCAAAACTGCTGCTGACCTTGGGAGACAATTCCCATCTCCCTTTAAAACAACTGGCATAAAGTTGCCTTCTGGAATGTCATTGGGAATCATCTGCAATGCGTCAACATCAATAAATACAGGTAAGCCAGTTAAGCTAATATTTGGTATAGTACAGGGTTCCTCAATGGTGTTCATTTCGACTGAGTAATGATCAGTAATTACTTTTAATTCCTTAAAGGTCTCAGCTGTTGATAAATCCTGAAGTAAAGCAGCAAAATATTGCTTTCTATTTTCACATACTAGTATGTGTAAGTCCCAAAAGCATAATCTTCTCTGAGTCTTAAACAAATGTGTTCTGTAAATTTGCATGGTCTTCTACAGCAGTATCTTTACATGGTAATTCATTTTTATTTGCTATTTTTTTTTAAGTTTTGTTTTAAATTTCTTATTTCTTTTATCATTAAGTCTTCTTCTCCGCTGAGACTTGCAGTTTCATTTTATCTAAATTCGTGATTGGGTTCTGCCTTTGCCTCCCTGTTTTAAAAAAAGGGAAAGGGGGGGGGGGGGGTGGCTCAACCTCTGGCTCTAATTTCCCGGTTTTTATATATATCAGAAAATCCTAAAATCCCGGACATATTTTGTAAAAATTCCCGATTCCGATTAATTTGTTCCACAACTTTAAAGTTTAAATTTCAATGCTTACGATTTATACGTCTTGATTGATATGATTGATGTTTAGCGTATTAAAGCAATCCGGATATGTATTATCAATATTACCATGAGGCCAAGCTGCATATAACCTTTCTTGTTCACATATATCTTCAGTAGCCAGTTTAATATATAAAATCAAAGAGCTGAAAGCTCTGAAGAAAAATGACGCCACTGTCTCTAATATTGGGATAGTTTTTATGCAAGTCTTGATTTTCACATACCGTAATTAGTTTAACAATGCAACATGTATCGTAAGCATATAATTGATATTCGTATATGTTTGTGTGTGTGAAGTGAAGGTGACAACTGGCTGGTTTTTTAAGACAAATGAATAGGTCAAGACTACCTGAATTGTACAAATAAATACCGTAGACAGGCTTGTATATTTCTCACTGGTACATAGTCTGAATCCGGGTCCGTTTGCTTCCATTCACGTTTGCGCCCACTCATGTTCACCCCCTTTCACTTTCACACCCTACATGTTCGCACCCAATCTTAATTGGTTTTGTGTTTAATAACTCTGTAAGCAAGTGTTTTCTTATAAGTAAAATTGTTGTCATTGTCTCAAAATAAAGTGAAACAGCATTTTTTTTTGTGTTGAATAAATCTTAATCATGTTTTGGATAGCATATTAAAAATAATAATAATCCTTTCTAAATAAAGTGGTATTTTGTCAACGTTTTATTTTGTGTTGAATAACTCTTAATCATGTTTTGGTAAGTGTATTGCTATAACTTTGTTTCATTGACTTGTTTTAAAATGAAGTGAGATTCTGACTATGTTTTTTTTCTGTGTATTGAATAAATTTTATCATGTTTTGGTTATATTAGTGGATTGCTATATTTTGGTTTCTATGTTTTATTGTTTCGTTGTTTCAGATCAAAGGGACCAAGCTGTTAAAAACAATTATCTTTTGTGTTTTTCCTTTAAAATCTTCAATATTTTACTCATACTAAGCTATAAATACATTCAGTATTTACACCAAAGCAATTTAAAACAACAACCATGATTTTCCAAATATTCAACTTGAATTTGAATTAAAATTGGGCGCGAATGAGTACGAGTGCGAACGGACCTTGGGTGCGAAAATGTATTGGGCGCAAACAGACCTGATACCACATAGTCTGAATCCCCTTCTCCTACAAAATATTAAGTAAATAATCTTTTGATTACTGTTATCAAAGGTCTAATGAAACTAAGATACATTCAAACATTTGTCAAAGAATTCTAGTCAAACCAGCACCTGGTTAAATTGGCACCTGGACAAATCAGCACCTGGTTAAATTGGCACCTGGACAAATCAGCACCTGGTTAAAATCGACACCTGATATAGTCAATTCGTCACCCATGTTAAATATATATTTTTTAACAGTATTTTAAGCAAAAAGAGTAAAAATAAGAAAGGTGTTGCCAGAATTTTTTTCCGCGGCAATATTTAAGCAAAAAGAGTTAAATACTAACTTTCACATTTTTGGGTGTTCATGAACATTTTGTATATAATTATTTTTCTCAACTAAATGACTTTTTTTGTGTATTTTTAATGATATATATATATATGAGTAGTCCAAATAATTATTACGTCTGGCAAGGCTTTTTTAATTTTATTCTGGAACACCTTCCTATGACCGCAAGGCTATGTTAATTTTTTTCTGGGACGCCTTCCTACGAACGTCGAAGGAAGGCGTCCCAGAAAAAAAATAAAATAGCCTTGCCAGACGTCATAATTATTTGGACTAATACATGAGATATTGGATATTTTTCTGCATTATTTTACAGGATTGTTGGTTTAATGCTGTTTAAACTTTACTGAAAAAAAACACCTTAAATTTGCTAATTATTTGGCATGAAAGTTTGATTTATTGAAAGGGACTCATAGTTTTCCATTTTATTTTAATAATTGTCTAATTGTTAAAACAACAGCTTTGGTAAGGGCTTCGTTGTTTACCTTTATACACAACAACATATTCACTTTCGTTTCGTTGTTTACCTAAATACACAACAACATATTCACTATGTACTTGGTAACAGTAATTAATTAATTGAATAGAAAATATCATAACAAATATTATTGGATGCCGAATTGACGTCAAATAGGTGCCGATTTGACTAGATGCCAATTTAACCAGGTGCTGACTTGACTTGTACGTTTCAATTCCTCTGCGATCGTTTGCAGTATTTTCTTGAGAAACCATATTTTCCATCATCAAAGAGAAGAAGAAACTGCTTTAAAATGATTATGGAACGCTTCATGATTGTTAAAATAAGTTTAATTCACTCAAGAAGAAATTAACCGGTGAGAGTGGAAATCCGTACATGACAGATATCACTATAGTACGACTTTGAAAGTAAAACAGTTCAATCCTTTTGTAAAACAGTCTTTAATATACCTATCACATTAATGTTTGAAGGGTCTTAAGCTTATTCAAACCATATAAGTCGGTATGAAACACCACAACGGACTCCCGTCAAACTACAACACTTTGTTCGAGTGTAGTGGAATACAAGCACAAACCAGTTCGTTTGTAAAATAGTAAATATGAAACCGAGTGTAAACTGGTTCCGCAGATTACTACACAATGATCATGCATAATGATAACACAAGCAGATTCCAGTTTGTATGGAAACTAGTAAATACGAAACCAAGCGCGGTAGGCAGAGAAATGTAATGAAGTTCAGGTCGGCAGTAATGGAACAATGACTGCGTCATTTTCCAAAAAATAGAAAATTTGCCAAATTCCAGTTCAAGTCAATACAAGAATTTGGCCTGATTAGAAGAAACTGGATGCACACGTTTAGGGGAAAAATGGGGGGGGGGGGGGGGGGGGGGGTAAGGTTTTGTATAACATTTTACAACTTTTAAAAAGAAATCAAACAATATTTCCAAGTTGATTGAATGAATATTTATTAGTACTTTAACAGAAAGAGATAACTTTCTATATGTACCTATCAAATTTGATCTTTCAGTTTGAAGGAATGTTTTCTCCTGATCCCATTGAATTTGATGCTGAGAATAAATGGAAAAGTAACAAACTTTTCCTTTGTCATCTTTGTATTTCAGTCCTATCTTTGTATTAACAGTTCTCCCATCCATTGGGGGGGGGGGGGGGGGGTGTCTCAACATGGGATTTTGGGTACTGGTGTGCAGCTGGGATTTTAAAAACACCCCCCATTCATATATTGAATAATTGTGAAATCCCTACCTATACATATATTTCACAGAGAAATCATGACCCATTCATATATTTATCAGCTCAAATAGTACCTATATGCATATACAATCTTATTATACACCAAAAACACTTTTCAATTATACAATACACTTTAATTTATATGAAACATTGAACTTTTTAAACAATAACAAGTAAAAACACTGCTTTGAAGGTGCAATAGCACAAACAATATGACTTCACAGCTGGTTATAATTATGAGCCAAAAACACGCAGTTTTGAGGAAATAAACCTGTATTTAATGCATTTTTTTTGCTCTATGGTGAGGCAAGTATTTATAATTGAAATTTCTAATAGCAGCATTTTTTATTTAGATTTTTCTGTAAATATATTAATGCAACAACAGATGCCATAAACAAACATGCTTGTAAACATAAAAATGAAATTAGAAAAATTGCATCATGATATCTGGCAAAGCTTATTTTCGTATACATTTATTTCATGGAATAAAATCTAGTAAGAAATTTTTGCTGCACAGTACTTATTTTATTAAGGCTGCACAGTACTTATTTTATTAAGGAAAAACATTTATTTATTTATCTAAAAACAACTGCAAATCCAATGCAGATTTCAATCTGGTGTATTAATTCTTTCTGCAGAAGAATTATCTGTTATTGAGCAATTAGTTGAAAAGTTAAGCAAATTCTGCACAATTTTTTGAAAAATTTAATTTAACAAACAGTAATAAAAGTTCCGTGTTGAAGGCCGTACTTTGACCTATAACTGTTAACTTTTTATACATTGTGACTTGCATGGAGAGTTGTCTCATTGACACTCATACCACATCTTTTGATTTATAAGTAATAGAAAACTCTTTGGTGGTTTTGCACCTATGTAATGTAGTGGATTTGCTTCCGTATCCTTGAACTTCGGCGATTGTCCGATTCAGAATGTGACGGGATAACAACTTCAGCAAATCTCCCGTCAAAGTCCTGAAATGCATGTTGATGTGAAACTGATCTCTTCTGTCCTGTAGCTCTACCTTCTTTTGTTTTACCATGGTTTGTGTTCATTAACTTTTCGACTGATTGCTTAATAACAGATAATTCTTCTGCAGAAAGAATTAATACACCAGATTGAAATGTTAAATTGACATGGCATATGATATCAGAGGCTGTTATTGAGACTATTTCAAATATGCTAATCTTGCACGTGTCTTCACTTATCCTTTCGTACTTTGAAAATGTAATTTATAAGTCGTTTAAAAAGTCTGCCGAAAAAGAAACCGTATCTTTATAGTCCAACTGCCTTTTGTTTTTAGCTACAATTGTTCTTTGCATCCTTTGGATGCGTCCAATTTGAAAAGTCTTTGCTGTCCTATCAACATAGGCGAAGTCCTCAAAAAGATTAATGCCGTTGTCTGTTCCTAATTGTGCCGATTTGCCAATGAGAATAGACGCAACAAATTAAGTACAAATAAATCGATGTGTTACGCAACTAGTGCAAAAGGTTCGATATCTACTGGGTAATTTACTGACGATTATTAATTGTGACAGTGTAATTAAATTTAATCAATATCAAAACTTGTGTAATAAGTTTCAGCAGATGTGGAAATTTTAATGACAAAGAGTTTGGGAAATTCAGTGAAGATCGTTGCACAACAAATTTATGACCCATTGATATATCACAATCGGTCAATTACTACCTATTGATATATTTCCTCGGTAAAAAAAAAGGGACCCATTCCAGCGGCACATATGTATATACCTTTATTAGCTCACCTGGCCCGAAGGGCCAAGTGAGCTTTTCCCATCACATGGTCCGCGTCCGTCGTCGTCGTCGTCCGTCGTCCGTCGTCGTTAACTTTTACAAAAATCTTCTCCTCTGAAACTGCTGGGCCAAATTAAACCAAACTTGGCCACAATCATCATTGGGGTATCTAGTTTAAAGAATGTGTGGCGTGACCCCGCCTACCAACCAAGATGGCCGCCATGGCTAAAAATAGAACATAGGGGTAAAATGCAGTTTTTGGCTTATAACTCAAAAACCAAAGCATTTTGAGCAAATCTGACGTGGGGTAAAATTGTTTATCAGGTCAAGATCTATCTGCCCTGAAATTTGCAGATGAATCAGACAATCCGTTGTTGGGTTGCTGCCCCTGAATATGTAATTTTAAGGAAAGTTTGCCGTTTTTAGTTATTATCTTGAATATTATTATAGATAAAGATAAACTGTAAACAGCAATAATGTTCAGCAAAGTAAGATTTACAAATAAGTCAACATGACTGAAATGGTCGATTGACCCCTTTAGGAGTTATTGCCCTTTATAGTCAATTTTTAACCATTTTTCGTAAATCTTAGTCATCTTTTAGAAAAATCTTCTCCTCTGAAACTACTGGGCCAAATTTAACCAAACATGGCCACAATCATCATTGGGGTATCTAGTTTTAAAAATGTGTCCGGTGACCCGGTCAACCAACCAAGATGGCCGCCATGGCTAAAAATAGAACATGGGGGTAAAATGCAGTTTTTGGCTTATAACTCAAAAACCAAAGCATTTAGAGCAAATCTGACATGGGTAAAAAAAATTATCAGGTCAAGATCTTTCTGCCCTGAAATTTTCAAATGAATCAGACAACCTGTTGTTGGGTTGCTGCCCCTGAATTGGAAATTTTGCTGTTTTTGGTTATTATCTTGAATATTATTATAGATAGAGATAAACTGTAAACAGCAATAATGTACAGCAAAGTAAGACCTAAAAAGAAGTCAACATGATCAAAATGGTCAATTGACCCCTAAGGAGTTATTGCCCTTTATATAGTCATTTTTTTAAAAACAATTTTCACAAAATTTGTAAAATTTTACAAACATTTTCCACTGTAACTACTGGGTCAAGTTCATTATAGATACAGATAATTGTAAGCAGCAAGAATGTTCAGTAAAGTAAGATCTACAAACACATCACCATCACCAAACCGCAATTTTGTCTTGAATCCATCTGTGTCCTTTGTTTAGTATTCACATAGACCAAGGTGAGCGACACAGGCTCTTTAGAGCCTCTAGTATAGGAAGAGACCCCCCGTGTCCCCATCCCTTTTTCACCTGCCGATTAATTAATTCACTAATAATTAATAACATATTTTTTAAATTTGTTTAAGTCAGTGAAGCTCTCGCTGTCCTTTAGCACAATGTTTGTTTTTTTCTTTAGGAAAGGCAAAAAACGTCCGTCTTTGTGGAACTACGAAAGGGTTCTAATTGATATAATTTAAGAATTTTCTATCATGAGGACTTTCAAAAATGCATCGTCTGCTACATGAAGTTTATATATGTAATTAAATCAAAATCGTTTTATTAACGGTATAATTGAAGATCTGTTCCGAGCTTAAAGCTTATCTCTAAACTTACTGTTACAAGTACTCTTATTGGTTTGAATGATTGTTGGTTGCTTAACATCCAGTGGCAAAAATACTAAATGCATATTCAGGACGAGAAAATTTTTACAATAAATACAATAGGTAGGTCTTGTCACAATAGAGGCCATTTGGGATGATGGTCGGAGAAATTTAAACTGGCACTGAAAAATGAAGGTAGATTGGATAGGGACAGACATTTTGCCTTGCAATATGCCTCAAAGAGTTGTTGCAATGGTTCTTAACGTGCAAAGAGCGTGGCACTCTCTTTACACGAGGCACCCGATTTTACGTCCCCATTCTGACCGGACGTGACTGCACTCTTGATACATCCCGCACAGCCAAACGGACGTCCAACTTCAGCAAGCGTTTTACTGCCGGTCAGGAGAAGACCAAGTAACCTTAGTCACCCTTGGGGTTTGCTTGTACTCTGATCTGGATCTACTCTATTTCTAGATGCGATTCAAGTATAATGAAAATGGCACTTTTAGCTGTCCAAGGTACAGATTTTGTCAATCCTGTTATATTTCAACATAATAATCCCGATTTCCCGTGGCGAAAAACGTGGCTTTTCCGTATCCCAATATTTTTCTATCCCGAATTCCCGATCTTTAAACAAGACAATCCCAATTTGTTGTTGCTAAAATCGGACGACCCCTGCGTCCCGAAAATGGTCTAGCCACCCCCTTTCTAAATATACACAGCTGAAAGGGGATTCCCCACGCAGCTCGTTTTGTAAGCATGTTGTATCGTAAATAGCTCTGGTGTGGATATATTACGTTCGTAACATTAGAATTAACCCGAAACTATGAATAGTGAAATTAAAGCAAAGACCTAGTTTGTTGGGGGTCAGTTTGATTTTGAGTGTAACTATGTGAAAAACTAACAATTTAATGCTCACATGTTGTTGTAAAAGGCTAATAGATCACAGGATCGAAGTGACAATATCAATGAATATGTAGAACACTGCATGTTACGAACGTAAAGGCCAACATGAGATCTCTCCTGTCTACTTTAAAATTGGAAAATTGTTTCACTTCAAAAACTGATATAAATTGTTTTTTATAGTATACCCACAATTTAAATATGATATTTCCAAGTTTAACACTTCTAGTGTAGATGTGTAAATACTGTTGAATCACCCTATCCTAAAAATGTCACATTTTAAATACAAAATACTTGAATATTTTTTTATGCCCCACCTACGATAGTAGAGGGGCATTATGTTTTCTGGTCTGTGCGTCCGTCCGTCCGTCCGTCTGTCCGTTCGTTCGTCCGTCCGTTCGTCCGTCCGTCTGTCCCGCTTCAGGTTAAAGTTTTTGGTCAAGGTAGTTTTTGATGAAG
This sequence comes from Mytilus edulis, assembly GCA_019925275.1. Classification (NCBI taxonomy): domain Eukaryota; kingdom Metazoa; phylum Mollusca; class Bivalvia; order Mytilida; family Mytilidae; genus Mytilus; species Mytilus edulis. The sequence continues at coordinate 90,296,427 of CM034354.1, read as the reverse complement.
TTTAAGTCCAATCGACTTCAAACTTAGTACACATGTCCCCTATGATATGATCTTTCTAATTTTAATGCCAAATTAGAGTTTTTACCCCAATTTCACGGTCCACTGAACATGGAAAATGATAGTGGGAGTGGGGCATTCGTGTACTGAGGACACATTCTTGTTTTTAAATTCACACAGAGAATTTCAAACTTGATCAATACCTACAGTTTTTTCCACAATATTTCTTGAATATATGTTAAATGAAAATATAACAAATTATGTACTGATTAACATTTTATTGGAAAATCAATAAAAATACTCAAATAGTAAAATATGTACAGTATCACAAAATGAGTTATATACAAAATTCACATTCAACTTGTTTGCTTTACTTGAAGAACATCTTACATGCCATTAGAGACCTCTGATGCAACTAAAGTAGAAATATAGTATAGTATCTTTAGTCCATTGTCCACGGTGTATTTTTCTGAAGGAACATGTGTTAATTGTTGTAAAACGGTTTAAGGCATATGCAATGTGCGCAATGAAAAGTAAAAAAAAAAATGAACTCCGAGAAAATTGAAAGCAAAAAGTCCCTTATCAAATGGCAAAATCAAAAGCTCAAACACATCAAACGAATGGATGACAACTGTCATATTCCTGCAGATTTGTGTTGTTTCATTCCTTCGCAAGAATAATATCAACAAAGAACAGTTAAAATTTGGCAGACTATTTGTCATGGCATTTACTAGTAATCAACAATATAAACCAACATCAGCAAACTGGTCTAAATGTTTTAAAGTACAGCTTCATGTAAGAATCAGGCAGGGGGTGATGGGTCATCAGAATTGGATAAAATTTCACCTGGAGTTGTCATGTCCCAACATGAAGCAAATTTAGTTTTTCAAAATTGAATGTCAGTACCATGGTAACCATAGCAACCAAAACAGTAAATAAGTGTCAATTTCTGAAATTTCATGACAATAAAACACCAAAACTGCCATTTGGAGGCCCTAATTTTGGATGGTTTGTAACAATAATGACATAAAGAAAAAACATTTTTCAATAAATGTTTTAGTTAGTTTAAATTTGAATGATGGTAGGATAATTCAGTGGAAGCTTGTTTGATAGAGAAAGCAATACAAAAAGGGGAGATAATTCATTTTGTTGATTTCTCTAAATTTTCCTATTTTTTACATTTTCAGTGGGTAAAAAATGGTAAAACCCAAAAGGAAAAATACAATCTTTACTTTTAAGATAAAAGTCCTATACAATTTCTTATTTTTGAGAGAAAAACATTTTTGTGTAAATATTTTCAAAATTTCCTGTTCGCCGCCTAATATTACTGACTTTTGACTATCAAGATTTCCCCCAAAATATATTATATTTAAAATAAAGTAAAATTAGACCAGTAAAAGAAGCCATCTTATAATGCTACACATATGTTATAAAGTATTACACATAGAATTCAAAGAAATGGTGATATATTAACTTAAATGTTATATTTCATGTCAAAAGGGGAGATGATTCAATGTTTTGTTGGAAAAGAAAACCTTTAGTTGCGATTGGTTTGTTTTTGGTATATGTGTTTATATAAGTTTGTGTATTCCACAATCATATCCCCCAAGGGTGACTGGGGAATAGAAATATGGTCACTTGGTCTTCTTCAGACCGGCAGTGAAACGCTTGCCGAAGTGGGGCGTCCGTTTGGCTGTGCGGGATGTATCAAGTTTGCAGTCACGTCCGGTCAGATAGGGGACGTTAAATCCGATACCTCGTGTAAGGAGAGTGCCATGCTCTTTGCACGTTAAGAACCCTTGCAACAACTCTTTGAGGGGTCCGTAGGTGGCTGTTGCAAGGCAAAATTTCTGTCCCTATCCAATCTACCCTCATTTTCCAGTGGCAGTCCAAATTTTCCCGACCATCATCCCAGATAGCCTCTTTTATTTCAAGACCTACCTTTAGTATTTATTGTGAAATTGTTCTCGTCCTGAATATGCATGAAATATTTGCCACTGGATGTTAAGCAACCAACAATCGATCAATCCACAATCATATAGTCTAATGGAAAGCTTAAGAGTATCAACAAAAATTTCACATTCTATATGTAAAATTGAGAATGGAAATGGGGAATGTGTCAAAGAGACAACAACCCGACCAAATAAAAAAACAACAGCAGAAGGTCACCAACAGGTCTTCAATGTAGCGAGAAATTCCTTTTTAACATTAGGTGTGCCTTCCCAAGAAACGGCCCATTATTTTTTGGCAGTTGTCTCATGTGAACTCTTTGTTATAAATTTTCTGTTTATAATTGGAATTACTATGTATATGGGTCAGAATTTACTGTCATGAAATTATTGTTACATCTCAAACTATCTTTTTTGGAAATTTAAAACTGCTAAAAAAATGAAAAGACCACTGGAAATTAAACTAGGGATCAAGGCCTTTCCATTTCAGCATGCAAAAAGATAACTTGTTCATGAAGCATGATATTAGTGGCAGTTTTTCATTTCCTTGCATGGTGTAACAGAGATGCAACAGCAAACATTTTGTAGACTTCACGGTTACTTGGAGCTAGGTAGTAGTGTTTATGTGTAGACAGCTCTACTAATATACGTCCACGTTTATCTCTGTTCTCTGTGAATGTTTTCATCTCCGAAGTTCAACAGACTTCCTCATCGAGGAAGACAATTTCCGTCTGCTTTTATAATAAATGGAAATAAGGTACATGCATCATGTTCGAAATCAATATCATCTGGTTTCAGGTCCATGCTAGCAGAACAAATAGTTTTCTTCAAAGAAATAACTGTCTGTCCTTGTGGGTGCTCTGGCAGTTTCGGCAATGTCAACTGCAGCTTAGACGCTAGTTTTTATACGCCCGGGACGGGACGTATTGTGGTATACGTTGCCCGTCCGTCCGTCGTCCATACTTCGGACAATAACTCAAAAACAGATTCACCAATTTCCATGAAACTTAAGTGAACTGTTTATATCTATTGACGTAAGCTCCCTTTCGTATTTTTTTAATTTCAGATTTTAAGTTTTGGATTTATGGGGCTTTTTTCATACAAAATGGGGGATTTTCAACACTTCGGACAATAACTCAAAAAGGCTTTCACCAATGTCCATGAAAATTTGGTGAATAGTTTATATTTATTGACGTAAGCTCCCTTTCGTTTTTTTTAATTTCAGATTTAAAGTTTTGGATTTATGGGGCTTTATTCATAAAAAAAAGGCCCTCCGGTGGATCGCTATCCTTGCCGTGGTCGGAGGGCTTGCGTGTCTCAGTGACCCCAAGAGCTATACCAGCTGGAGCTTCGTCTCCTGGTAGGGTTACCCATGCTGGACAGGTCGAAGGGTAGAGACCAGACTAAAGTGATCCGAACATCGTGAGATGCCCGATGTTTTAAATAAAATAGGCTCTCCAACCCGTTTGCCGTGGGTTGCTACCCGTGTCGGTGGTTGACGAGATCTTTGTGGATGAGGGCTATAGCCAGACTTCTTACGGTCAGAAAATACCCGGACGGACGAGACTATAGTTCAATAAGCTGCTTTGGCTTCGAAATCATCTAAACGGGAGGTCGGATGGACCCGGTTCGATCAATCGGCTGGTCATGTCGAGCCCTTCAGTTAATCCTCAACAATAAGCTTTCTTGTAACAATTTTCATAATATACACATGTATTTTAAATTAAGATATTTATATTTTGGATAACTGAAGAAGGCGATGGCTCATGGGTCAATCAAGTGGTACGCTTTCTTTTTCGCTTGATGGATACGCTCTGCTTGAGTATACTATTCTTGGAACATCTGGTGCTTTCCGCAGTGGATCTTGGGTGCTGATTTTGAGGACCAGCTACATTATATATGGAGCTCGTTTTCAGCATTAGCACTCGATCCCGGTTCGCCACGGAAACACAGCATCGCCCTTGTAGGCACTCCGAGGTGGGTGGATGGCAAGAATGGTGAATCTTTCTCCTTTCATATGGCACAACAAAACAAACCCTCTAAATCAGCTTTAATACATAAGAAAAGAAAATGTGATGATTCAGAGCCCTGTCGGGAAGATGACAGTTGGCCCAGATTTATTGTAATAAAAGGAACAGAAGAAAAACCAATTTCAAAAATATCGCCCTTTGTAATTCACAAACAAATTCAAAGCGTTGCTGGTACTGTTAAAAAAGTTTCAAAAATGAGATCTGGCAATTTGTTGGTTGAATGTTCCAACAAAAGTCAATCAACAAATTTACTTACAATGTCTACAATATCAAACTTTCCTGTTTCTGCCTCTCCTCATAACAGTTTGAACAGCTGTAAGGGGATCATTCGAGACAGAAGTCAATACCTTGGTGACCTTACCGTGGAAGAAATCGGTGAGGAACTTTCAAGCCAAGGTGTAACTAATGTTATTAGATTTCAAATTAAAAAGAATGGAAATATTAATCAAATTAAATACTTATCTTTTGACCTTTAGAACTCCAACTCCTCCTCCATCTATTACTTTAGGTTGCTTCGGAATCAGAGTTGACATGTTTATCCCAAACCCAATTCGATGCTTTACTTGTCAAAAGTTTGGTCATGGAAGCAAACAATGTCGTGGTAAGCAGAGATGCTTCAAGTGTTCTGACGAAGGACACGAGGGAACAAACTGTCACTCTGAATCTTCTAAGTGTGTAAACTGTGGTGAATCCGATTTGTCATCGTCTAGGGACTGCCCTGTTTACCTTAAAGAAAAAAATATTATTAAAATTAAAACAGAAAGAAACATTAGTTACCCAGAAGCTAAACAGATAGCTTCTGTTTCGAATGATCTCCTTGTTTCAAACAGACCATCGTACGCCAGCAAAGTTGTCCGCTCATTCAGTCACGAGAATACACAAACTCGCATGACTTGGCCAATTGATGCGGACAATTTTAAAATGCTGCCTGTTGAAACAGAACCTACCGATAAAATATTAATTCCAAGAAAACCAATATCTTCCAAAACCAGTACTCAGTCAACTCAATCTTCCCTACAGATCTCACTATCATCACCCAAAAAAAATGAGAAAAAAAAATCAAATAAAAAAGAAACAGTAGAAATACACAGTTGGAGCGGTGAATCTGTCTGGGATCTTCCCAGTGACATAGATGATTCTTCCACCTCCAAAAGTCTTTCTTCATCTGCATCCAAGAAGGTATCTTCTTCGTCCAGTACACAGTCTAACAGAGCCCCATCTCCTCTTCGTTCTCAAGAAAAGAAGGATGTCCAAAAGAAGCCAGGAAATACATCCTCTCAGAAGTCTTCTGATTCGAGGTCGCGGGGTAGGGGTCGAGGCGGAGTAACACCAGCTGCGCGTAGTCCTGGAGATCGACGACTCTCCTCGCACAACAGATTTTCAACACTTATCATCGAAACTGAAATGGAAACCGAAAGTGTTCCGCCACCCGAAAGATCACGATCACAGGGTGAGCGAAATAAGAATGCTGGCAAACTCGACAGCATTCGCCCTTCTTTTATTAAATAATGACAAATATAATCCAATGGAATTGCCGAGGTCTTAAAATAAATCTTCTCGAGTTAACACTTCTAGTTCAGTCTTTTTTACCTATTGCATTTTGTCTTCAAGAAACTCATCTAAAAGAAAGTGACAACGTATCTTTAAAAGGATACAACATGTATAGCACATTTTCTAAGGTAGATGAACGTGCTGCAGGCGGATCATCCATTTTTGTGAAGGACAATGTCATTCATAGCACAGTCCAACTCACAACGGATCTGCAAGCAGTTGCAATTCGTTTATCATTAGACAAAACAATTACATTATGTTCGATATATATTCCACCTAATTCAATTATCGATAAAGCAAAACTCAAAAACCTCACTGATCAATTACCCTCACCATTTATACTTATGGGCGACTTCAATGCCCACAATCCATTATGGGGTAGCAAGACTCATAATGCCAAAGGTAAGATCATTGAGGACTTTGTCTCTCAAGAAGGATTATGCATTTTTAATGATGGATCTAATACGTATCTTCATCCTGGAAACGGATCTTATTCTTCTATTGATATCACTATATGCGATCCCTCTCTGCTTCTGGATTATTCATGGCGTGTTCATGATGATCTATGTGGAATTGATCATTTTCCAATAGTACTTGAACATCTTTTTAATTCTGCCCAACAGAGAGTACCACGTTGGAAACTTGACAAGGCGGACTGGTCCTTGTTTGTGAATCTCTGTCGAGAGGAACTTCAGTCAAAGATGTTTGAGACTGTGCAAGATCCAATTTTAACTTTTAATACAGTTCTAACGTCAATTGCTGACAGAACTATTCCTAAGACCTCGGCAAATCCAAATCATCCCAGTAAACCATGGTTTGATGACGCATGTGATCAAGCCATAGGTGACCGTAAAAAATCTGAAAGATGGTTCAATCAACAACCAACGACGGAAAACTTGAGTAATTTCCGTATTTTTCGCGCTAAGGCACGGCGGACTTGTAGCCAAACCCGACGAACATCCTGGAAAAAAATTGTCTCGGGGATTACATCTCGCACTCCGATGACAAAAGTTTGGAATATGGTAAATAAAATAAAAGGTAAAAATTCTAAAGCCACTGTAAAACATTTGAAAGACGGCAATAATTTATTAACATCTGAAAAGGATATTGCCAACAAACTTGGTGAAACTTTTGCGAAGTCTTCTTCTTGTAACAACTACAGGGAAGACTTTAAAAAAGTTAAAAAACAAAAAGAAAAAATTAAATTAAACTTAAAATCAAAAAATGGTGAAAATTATAATAAACTATTTTCTCTTGAAGAACTTAAAACATCTCTGTCAAAAGCCCATGATACAGCTTGTGGGCCTGATAATATTCACTACCAACTCTTAAAACACTTGCCAGATTCCTCGCTAGAAGCTCTCTTGCAGCTCATGAATAACATCTGGGAATCTGGTGATTTACCATCAATCTGGAAGCTTGCAACCGTCGTGCCTATATTTATATTTACATCTAAACTAGATTATGGTTCTATAGTGTATGGCTCTGCAAGGAAGTCCTACATACAGATTTTCGATGCTGTGCATCACCAAGGTTTGCGTCTCTGTCTTGGCGCATTTAAAATCTCACCAGTGATAGTCTGTATGTAGAGGCTGATGAGCACTCACTCACTGACAGACGTTTGAAGCCTGGACTTCAATATGCTGTCAAACTAAAAGCCCATTCAGATAATCCTGCCTACAGCTGTGTTTTTAATCCGATTTATGAAGATATTTTTGCAAAACATGAAAATAAAATTCCTCCGTTAGGTTTACGTTTAAAACCACATTTAGCTTCTTTTGATTTAAAATCTGTTGCTCAAGTTCAAACTTGCAAATGTCCTCCATGGGAACTTCCCAAACCAAAAATGATATTTGATCTCCGTGAACACAATAAAAATAAAACAAATCCTCTTTTAATTCAGCAACACTATGCTGAAATTAAAGCAGATTATCTAGATTTTTCAACTGTCTATACTGATGGATCAAAAGATGGTGATAGAGTTGCATCTGCTGCTGTCTTCAGGGACAATCTAATTAAAATATTGATCTCTGATTACGTTATACTACATATGAGATCTAACAACTATCAATAGAGGTTTCGCTTTTGTGACCTTTTTTTGACCCGAGAAAGTATTTATATTGACCAATCAAAATCGTCCTAATGAAAAAGGCTTAACAGGAATGTTTGAAGATGGCGACGAAGGATGAAAGACGATTTGGAAAACGAATTAACAGATATTTTGCCTCAGCACAAAGTTTAAGGGCTAAATTATGAGCAAAGTCAAAGTTTGCAGGTATTTTGAAACACAGAGATTGTATAGTCATGCTTCCTACGGGCAACGGAACAATTGCTACATGAACATGACATTTTAACTGTTTAAAAGTCACTTGAAACTGGGAAACACCTATTACAGGAGTAGAAACATGCTAATGTAGCCCCAGACTTCAAAAAGGTGGAAAAATACAAACCCGTAAACTACAGGCCAATATCTTTAACCTGCATACGTTGCAAGCTCATGGAGCACATCATTACAAGTAGCATCATGTCTCATCTCGAAAACATCATATATTATAAAGAGGGAGGGTAGGAGGGGTCCTGATCCTGAAATCACAGGCTGCTTTAAAACAGGAAATCCTGATGTCCTGAATCTATATAAAATTAAATCCCTACATCCCTAAATTAAAAAAAAAGAATTCCCCAGATCCTGAAATCCCTAGTCCAAATAATTATGACGTCTTGAAAGGCTATTATATTTTTTTTCTTTGACGCCTTACTTCGAAGTTTTTTCTTTGACGCCTTACTTCGAAGTAAGGCGTCAAAGAAAAAAAATATAATAGCCTTTCAAGAAGTAAGGCGTCAAAGAAAAAAAATATAATAGCCTTTCAATACGCGAAGTAAGGCGTCAAAGAAAAAAAATATAATAGCCTTTCAAGACGTCATAATTATTTGGACTACGAAATCCCGAGCTTAAAAATACCCTATTTAAGAGTCCTGATAACGGTCCTATCCCCCTCATTATACAATCTTCAGCATGGCTTCAGAAAATCAAGGTCGTGTGAGACACAATTAATAGACTTCATTCAAAAACTAGCACAATCAAATATTAGAAACACACAAATTGACTTGATCATAATGAACTTCGCTAAAGCGTTGGACAAAGTCTCACATGGTCACCTTCTTTACAAACTCGAATTCTATGGTACTGTGGATTCATTTATTTTCGTTGGTACCAATTTTCGTGGATTTAGAAAAACTTGCATATTCGTGGATATTTAATTTCGTGGTTTTGCTGAAGTCTGCATTCAAACCTATAGAAAAATTATCATTCGTTGAATATTGAATTTCGTGGTTTGACCGTGCCCACGAAATCCACGAAAAATTGGTATCCAACGAATAATAATGAATCCACAGTATTGAAAATAACACACTTAATTTGATTCAGGCATTTTTACAGGACAGAACACAAACAGTAAGTCATTAATGGGATTTCCTCCACCTCAGTACCCGTAACATCTGGTGTACCACAAGGAACAGCATTGGGCCCAATACTGTTTCTCATCTATATAAATGACTTACCGGAATACATACAACACAGCAAGCTTAGACTCTTTGCTGCTGACAGCATAAATTACGGGGAAATTTTAAAAACACAAGATGATTGTCATAAGCTACAACTTGACCTACACTCAGCAGCTCAATGGAAGTCAGATTAACTTATGGCATTTCACCCTGATAAATGTACCAACCTTCCCGTCTCACAAAAGAAAAATAATAACCAGCATAATTACATCCTCCACAATCACATCCTGGAATAAGTTACATCCGCAAAATATCTAGGCATTACCCTACAACATGTACAATCGAATCTGAAGTGGAACAAACATATAGACAACATAGTTATGATAGTATCAAATGGGAAGAGATCATTTGGTTTTTTAAAAAGAATTTTAAAAGTTACAAACACAGAAACAAAACCAAGAGCATACCAGGCACTAGTAAGACCCAAAATGGAATATAGTTGCTGTAGTGTCTGGGACCCCCATATGAAAGAACAACAGATACAATTAGAAAAGGTACAGAGACAAGCTGCTCGTTATGTTCACAACAACTACGATTGCACGAGCAGTGTCACAAACATGCTTAATCAGTTGAAATGGCCACCACTAGCTGAGAGACGCCAGACTTATTTTATTTTATAAAGTAATACATGGTCTTGTAGCCATCCATCCCATATTCTTGAACAAACAGACAGCAGAACAAGACAAAATCATACTCAGACATACAGACACATCCAACTTTCCAAGGACACATACAAATGGTCATACTTCCCATGAACAATTATTCAATGGAATTTACTACCACAAACTGTAATTAAAACCACCACTGGCGGATAGAGAACTTTTCATTAGAAGGGGGGGAGGGGGGGGGGGGGTGCGAATTATTCCAATGCCAATGTGCCAGTTTTCTCTTTGTTGAGTTTTCTTCGCATATCTCCTTCTCTATTCTTTAAATTAGTATATACTGGCATGACTGGTTAAGATTTGTATTGAGGAACAGCAGTTTCAAATATGCCTGTTCTGTCAATGCATGTTTGTAGTTTGACTATTGTCTCTTTTTGTTTTCACCGTCTAGTCACAATAGCTTAGTAACTAAATTCAGGTTTGTGTGCAGGTCCTGCTGACTTAACTATGGGGGAGGGGCTCCAGACATGCTTCAGTGATTCGCTAAAAAAATATGATTGCCAATGAGACAACTCTCCACAAGAGCTAAAATTACATAGAAGTTAAAATCTCTCTCTAGATATATATATGTGTACATCGTAACTATATATACTCCATTCTGAAAACTCAAATAAAGACTAAGGTTGGTAAATTTAACAAAGGTGGATGCTGAGAAGATAAGCAAAGGGAATGATAAACACTGTTGTGTCAGTGTGCCATTAATGGCTTGTTATTGCACATATACTTGTACATCATGAACATGTAAACTTACAAATTTTATTTATTTTGTAAAAGGTTGAGGTGTCATGTTCCCATTAATATACCGTAGTTTTATCTTATGAAGAGGGACGAAAGATACAAGATGCATCATGGACCTTCAAACTCCTATATGAAAAAAAAACCACAATGGCTAAAAAAGAAAAAGACCAATATAAAAATCAGCAGTACACAAACACAACATGGAAAAACTAAATACCGAGCAATACAAACCCCATCAAAAGCAGGGTTCTAGTTAGGACAGAACAAACATTTCGGTCATCATCATGATCATCTGTGAAAAGGATATTGCAAAACGGTCAACTCACTGATGATGTCAGATAGCATCAGTAAAACTTATAAAGGGATGACTTCTAACTTCGCCATTTGTAGCACTTTGTTTAAAAGCTTACACACTTCATTCCAAAGCCTAGGAAATTATAAACCGCTTTTTAATCTATATAAATGCAAAGGATACATATATATATTCCATGATTCCTCATGACATTTTGTCAGATCTATATATTTATTTGAGAAAACAATATCATCATGATCATAGGTAAAAACCATAAACAGCTTATTGTACAACTTGTTATGGCCAGACATTTTTGTCTGTCATACAAAGTCAACAATATAAATTAAAAATTTTGGGATGATTATCAGCTTTTCAAGAAATTATTTTTGGACATTTACATATATAAATGTAACACAAATATGGGATTAATGAAGACCAATTATAAAACTCTTTAATTTCAGGTTAGTGTCTGATCAAACAGTAGTTTGGACTCCAGTCTGAAAAACCCTAGATTCTGACAATGTTTCTTTCAATTTGTGACTGGGCCAAACAAATAACACGGTGGAGGGAACTCTTAAAACACACAGACAGTGACACAGAAAAAGCCACTACAAGCATCTGAAGATGAATCTGAGAATGGCACTACAGATCTAGGTTGTGAACCAGCTCTAGATTTTTAACATGCAGATCTTAGCCTATGGTACATGTACATGTAATTATTATATTGTATGTACATTTTGTATAATGAATGATATAATACTTTGAATTTATGATCATGATGATAAAGACAAAAAACGTATCTGGATAGACTTTTAGTTTATTGTCTATTTATTTCATTTATATCTTAAGTTTGTTCTCAAATACATTTTTGATATATATACCAAAAATTATGTATCACAATATCAACTGTCAATTTCATTAATGATTGAATGAATTAAATTTTCTGTCTTTTTTTGTGTTTACAAAATTCTGTCATAAATTATTATTAGTTTGATGTGCTGAAAACATGGAAAATAAACATGACCATACATCATTCTCAAGATGGTTATTCAGTTGTCAAACTGCTTCTAAATAAACAGTTTGCAATTGTAATTAATTATTTTGAATGAGTTAATTTACATCATGTACTGCTGCTGAAAGTTGCTGGATCGTCATAGTCCTGAGGTATGGAATGGAATAAAAATGTTATATTGCTGCTGGTCTGTTTTAGTCTTCAATAGGATCAAGGTATGTTATTTAAAAAAGAAGATGTGGTATGATTGCCAATGAGACAACTCTCCACAAGAGACCAAAATGACACAGAAATTAACAACTTATGACTATAGGACTAAGATCACAGTACCGCCTTCAACAATGAGCAAAGCCCATGTATACATGGTATATATATAATACTTTCCAATATTATGATATCTAAAGAATGTTCCCAAACATGTAATTATTATTTGTCATTTGTAATTACACAAAGTTACATGGCCTTGCATAACAAAATTTCCAATCGTACATGAGTATTTACTACATTGAAGAATATGTCCACACAATGAAATGATCTGAAAAATAATTATTGTTATACTTTCATACATCATTACAAGGAGAAAGTACCTATGTTTATATATTCCAGACCATATAAGTATTTGGATTGTACGTGTACGGTCCAGTACGAGTATACTCATATGGTCTAGTACGAGCTTGACCATACATGTATTTGGGACATATGGGTTTATTTTAGACACATATTTATCAAAATACTTTTATTGAGTATTACTTATTAATATAAGACAGTTAAGGGAATGAAGTGGAAAACACTACATCAATTGAAATTGAATAATTCTGTATTTAATTGTCTGTTTCAACTTATTTTAGCATTCTCCTCCCTGGTGACACTTGCTGGCGGAAGGAACATCAGATTTCTTACATTTACATGTTTTGTTCATGCCTGTTCCTTTGCATTTGCATCCCATGCTTGTTTTGCAGCAGCATGCAATGAAATTCCTTTTGTTTTACAAATTGCATTTTCAATTTTGTATGTCAAAAGTTCTATTGCACTCATAACCTAACAATATGCCAAATAATAGTTTGTATAAAATTGCATCCATACCAATAATATCAGCAACCCTACATTCAGACTTACTCTTCTCACAGTAACAAAGCTACCTTTTTCATTCTTTGCTTACTTTTCAACACTTTTTTATTATAATATTTTTTTAGTTTTTTTGGAACTGATTCTTATATAATTTATGTCCATTTTCTTCCATGATATACTGTACAGGAGATTAACTTTTAAATAGTTAAAAGTTAAAACATTAATTTTTTATTTCAATTTCAATTGAACTTTTTATATTAATTTAAGATTTCGGTTATGTTGAACTGTGATGTTTATACTTATAATGATATACATGTATAGGTATCGAATAAACTTGACCAACGTCTTATAATCTGGCAGACCGTAAAGTGTACATTCAGACCATATGCATATTTTGAAAAAGTATGCATATATGGATCGGACCTAATTCTTTATTATTATTTGAATGAATATATTTATATGTAAGAGTGGGAAATTTAGATATTTGTGCAACAGATTAGTGGATAAGGTACACCCTACATTTGATTTGCAAGAATTTGGATTGATCGTTTGTCAACAACAATTCATAGTAATGAGGGAAATTTTGTTAATTTTATTTGACTTTTTAATATTTTTTGTTGTTGTTATTTGTTTGAATCCTATTGAAGTGTCCTGAATTTTGGTCATTGCTATATGGTATAGAGGCGTTTACCGCATGCACATCTAGGTTGCCCAAATTTCAAAAGTGTCATAGGTTTGATATATTGGTTTCAAGACGGAACTTTTTGCAGGTAGCTATATATAGGGGTGTGTGTCACCGGATATATGTATCTATTTTGTTTCATTATTGAACATATTGTGTTATTTGTGTTTTCAGTGTTATATGTTTCACATTCATATCATATTCATGTTTCTTGACGATTGATGACAAATAGTTTTGTGCTGCATATTTTGAAGCAATTTATTGCTTTGTACGCTATGTTTGGTTTTACGTACTGAATATTTAAATCAGTACAATAGAAAATTAAAGCAATTCTTTATTATTATTTAAATTTTATTTATATATAAATATATTCAAATGGCATGAGTTGTGCATGAAGTCAAAGCGCGTCAAAATTAACCATATATATACATGTACACTAATATAAGCACTTTTCGAGATATTCACTGGTCAATATTACACTCAGGAAGGTGGAAGACGAAAGTCACTGCTTCAGGTACTTGTAACTTTATATATTCTTTTAGCCTTGTTTAAAATGTTTCAATTAAAGTAAAGTTACTTTAGGTTTTTCAAATATATAGAATTCAGTATGGTTTGAAAGCCGCATTTTGGTATGCAAGTTAATGACAGAATAGAGCTCTGTTGCATGCAAATATTTCAGTCAAATATATTAATAGGGTATCTTAAAATTGGACAACTCGGTTAATGCAGAAAATGGCCCACACTTATTACCACGCCTAAAGTCATTGTGGTTTATGGCGTCTTAATCTTCACCCTAGTCTGAGATATTGGTGTCCCATTTTTCCTGCGACAATAATTTGCCCTGAAGAAACTCCATTCTCCACCACAAAACATATGCATCAATTGAACTGCCCATCTTAATTCTATACTTTAATAAAATGCCGCACTGAGCAAACCCTGAACAGTTGATACTGGCTGATTTTGGATTCAAACAAATGTTGTCATAGTTCTTGAGAAAAAACAAATATAAACTCTTAAAGAAATTGGAGAGAAAAAACGCCACCCCCTTGGAATAATTTCCTCCGAACTCAATGCCTGCCTTTCTTTTGAAGTATGGAACCTTGTTGTTTTTTTCGGGGTTCGTAAACCCGGTAAATTGTAACAAAACCCTGCGATTGAAAGTTGGCCACTGTTCGTTTTATCGAAAAAAAGGGGGGGACTGAGCGGAACAAATTAAGATTATTCATGTCTGTTTAAGCTTCCTACTTAGAGAAACATCTCAATTGAATGTTATTTTGTAATGTTTATTCGATGTCAATGTCTACAAGAATGATTTATTTATCGACATTGTTTTTGAAGCGAGTAACACACTGTCGGGTTGTATCTTTCGATGTTCTCAGGACATATCGTCATGATATAGATAAGCCATATTATACATTTATGTATCGAATGGACTGCAAAGATTTGTTAAGGTTGATTCTAATTGGTTTAAAAAGTCACGTGTGAAATAGTCAGAAGTGAAACTACATATTGATAGTTGTTAGATCTCATATGTAGTATAACGTAATCAGAGATCAATATTTTAATTAGATTGTCTTCAGGGACAGAGCTGCAACCCTCCGTTTGCCATCTGATGCATCCATCTTTACTGCTGAAGCAGAAGCAATAATTTTGGCTTTGAAATTTATTGCTTCTTCAGATAAATCCAAATTTATTATATGTTCGGATTCACTTTCATGTTTACAAGCTATACGAAATAATAAAATTAAAAACCCAACAATCCTGAAAATTTTATATATAATGAGGAATTTAAAAATTCTTCTGAAAAAAATAATATTTCTATGGGTTCCGAGTCATGTTGGAATCCTTGGAAATACAGCTGTAGACCTTGAGGCAAAGAATGCCCTGGTTGACCCTCTATCGAACTGTGATATACCATATACTGATTTTAAATCTAATATTAGGGAATATGTTTTTAATATATTGAAAAATAAATGGAGTAAAAAAGATGATAATAAATTGCATGAAATTAAACCTAATTTAGGCAAACCTTTTAATAATATTATGTGCAGAAAAGATCAGTGTGTTATTACTAGATGCCGTATTGGTCATACTAGAATAACACACGAGTATCTTTTAAAAAATGAAGATGAACCACAATGTGTTCCTTGCAACTGCAAGTATACTATTAAACATGTTTTAATTAATTGTATTGACTTTGCTGATATTCGTAAGAAGCATTTCAATGTCAATAATATGTATGATTTATTTAATAATGTTCCATTTACAAATATTGTTGCTTTTTTAAAAGAAATTGGAATTTATTATAGAATATAAAATTGTTATTATATTTAAATCGATTTTAATTTTGATCACGTTATTTTACTGTTGATTTTTATTTGTATATACTCAATTTGCTTTAGTCAAGAATTTTAGTATATTGAAGGACCTTTTGTCTTATTTTAAAAATATGCTTTAAATTGTAAAAATATTCGAATTAGCTCTCGCCGCGATATAGCCTTTTTGTGCTAATGCGGCGTAAAGCAACCAACAATCAATCAATCAATCATAAAAAAAGGAGGGATTTTCAACACTTCGGACAATAACTCAAAAAGGCTTTCACCAATGTCCATGAAACGTTGGTGAATTGTTTATATCTATTGATGTAAGCCCCTATTCAATTTTCAGATTTTACATTTCCGTGTTATGAATTATTATGCTTAAAAAAGGTTTTTTTCCCCAATTTTGGGACAATAACTAACACTTTCACAAAATTTTATGCAACTTTGATAAATTGTTTATATCTATTGGCCTTAATAGGGCCAATTTTTTTGTGCATTTTTATTGATTATTTAATGGGGGGAGGGGGTATTTGACAGGGCTCACACTATTTCTAGTTGATCATATAAATTTATTTAAAGCATAAAAGACAAGTTAAAAGAGCAACGGGCGTATCATGCGCTAAAGCGCAGCCCTTTATTTCAAATGTTGGAAAGTTCTGCAATAAGTCATTTGATGATTCAATGTTAATGTTACTGGGATATTTAGTGAAATAAAATCAACGGTATCAATTTTGTTGCACCAGATGCGCATTTCGACAAAACATGTCTCTTCAGTGATGCTCGTGGCCAAAATATTTGGATTCCAAATCTTGTATAAAAGATGAAGAGCTATAATCCAAAAGGTCCAAAAAGTATAGTCAAATTCGTGAAAGGAATCAGAGCTTTGCATGAGGGAGATACATTCCTTAATTTATAATAATTTCTAATATTTTGTAACAGCAAATTTTAATAACACAAACAATCCGTATTTTCATGCCAGTACCGAAATACTGGCTCCTGGGTTAGTGATACCCTCGGGAAAGGTTGCTTCTTAAATATCTTTAGTAATTGGTTGCTTTGCTTTTAAAAAGGCTTTTCTTGCTTTACACCAGCTTTTGTCCTCTTTTCTTTAAAATGTTTAAGAAGTGTGGGCTCTTTCCATTCCCCAACAATATTTGAGTTTACACAATTTTGGTTGGGTGATGCTGTAATAACATTAACGGTATCACTGGCGGTACTTTCTGATGTGTAATGTTTGTCATCAGCTGGTGTACATGGTGTAGATGCTTTTACACAAAAATTACAAAAGCATGAAAGCTTTCTCGTTTTCACCACTCCATCACGAACACTTTGAACATAGTGAATCTACTGTGTTCCTTTACTGTTTGCAGTTTCTCTTGTTCTTGTTGTCTTTTTGTTTTATCTACAAAGAAGACAACCCTCTTCTTATGTTCACATACTTCATTCTTTGAATCGAATGTCAAATTCTCATGACAGAATTTAAAAAAGATCTTTTGCATTCTTTATTACTCCACTTCTACTCCTGAAATGATGTTCAGCAGCTCTTTTTACCACAGCCCCCAGTCCGTCACACTGACTTTTGCCATGTCTGGACTCAAAATAACATCTTTCCAATGAAAAAATTTCACTTGACTTTCACACCCATGCTGAAATGGTATTTTTGATTTGTACTGGTTGGCACAACCATCTGATACCTGTACATCGTGTGTAAAATGTACACCTAAGTTTTAAATGTGTAGATTCAAGTCATTGCTGAACTGTGTAACTGCATGCGCATCATGTTTCAGGTCAGAAGTAATGAAAATTATTGATTCCTCAACATTTGACGTATTACAGACTGGACATTTGTAATATGCCATCTTTGGATGAATTGTTGCTTGCTCATGGTGATAAAAGGCAG
The DNA here is from genome assembly GCA_019925275.1 of Mytilus edulis. Lineage (NCBI taxonomy): Eukaryota > Metazoa > Mollusca > Bivalvia > Mytilida > Mytilidae > Mytilus > Mytilus edulis. The sequence continues at coordinate 90,278,664 of CM034354.1, read as the reverse complement.
ACTGAATTTCATCCTGTAGTTTTTTTGCAAAATCGGCAAGGGTAATTAGCCAGTCCTTTGGTATTGATTCTCTGATCTGTCTAAACTGAACACGTTGCCACTTTGCTATGAAAAGATGTTCAACTAGAAAGACAGCTTCTTCAGATAACTCTGCAATGCATTCAAATATAGTACCACATTTTTCATTCAAGATCTTGCGATTGACTTATATAAGACTACTTATAGGTGAAATAATCGTTCTAATACTAGGCAAAGAAATGTTCTCTTTGTTTGTCTCCTCCTGTATGGTTTTCTTTGGAATTGTATAATTTTCAATTTCTTTTCTTCTTTTGTACTCGGGTATTGGTTTGTTAAATTTATTAAAATCAAGATTTCCATTAGGGATTACTTTCCTCTCCTTAACTTCAACAATCATTTGTTTCATCTCTCTTTTAAATTGTTAGTATTTATTTTCTTCTTTCTCTCCAAATGAATGACTTTGTCGGTCAACTAGTTTTAACTTCTTACCCCCTGCTTCACCGTTCTTACATCTTCGGTGTTGATAATCTCTTCTCATAAAAAACTTTGTGGCATTCTTGGCATTGAAATTCAAATCCACTATGCTGGTCCAGCATGTGCCTTTCCAACATAAATACTGTGTTGTATTTGAAGTTATGGCAGAACCCACACTTGTATAAACTCATCTGTAATTTTAAAATTTAATTATTAGTACAAGTATCAACTCTTCTGTTTTTATTGGTTTTTTTATAGTCAATTAATATAAGCATTCTTAATTTTTTTTTTTATATAATACAAATCATTGACAACTTCCTCCATTTTTTTTTTATATAAGGCCTTATAGTATCCTATTGGATATATACGGCTTGAGCCTGTCATAATGTACAACTTTTGGTTTGACCTTTTTGTTTTTCTGGATTTTGTAAATTACATCATTTATTTTCTTAATGACGTTAAAATGGCCAGTCCAAGCACATTGTAATTTAGGGTTGATACCCTTTTACCTTACTGGATTGTACAACCAAACCAGCTCATTCTCTTTATAAATTTTTAATTGAGAACTTCTATCATAGGTTCTTTCCATATTTTGTCACTGGACATTTGGTGCTCTATACAATCTGAGGAGACGTAGGCTCCACTACAATGTTGTGGCGAAAAATCCCGGATTCTGCCCCAGATTTTGTTTATATAGCAACGATTACAACGCCCCCTATATTTAGCACGAGGAATATGGCGGCAAGTAAAGAAATAATACGATGTCAGTAGAATAATATGGGGAAATGCACCGATTAGAAATGAATTATAACTGTTAAACATACATACACAAGTTAATTGGACTACAGGTAACAGCACAACAGTTGATTTATCGATTTGCATCATGAAATAAGTAATCTGCATGCCAAAAATAGCGATCAAAGCAACCAGAGAAAGTTACAGTAAAATCATAGATTTAACTTCCTTGTTTGCACGGCACAACAATATATAGTATTTATAAAAAATCAGTGATTTTGAGGCTAAACTCCGCTTTGGAACCCCCTTCTTCCTATACTAGTCCAAATAATTATGAAATCTTGAAAGGCTATGAGGAAGCATAAAAGCAAAAAATTAAAACAGCCTTTCCAAGACATCATAATTATTTGGAGTATTCCTTTACATGCTTTGTCAAAATGCTTATTGATGAACCCCTTCCCTTTTCTCCAAATATTTTGGATGCAAAGAAGGTGGACAGCTCCCCTTATGCCTAAAGGAACTTACTTCTTTGCAAAAGAGATATTATGTCTGAAAAATTATTCAAACTTATATACATGTATATATAAAACCTGTGCCCAATCTGCATAGGTAGCCCCATCTTAGCTAGCTCACACATCCTTGCAGTCATGCCACGCTGTGGTTTCTCCTGCTTGGAAAACTGTGGATGCCCAGGGAACCCAAACTTCAAGCCTGGTTTCCATCCTATGCCATACAAATGTCTATGAGTAGGACAAATAGTTGCACCCCTGTCCGTTTTTGGTGACCAGTTCCAGATTCCAGCCCTCTTACAGATGAGTTCTGCTTCATCTAATATGTCATTGTTACCCAGCTTACAGTACCGTAAATGCCCTGTTATAGTTTTATTGTAGTCTTTTGAAGAGTAGTGTTCAGCATGATCACAAGTCCCCCACAAAATACTTTTGCAATGAACATGTGTCTTCTGCAGCATTGGGGGCAGCCATTGTACTTGTGATGATGTCATGACAAAATAACGCCATCTAGGCAAATAGAGATAACTCCTATTGTTTCATAATAGAAACGTCATGGACTTTGATTGCAATTTGTCACCTTCATATAAATTTACATATATTTTGCTATTATTTTAATTGTATATATCAACTTTATTTTAGTACCAATTATACATCCAAGGAAGCTAGGGTTTTTACTTTCCCACCTGGTAAAAAAATGCAGCTTTTGCCTTATATTTTATACAATGCACTACACTCAGGCAAATAAATCAACTGTCTGTATTTTTTTCTAGCAATGCATAGGACCCTATAAAGTGGTAGACATCTTGATGATATCAACAATATATTTTGAATTTTTAATTAAATAATGACATATTTTTTAATATCCATAAATCACTCTCATAGCATAACTGCATGATTCTTACATGGAGATGTACTTTAAAAATCTTGATTACAATTGGTCACTGAAGGTTTATTAGAAATGAAAAGCATTTCATTTTTAATCACTTTCAATTGTTTCTTCTGTAAATTGATTTTTCAACCCTGTATGCTAACATTGCCTATGTAAAATTTAAAATTGTTTGTATGCACATTGAACGACAAAATTATGTGACTGACGTTTAAAAAAATTCTGACGCCAGACACTCAAATCAATGAATGTGTTCGTAGATAGTAGATGTTTTTGTGTTCTGTTAAATTGTTCCTTTAGAAATTGTAATTGTCTGTTTATAAATTTTGAAATTATTATGAAACTAAGGTTTCAACTCCCTCAGGCAAAGTTGGCTTTAGATGAATTTGGCTATTTATTTTAGGTATTTTTGACATAAAGCTCTTCAACGATTTTCGGTACTTATACATCTTCGGATTTCAAATGTTTGGCTTTGAGCGTTCCTGATGAAGGTAAATCCAGAAAAGCGCTTCGGACGCAATAAATTATAAAACGTGTTGTTTTCCATATTTTATACGATGATGATTGATGTACCCATATTTTGACTATTTTATTTATTGTGTTTGTTTATGTTTATTGAACGCATCAATGTAAATATAACGGAATTTGATGAGACTGTCATGAAAGTGAGAGGGTTTATAGCGCTTTAGAACCAGGTTTAATCCACCATTTTCTACATTACAAATGTCTGTACCAAGTCAGGAATATGACAGTTCTAGTCCATTCGTTTTTGATGCGTTTTGATATTTGATTTTGCCATGTGATTTTGGACGTTCCGAATTGATTTTCCTCGAAGTTCAGTATTTTTTTGATTTTACCTTTTGCTGTAATATTTTTTTTTTTTTATTAATATGTAGAATACCAAAATCAACATATTCAAAATTCCAAATTGTCTCTTTTATTTGTTGAGGATTAATTAAATCAATTGCATAAGCTCGTGACATTAACAAGGGACCAGTATTTTTTAAAGTAATAACCCGGTCCCGCCTAAACTGCCGTATTCTGAGGTAGAGACTGTGTATTGGGCTCTACAGATTGATCTGCTTGCTGAAGTTTGGGCGCAATACGCCTTGTTTTCCCCTGTCTTCCTGGGGGACGGGTTGCTCTTTCGGTACAGGTGCTTTATGAGGAGGATTGTGTTTACCCTGGATCGTAATCTCCGGCGAATATCATGTCTTATCAGAGGAATTCATATTTACGCCCTGGTTTATCCTTGTGCAATTTTGGTGAAAAATGATCGTCAAATGAAAATTGAACATGAACACGAGATTCAATATGACAAGTCCATGAGGTGCTTTAAAGCATATTCTTTCGTAAGTTTAAATGTTGGGTTGTAAGGATTTAAATGGGTTACCGTACATAATGGTCTAACGTAAATTTGAAACACGATAAACAATAACAAAAAACATCAGCAAAAGCGAAAGATAATACAAACACATTGACGAGATGTATAAGTACCGAGCCACGTCAAATGGGTATCGCAGGAAACAGACCCAAACAGATAAAGTAATATTAATAATAGAATAAAGTTAAATATATCCATTTAAATGGGAAACCGTACATAATGGACTAACGTAATTTTGAAAGACGATAAACAAAAAACATCAGCGAAAGATAATACAAACACATTGACGAGATGTATAAGTACCGAGCCACGTCAAATGGGTATCACAGGAAACAGTTAAAGTAATATTAATAACAGAATATAGTAGATATTACAGAATTGTAGATTGTTTTCACGTAACGTCCCTTTTTCATAAGTCGGCCATATTGGAAGTGACGTTACGTGAAAACAATCTATACGTCTGTTGTAAAATGACTTAGGCAGCAACTATTTGATTTTCGGGGGTGCTATGGATTTTTTTCTGGCCAAACTTATTTTCGCCTTCGCCGAAAGACAATAATTTTTTTTTGCATTAAGTCGAATAGAATTTGTTTCTTTTAAATTTAGCATATCTTATAGTGGCAGCCGAGGGTGAAGGGTGAAACGAACATTTTTTTTTTCTCGGAGTCAAAAACAAATAATTGTATTCTCCAAAAACTGGAAACAAACTTTTTTTTCCAAACAATTCTAACCCCCCCCCCCCCCCCCCCCCCCCGAAAATCAAATGGTTGCTGCCTTAGGGATTAGTGACGTTACGTAAAAACAATACATTTCTGTTGTAAAATTTTATCATATATTTTCTTCACACCATGAAGCATATGTGAAAAAGGTCTTCATCAAGGACTTCATTCTCTAGTTTTCCCGTAAATAAAGAAGTCAATTCTCTAACATCTTCTTTTGCATCATGCGCTTGATACGTACAGTTTGTGAGAAGTTTACTGACCTAATTTTTCTGCTTACAGTTGCCAACATCAAAAATACAGAAATGTGTCCTACAAGTACGGGTCGAGGGACTCTGAAATACTCAATAGAGTCCAAAGGAACTTCTTGTATAGGTGTTGATGTTACTGGAATACCTCTATATGGAACATAGTATTCGATTTTTTTATCTATTCTATCATATCTTAACATATTCACACCAGATGCCTAGTAAAAAATATCACAATATGGCTGAGCATCAACTTTAAAGTCATGACCAGCTGCTAGTTAATACTTCTTCCTCTGCTACTCGTTTCGATATCAAATACAACATACGTGAATGGAGTTTCTGATCGTTTCAATTTGGAAATTCTGTTCTTTGGGTTAATTCGTTATCTTGAGGTTATTCAGCAGCTTCAGAGTAGGTAACACCTTCATAAACTTCCGTCATTGCTTCTTTACGACCTTTCGATATATTTTTTACCACACGTTTCCCAATAGCTGGTAAACTTATCTGCTTAGTTTTTGTAGCTTCCTCTTTGCAGCAGTTTTGAATGCCATTTCAAAGGTGAATTCTCTAGGAGATAATCTTACAGCTTTGTAAAAAAGACAGAATTTATTGAAACTAGCTTTATATTGATCCTCAATGCTCTTAAACTTTGTATTTGTTTGGTTTATAATTATTTTTGATATGAGCGGCACTGATGAGTCTTATGGAGACCAAACGCGCGTCTGGCGTACTAAATTATAATCCTGGTACCTTTGATAACTATTTATAAATCAAAGATAAAGATATGGATTGTATAGCATTTGATGGAAAAGTTCTCTAGGAGATAATCTTACAGCTTTGTAAACCTATGGAAAAAAAGACAATTTATTGAAACTAACTTTATAAATCTAAAGATAAAGATATGGATTGTAGAGCATTTGATGAAAAAGTGACAGAAGTCAAATCCTTTCCCCAATGATCCTCAAGGTAGACCATAGTTATATATTTCCTCAGATAAATTTTGTTTATTCTTTGCTAAAATAAAGTATTTAATATTCTTTTAGATATACAAAAAGTATGGGTGTCGTGCTAGTTTCAGGTTATGGGTCGAACAAACAGTCTAATTTGCTTAGATTGTTCATGAAGTTTAACCAAATTTATCATGTAAAACCCTTGCCGAAGTGGGGCGTCCGTTTGGCTGTGCGGGATATATCAAGTTCGCAGTCACGTCCGGTCAGATTGGGGACCTTAAATCCGATGCATCGTGCAAGGAGAGTGCCACGCTCTTTGCTCGTTAAGAACCCTTGCAACATCTCTTTGAGGGGTCCGTAGGCGGCCTGTTGCAAGGCAACATTTCTGTCCCTATCCAATATACCCTCATTTTCCAGTGGCAGTCCAAATTTCCCCGACCATCATCCTAGATGGCCTCTATTATTTCAAGACCTACGTGAACTTGTTCTCGTCCTGACTGCATGAAATATTTGCCACTGGACGTTAAGCAATCAACAATCAATCAGTCGGAAATCTTTGCTATCTAAGATAATAAGTAGAACACTGAATTTTCTTGAATTTGCAGGGACCTCTATGGTCATTGAGGTACTTTATCAGCTTACTTAAACTCTTAGGAAACTAGATGTAAATGTATCGATAATATAGATATTTTTTTTATATATATTTGTATATCAGTCACAAATTATAAAGTGGAAAAATAAAAAGATAATAATTCAAATATCGTGCAAACTATTTAACTAAAAAAAATGGCGTCGCTGTGAAGAAGGAGATTTATTGGTATTTCGCAATTTAACTGTAAAAATTATTATCATATCACTTTAGTTTAAACAATATTTTATTCAAATAAATTGGATTGGGCAACATGCATAGCCTTTGTAAGCCCTCTCATATCACTTTAATGGTAAAGCTTATTATTAATAGTAAATTCTGTTGCTAGAGTTATAAACGGTTATAATCAGGGGAATTCGAAGGTTTAACGAGAGAACATAAAAATTCACAAGTGTTAGATAATTTAGAGTTTTTCAGGCAAAAAAATAATAATATGTACAGTATTACACTAAAACGTGTTATATATCAATGTATCAGGTGAAAATATTTGTGTTGGATTGTAAAAACTGAGAAAATAAACTGTGGATAATGGTGTACTACTTGCATGTGTACCTTGAGCAATATATGCTGTACCAACATCACTGGGGTAAATGTGATCTCCGTAACTGCAGTTATGCATATCGAAAGATAGCGGACGATGCTTCTTGTCAATTTTAAAACAATAATGTATTATTCTTCGGTATTTCGTGTGTTTTTAACGTATTACTTAATTTGAAAATGAAATACTAAGTAGTTTAATAATGAATAAGAATTGATTTTCGAAGTCTTGAAATCATTATGTGTAAAAATTGATCAGGCTACCGATTATTTTTATCTATAAAGTCAGCAGCAATCAAAGGGAGGTAGAGGATAGAGATTTAGTAGCTTTTTATCAACAAAATATATCAGTGTCTTGAGTAGAAAGTTGATGAACCAGGGGTATGTCAAAGAACGTCTCGTCCTTTTTCTAAAAAAGTTCATCGGAAGGTACCAAGACCTTGTTGATAAATATTCCGTATCAACTTCACAAATAATACACGATGGTCTTGATGTATATATTCTGCGTCCTGATGTTGTGTATCATCTTAACAACATGTTTTATTGTTCTTTTATTTGTTTTTGTTCTATTATTAAGATTACTTTTACTGTTGAATGGTTTTATGTGATATCCGTTTGACGTGGCTCGGTACTTATACATCTCGTCAATGTGTTTGTATTGGCTTTCATTTTCTGGTGATTTGTTTTGTATTTGTGACTCTTTGTATTTCTTTTGTGCTTATAACGTGACTCTGTACTTTAAAAGATCCCGTCAGTATGATATTTGTCTATAATATGTCATTATGATATATTTCTATTATGAATTACTATATACGTTGAACCACTACCGTCAAAATCAATCAATGGCGTAGTGGAATTTCTATGTATAACTTTTGGACTAGTTTGAATCTCGGTCTATTTCTGTAATTTATTCTTACATTCTTGTGATTTTTTAACCCTGAATGCGTACATTGCCTATGTAAATTTTAAAATTGTTTGTATGCACATTGAACGACAAATTTATGTGACGTATATAATTTTTCTGACGTCAGACACTCAAATCAATCCATGTGTTCGTAGATAGTAGATGTTTTTGTGTCCTGTTTAATTGTTCCTTTTAAAAGTTTTGGATTCTCATAAATTCTATGTATAACTTTTGGACTAGTTTGAATCTCGGTTTATTTCTGTAATTTATTCTTACATACTTTTGATTTTTTTAACCCTGTATGCGTACATTGCCTATGTAAATTTTAAAATTGTTTGTATGCACATTGAACGACAAATTTATGTGACGTATATAATTTTTCTGACGTCAGACACTCAAATCAATCCATGTGTTCGTAGATAGTAGATGTTTTTTGTGTCCTGTTAAATTGTTCCTTTTAAAATTGTTATACGATGATGACTGATATACCCATATTTTGACTATTTTACTAATTGTACTGTTTATTTAACGCATCATGTAAATGTAGCGGAATTTGATGAGACTGTTATTAAAGTGAGAGGGTTAGCGCTATAGAACCAGGTTTAATCCACCATTTTCTACATTTGAAAATGCCTGTACCAAGTCAGGAATATGACAGTTCTTGTCCATTCGTTTTTGATGCGTTTTGTTTTTTGATTTTGCCATGTGATTATGGACTTTCCAAATTGATTTTCCTCGAAGTTTTTGTGATTTTACTTTTTTTCTAGTAAGTAAAACAAACGGACAGTCTTTTAGCAAATGAAAAATCTTAATCTCAAACAAATTGATAACAACTGCCATATTCTTGATTTGGTACAAACATTTCCTAATGTAGAAAATGGTAGATTAAACATGGTGGTATAGAGGCTAAGCCTCTCAATAATGAATGCCCATCACACATAATTCCTTATATATTAACAACAATTGTTTAGCAAAGTAGACAGACAAGAAAGTTCAAAATATCAAAATTTAGGGTACAATGTATCACAGTCATCCCTATTTTCATGTATACCTTGAGCAATATATGATGTACCAACATCTGAGATACTATGTATCACAGTCAACATTATCACTATCAAACTAAATTCAAAACTAATTCAATAAAATGGCATCTTTTGCACTTTTAATGATAAAGTTCATAATCCAAATTTGAAGTCAAAAGTGAAAAATGTCATTATGATTATAGCACCGTATCATAATGGCAATTTGTATGAATACCGAGCAACCATAAAAATATATTCAAACCTTAACATAGAGTAAGAATTTCAAGCATTGCCTCTTGTATTTATAAAAATAAAACAATTTGTGTTAGAATATGCACTTAACCCTTTTTTTTAAATTCTGGAATAGATTGTTTAACTGTATTGTGATTAACTTACAATCTCATTATCCGAATGGGAATATACGAATGCAAGTAGGTCATCACATTTTCTGCATCACCGCTAAGAATGAAGAACTAGAATTTACCGTTACAAATATTGGAATTGTAAAAACAAACTTAAAATATTTAATTCTTTAGCCTACGATAATTCGTAATAGATATAGTTATATCGTGTATTAAAGGCAAAACTGATTTCATTACCTATGCTATATCCACACACGACAATATTAGAATCAGGTTTACTGCCATCTAAAGCTGTAGCAACAGCTTCATCTTGAAAAGGTCTAGGATAGGGTTCACAACCTTCAAAATTAAAGCATTGACATGCACTGCACGTGTTGATCTAAATTCATTAAATGTCACCCACTAAATGATAAAATGCAAGTTTCTCCATTAGATGCGTATTTTCATTTTTCTTTTGTTTAAATATATATTTATATCATATGTTATATTATATAGTCACTTGTATTCCAATCCTTGCATACTATATGTATAGTGCTATATGTTTTTCTGATTTTCTTTTTCTTTCTGAAAACAATTCTGTTTACACTGGAAAAACATTTCTACGATAAGACTAACTATTTGTCAATAGTTTGTCAAAGCTTGATACTGTAATTTTTTTTAATCTAAAACACTCTCGTTACATGTTATTGTGTCTTCTGATATACGTCAGAAATATAGCAGATACTCTGTTCCTATGTATAATGACGGACTTTAAAAACACGATAGACATTTTGTTGATTTTTTTAACCAAAATCATAATTGATTCTCAAAAATTAATATTCATGCTTACCATACTAGTACACATTTTTGTTTAGGAGTACGCTTAAGCAAACCTGCGGGTGCGATATATTCTCGCTGTGTTGAAGACCCATCGGTGGCCGTCGGCATAAAGTGAAATTTGAACCTATAAAATGTTGTTTAAAGACTGTTTTCTTTGTGAATCAATTCGTTAAATCCATACACACACATACATCAGTTATATCATGTTGCATCTTGATGTGCCTAGACTGCGAAACAAAAATTTGAATAAGCCCAGAAGACAATAGTCCATTTGCCAATTACCGATTTGATTATGTTATTACACACTTTTTAAACGGATTACCTCCCTTTGTCAATCGTAGACTGGTTCTATACCGGACAAAATTGGCTATTGCCAATACAAAGCACGATAAACTGAAAGTGAAGTATCGGCGGTTAAACTATATTTTTATGAAAAACTATTTCGGATGTCAAAAGTATTAAGCTAATCAACAAATTAATGTAATTAAAAGATTTTAAAACCTTAAAAACAACACACATTACGAACAGGTGAATTTGCTCTTTCTGCTAGCTCTCCTTTGTAAATGAAAATTAATGTCCCTCACAAAGGAGACAACTAAAAAAGGGATCTCTAATTACAGGGTCAATAACGGGAAGTGGCAAATGGATTATTGCAAACTGTAAAACGTGAAAGTCCTGATACCAGATAATTTGATGTTCGAGACTCTTCTTACTGTCCTCCGCACTACAGGTAGACATTATTTATTGATGATCATCAATGATCAGATCATTTTGTTGTGACAACGCCACATCAATAAAAATTGATTACGCAACATCAAAACATATAGGCATTAAGGAGGGGCCAATATGTCAATCATCTGTTGATGCCAGTATCCAGCTGTTAATCAATGACCACAAGATAAATAGTGTGGTCTTATCTCATTGTATCCTGTGTATTTCAACAAAAGTAATTTATATATCTTTGAAGTAAACAGGGAAAAGTTATTTAAAAGGAGAAAATCTAACCAAAATGAACAAAACTATACATATATACTTATAAATATAATTATTTTCTGTGACTGTATATTACATTAATTTGTAGGATCCTTTACTATAGATAATTTATCTGATCTGTAACAATAACATCTTCATGCCTTATATATCATGTACTGTAGTACGCCGCTAGATTAAAACTGACGAGGAAAGGTAACACACGGCCAGCGAAAGCTCTTTTTTTAAGAGCCCAGGTGGTCGTGTGGTCTAGCGGGACGGCTGCAGTGCAGGCGATTTGGTGTCACGATATCACAGTAGCATGGGTTCGAATCCCGGCGAATGCTGACTGCAATTGGAGATTGCCAAATATATATATATATATATATATACAACTCGTCTAAACATCAACCCAACAATGTCAGATCTGTAAATTTGCGAAAAATTTGCTTTCGCAAATTTTTGGTTCTTCCCTCGCCGGGATTCGAAACCATGCTACTGAGATATCGTGACACCAAATCGCCTGCACTGCAGCCGTCCCGCTAGACCACACGACCATATATATATATATATATATAAGGATAAGAGTGTGAAAGTATCTTTGAAAGCCTCTGACAAACTTTAAACTTTTAAGTTCTTACTACAAACAAGAAGAATATGGCTCTGAATCTGCCTTCTGTAGAGTTTTAGGCACTTTAACCAATTTTAAGTTTTAGTGAAATTTTTCAATTTCATAAAACTCAAAAATCATGTGGGACAGTCTATTTTCAGGAAGGGAATGGTCTTGATCTTTTTTGGAACATGTCTTTTATTGCATAATTTTAATGTTCTAGCTAATTTCATAGTATATTTCTTTTTAAAATACAAATGAAAATCATTCTTTATAGTGATAATAGTGATGTTAAATATTGATTACAGTAGCTTTTCATTCCTGTTATTCTCTTATCTTAAGACTGTCTGGATAGAGGTGGAGCTTTGTTTATATATTTAATTACTACATCACAGATGTTGGTCAAATCTGTGACGTCAAACTCCCGCCCAAGTTAGTGTTGGTCAGTGCACATATAATTCAAAATTTACAGTATTAGAGCATCAAAGACACAAAGTGTGTGGTTAAATTGATAAAATAATGGTGTCAGAACACTCCTGGGGTGTTCTCGGTGGAACATTTGTATTAATGATGTATTTATAGGGGTTCTAAGGGGAAAATTCAGTTCTTAGGTCATTTTCGGAACATGTTTTATGAGAATAATTAGCAACAAATGAAAAAAGAAACTCCATGGGTACCCCTTTTGGTTTGACTTTGATATATATGATTAAAGGGAGTATTTTCTACAATAACATGTCCAGTTTTTAGATAATTTTTTTCTAAATTAATTTATAGGTGTCCAAAGATGAAAGGTGAAATGAGGTTTGGCACCCATTAGTTATATCAATATATTTGCTTACTGGAGGCATATATAAAAAATCTGACACATGGTTTTGTATATGGGTCATTATAAAAAAAAGTGCAAATTTTGAAAAATGATGTCATTGTTTAAAACATTAAAATGTGTTCCGCTATTCTATAGTATGGTAGCAACGATATTCAGAGATATGCAATGGGAAAAATTAAGAGTTCCTTCAATTTTAACAATTTTAAGTCATGCTTTGATAGAATCGTGTCAATGGTGTTACCAATTTAAAACAAACATTTAGCTACTTAATATTTTTGTTTAACATCAAACAACTGTTCCAATTTGTTGTTTAGGTTAAAACTACGACTTATTGACATTATTCATATAGCTGTGCATTCTATTCAAAAATAATTTCAGAATACATTGTCGTAAAAAAGTTGGCTGTCCTAATCATGGCCGTTGTAAATACTAAAATATGCACTTAAAATGAATATATGTGAATTGTGTAAGATTAAGTGATAATAATATACCTAATCCTTCGTGCAAGACCTAAAACACTTATATTATTAAATTTTATGAATGAAAATAAAAAAAAATGTCGCATTTTTATATTGTAACACCACTGACCCTTCAGTAACTCCAATGACACAAAAGTATCACCATTGACATCACATCTCAAATTTTACATTTATTAAGTTCTGAACACAGAGCCAAGAACACCGAGCAAAAGAAAAAGATAAAAAAATAATTCTTAGGCTAAAATATCTCAAATTATATAACATAACATCAATAACTAAAAATGTCAATAGTGTTACTAAATAGTGTCGTTGGTGTTACCTGCATACATCAGTTTGTGAAAACGTTGTATATGTAATACATGATATTGTTAAAACATTGTTAAATAAGTATTGTTTTTCGTAAATAATATGATGTTTCGCTTGTTAAGCATGAAAGAAACACAAACAATGCTGATTGTCATGATATATTCATTGGTGTTACTAAACTGGCCAATGGTGTTATTTTATCAAAATGGTCTCACCATTGACAGTAACACCAATGATTTAAGGTGTATTTTCTAATCAATATATTTCATAATTCAAAGTTCAGAAAATGTTTTCAAACAAAGATTTGTATAAGGGTACACCATGGACACTTTTCAATTATGATATAGCTTTTACTTATACTTTTAAGATTTTTTCACTAAATTTTCAACATAATTGTTTTTTTTTTTGCAAAACATGCTAATAGGTAATATTGCTAAGGGGAAACTGTTGTAAATGCCCAAATCTTGCGAAAGATAACTCTAATCTTACTAATTTGTCCTTTGGTTACACCATTGACTTAAAAAAATGTAACATTTCCTTTTGGTGAAATTTTTTATTATAAAACCAACAAACACCTCCTAAATCATTAAAAAAATGTTTGTATGTATCAAAATGCAATAAAAAGTGATAAATCAAAAAACAAATCATATGAGTAATAGTCCTATTTCAAGTCTGAAAGGATTTATAGTAAAAAATAACCGTAAATTCTGGCTATCTCCAAGGGTTTAAGAAAATATTAAGGATGTTTTTATAACATTTCATACTGTAAACTGTATATTGTGTATCACAAAACATTCATATCTAACATATGCAAGTGTTATTTTGATATATTTTCATGTCTGTGACTTAAAAAGACCCAATAACATAGTTTTGCATGTTTTTTGATAATGACCCATATAGTGTATGGTTGATTAAAGTAATGAAAACAAATTTTTACTACCATTTGACCTGAATGTGCCATTTTCATCCAAGTTGGAAGACCACTTTTTTGGCAATTAAGGAGCTATAATTTGAGAATTAATCATACCAAAAATAAATTTATTCATATTTCAGCTATATAATGAGTTAAAGATTTTAAAAATCCATTGAACAGTTTTGGAGAAATAAATCTTTAAAGACTGTTGGTTGGAGTCAGAAAATTCTGACTGTAGTGCTACCTTAATGAAGATGTTTTTCTTATATTGCAACTGAACTTAAAAATTAACCATTTAATAGGATCCTCTATAATTGACAAGTATTTACACGATATGTATATTTTAACTTTACAAAACTACGATTTGATTCTTGACGAGGCAGAGTTATCGGTCCTTGCTCTCTCTCAGTCTCTGCTAACGTCTCGATTTTTAAAACAAAGTAGAAGAAGCATGTAAAGCCAAATACCAATACAAAAGACCAAAAAAAAAACTCTTTTGTTCCCCCTTTTGGAGCTGCAATTACGGAAAAAATTGTCCGGCAGATGATTGTACAGTAAAATCAAAAGGTCAACCCGAAGCAAAAGATCGAAACTTGTGCCACAAATACAGAAAATTTGTCAAATAAAAAAAAGCATTTATTACCTCATACGCCAAATGCTTATCAAACTTCAATTTCCAATAAAAAAAGATGTTACACAAAAAAAAGTAACTCAAAAGAATACAAAACAAAAGAAAGTGTCCGGCAAAAATGGCTAAACGTGAGGAAAAATTGAAAGGATTTTTCAGATATTGAACTCATAACTGAGGAAACAGAAATCTGTGTGATTTGTGGCAAGATCCTGCCAGACGGATTCAGGCTTGATTTAAAAGTGCAATGGGCACAATGTGAGAAATTTTTAAGTGGGTTCACCTGAAATTATGTGCTCAAAGAGAAAGTGTGTCTAAAAGTGAACATTTCTGTTGTGCAGTGTGTTTGGACATGTAAGCTCTTGTTCCTTGATATAAAAGCCTTTTGGGCTTATATCTTGACATTTAGTACTTCTGGTTGTTTCTTGTTGATTTTAAAGAAATATTTTAAAATTGTTACTAATTTTGTCTAAACTGATGTTTTAATATAGAATTGCTTCTTCGTTAACACAAATTGTCTAATTTTTTTTATAAAAGTTATTAAAAGTGAAATACGTTTTGCATTACATCATAAGACGTATGTCTGGTATAAAGTGAACAGCATTTCCAATGGTGTAAAATATTTTCTTTACTCAATATGAACTATTTTTAGGAGCCTTTTGCGAAATCACCGGACATTTGTAAAATTTTCAAAACAGTGGGTTTCCCTATTTTGAGTCAAAAATATAAAAAAAAAAATCTAAAGGTAAGGCAAACCTTAAGAAGCTTACATGAATGTAAAGTATGTAATGAATTCGTTCACGAAATATTTTTCAGATTGTATGTTTTATGAGTAACTCAAAGCGTAGTCAGACGTCTTAGGTGCGCGGTTACACCATATGTAATAATCTAAAAAACAAAGTACTGACAAATTTCAACTAATAACTGTCAAATTTCAACTAATAACTGTCAAATTTCTGACCAAATGTGAAATCTATAGATCTATTAGTATTTGAGAAAAATCTGAAGAGAATACTTGTTGCACAAATGAACGTACATACACTTGATTTCAATAGAGCCACACTTTTTTAGTTGATGCAGAAAATTGGTAAAATTTTGTCAACTTTCAAACCCAAAAAGCACATAAGAGAAAGGAATGTATGGCATTACACTGTATTCAGATGCAGTTATCAGGTAAACATTTTTTTTAGTTACTAAGTTCTTGTCATTTATAATGTCAATATAACTACATTCTTCATTGAATCTCAACTCCTCAAACACTTGATGAGGATGTTTTCCTTATATTGCAACTAAATTATAACTGTTCAAATCAACCATTTGAATAAATGTTTGGAATGATTTTTTTTGAAAAGGACAATATTAAAAAATTGATGAACCTGTATTCTTCATTACCATTATATATAAAATTCTATTCAAATTCATATCAACAAAACTAACAAGGCCTAAATATATGGTAAGCGACTATATTAAATGAGTAACTATATGAATAATGAGTATATGATTGTGCAATAAGCACATTCACTGTTTCAAACAGTGACAGCTACCCTACTATACAATACCACCAGACAAGATTTTCATGTTGAAATATATAGAATCTTCTATAGTTGACAAGTATTTACACGATATGTATATTTCAACTTTAATTCTTGATAAGACAGTTCTACTAATAAAATGCAGGAATGACAAATGTTTCTTATAATTATAAAATACAAGGAATAATAAATACATATGAATACTGTTAGGGTTACCACTGTCAGAATTGCAAAAACAGGATAGTGTTCAGTTTGTGTGTGCGTCAGAAAAAGCTGGCATAATTGACATTGCTTCTGTTGTCAATGATGAATTGACAAAATTGCAGTTAGTAATCTGGTCGATTGCTGAGGGTCTTGGTGGGGTTCAAAGAATAGCGAATAATGTTCAATGGGGTAGATAAGAGGAAGCTTAAAAAGAAAAGGGGATACAAGAACATCCAAATGTAATATGGTGTATGTTATATTCACATAGGTAATAAGTGTTACAATCATTTCAATATACTCAGCAAAAATTGTCTGAAGATGGATCATCAGTATATTTACTCAATAGAATTTGTATTGCAAACTCAAATTAAAAAAAAAAATGAATTATTACATGAATCATCAAATATAAAATTATATTCTGAAATATTTGAAACAAAAATGAAAAACGAAAACAGTGGGAAAAAAAGTTTTTTTCAAAAATATATGTAAAACATGCGTAAAACATATATTTCACATGCGTATCAACAAACACTTGTTATTTATCTTCTGTTATACGCATGATGGAACTTATGTCTTACGCACGTTTTTTTCCACATGCGTAAAACATGCGTGGCACTTTTTGTTTTGTACAGACATTTCCTAATGGAGAAAATAGTGGTTTTAACCTGGTTTAATAATCTCTCAATCACTGCTAACGTCTCGATTTTATAAGATTTTAATAAAATATTATTAAATATGCTTCAATTTTTGATTTTTAACAGTTAGTTGCGTTCTTATGTATTTGTTCAGTTATGACATAACAATAATAATAATAATAATAATAAATTCTTTATTTAACGAAAGTAACCCATTTAACATACAATTGTTAATCTCACACAAGGCCTTCAAAGATTTAAATGAATAATTCATATTACAACTTATATTATTTGAGGCGAACGTTCTTTTAAAACAGGCTACAAATAAACGTACTATATTTTTGTGGAAGGTGTTCCAATTCTTCCGACAAAATTGAAACATTAGATAAAATTAAAAGAGATTATGTCAAGATTTAGTGTTAAAGGTCTGTAAGAGGCAAGTTTTTGATTATTAATTAGAGAAGAAAGGGGATATTCTAATAAGCTTGCCAGTCGGATACGGGAAGGAGTCTTAAGAAAGTTCACGGGACTTACGAGAGTAAACATTCTGGATAGTGGTAATGACTTGACCTTGGTTTGTAAAAAACAAGACTTACTCTATACAACTTACCTTTTGTCTTAGTAGTTTTTTCGTTTCGGGACATCCGTATAAACAAGAATCCCGATTTTAAAGTATAGAAACGGACACTCCTATACTGCCGACTTGTCAAATATATAGCTAAAATGATAATCGTATTGCAAGAACCATTATGTAACGAGTTTTTTGAAAGACAAAAATAAATTAACAATATATGAAATGAAGATCTGAAGAGCGATTATATATAGGAATGTTGGACAATCACTCGGAAACAAAAATATATCTAACCTCCAAAAGAGATTTTGATAAAATGACAATCATAATTTATGTACCATTATCATGATTATCTAAAACGAAAATCATAAACGAATTATTATATACTTGATAAGAAATCTAATACGTAGTAGTGTTCTTAAAAGCGGATCAATAGGGATGAAAGTTTGGAGAATTATATAAAAAAAAACAAACTTGTTGCAAACGATAAATTTGGCATTCCCGATGAACTCGATTTCATGACCCTATTTTGAAAAGGCGTGGCTGAAAAAGTAAACGTCCAACACACCGCCGATTGAGTCTCTAATTTGAGAGACGTTAAGGTTCATGTGGACCCTTTGACTAAAATTGCCATATTTACTCTGAGTACAGACAAACCTGTGCATCTGGAAAAATTTTAAGGCATGGCATGCCCTAAATAAATAGAACTCAAATGCATTGTATAATTTAGAAAACAGGATTTTGCCGTGCACTTTTTTTCGTCCCTGCAGAAGATGATAAAATTAACAAACAGTTGAATTTCCCTTGATATGGTCTACAGTTTATATCATCAATTATTGCCAGGTATCTATTGTCCATGTCAATCAATACCACTAACTTTAATTTAAGCTTTTACAGATTTTCAGGTTTGTCTGTACTCAGAGTTAATTTTAAGGGGAAAATACGGCCATTTTAGCCCAAGGGTCCACATGAACCTTAATGTGTCCATCTCTTTACCTCAACCAATCTATTTGAGCTAGCTAAATATATTACAAAATAAATTGTGTATTTTTTTGTATGTAGCTAAGTTAACGATAGTTTTACAAACATCTTACCTATCAATGAACTCGAATACAACTATCGTACCTTGATAAGGTGTTTAATTTATAAAAACACTGAACAACAATCGTCCCAATAAATGACCCTTTCTATTTTAGGCACATGTCATATTATATTAAAAGTAGATAAACATAAAAATATGTGTATCCGTTTATGGATAACAACCTGCATACAATATAACAATAGTTTTATTAACTTAAAGTTAAATAACATAAATATCAACTCCGACGAAAAAATCAAAACTTAATGTCTATAGTAAAAAAAGGGCAAAGGACAAGGTACGAGAAGGCCAGGTTTTGGCCCCCTTATTTTCTCATTTAGTTTTCGAAAGCTATTTATTATGTAAAAATATTCCATGATGCTTAAAGTTTGTGTGGATGAACATCAAAACCACTAATTTTAGCAACTTGGTGAGGTGAGTGGGTTAAACTTTCTGTTATTATTCAAATAAAGGCAACAGTAGTATACCGCTGTTCAAAATTCATAAATCGAGAAAAAAAACCAAATCCGGGTTACAAACTTAAACTGAGGGAAACGTATCAAATATAAGAGAACTACGACACAACACCGAAATCTAACACACACAGAAACGAACTATAATGTAACAATGGCCATTCTCCTTACTTGGTACAAGGCATTTTATGAAAAAAATGGTGGGTTGAACCTGGTTTTGTGGCATGCCAAACCTCCCGGTTTAATAGCAGAAATATTTATAACATTTAAATGACAACATTACGCGACAGGGCTACAATAAATAAATGGGAGAAAATATAGGACAGAGAAACAAACGAATAATAGCCATCAAAAGGTTACAGGTTAAACAATATTTTTATACGCCAGACGCGCACTACGTCCACACAAAACTATGCACTTTACAGTGTATACCGTTGTCGATTATGCTTATAGTAAGTTAAACTTTCCAAATTGGACCTTACAAGAAAATAGAAACATTACCATGAGTATGAATCAGCTGCAGCTATCTCAAAAGTATGCGGCGAGTCACTAAACCTTTACAATTACACACTTTAAATATGCAAGACCGACCAACTTACCATGTTTTAATCAAGAAATTCGTAATGGAACGCCTACAGCATGATGACATTACAGGTTGGTACTGTACGTGTAAAGTTGGAGCGCGTGTAGTCGAAAGATGTGCAAACATCGCATCAATGATATGTTACTTTGAGCATAGACTAGTTCTTTTGCAATCAGAAACTATTAGGACTTTAGCTTTGGCTTCAGAGATATAAGCCAAAATCTAAATTTTACCCCTATGTCTTATTTTTAGCCATGGTTGGTTGGCAGGGTCACCGGACACATTTTTAAACTAAATACCCCAGTGATAATTGTGGCCAAGTTTCAGAGGAGAAGATTTTTGTAAAAGTAAACGACGAAGGACGCCAAGTGATGAGAAAAACTCACTCGGCCCTTTGGGTCAGGTAAGCTAAATAGGCAAGATATATTTAGATTTTAATAGGTTTTAACACACAATCTAGATATTTGGTTCGTTACATAATGTCCAGTGGTTAACATTTCATGCATATTTGGGACTATTAAAAACAGGGATGTAATTGGCAGACGAGGTTATACTTTTAAGAATTTTGGGTCTTAAATGTTGTTTAACTTTGTTACTTGTTTGGCTTTATAACTATTCTGATCTGAGCAACACTGATGAGTCCTATGTAGACGAAACTCGGGTCTGGCGTACTGAATCATGTCAACACCGAAGTCTTTCGTTACTTTAAAATCGATTGATTGATTGTTAATGTTTTAACGCCACTTGTAAGTGCCGCTTTTGGGCTATTTCGTGGCTGCCAGTTTTTACTGGTAGAGGAAGCTGGAGGGCCCGGAGAAAACCACCGACCTTCGATAGGGAATCTGACAACCCGTATATTTATAAAGCCACAAAGTCAAAACAAGAATTAAATAAACTAAAACAGATATAATCGTCTGTAAAAGGTTTAAGGTATAGATCTATGTAAGTTAACATCGTTTCATCAAATATTTAGATATGATGTCCAGTAAGATGACAATGAAATCCGGAGACGGCATATTTGTTGGTCAGCCCACAAACATACAAGAAACTAAACTTTAAGCTATCAATGTTCAATTTTTGTCTCGCTTGACGGAGTCAAAAAGCGAGACGTAGGTGTACTGTTTCCGGCGTCGGCGGCGTCAACAATGTATAAGTTTGTGATTAGGTCTAGTTTTTAGTGAACCACTAGTGGTAGGTCAAATATATTTGGTATGTAGTTGTATTAGTATTCGCATATCCCATTGCCATGAGATTATTTGGCCCCGCCCCCTCAGTTATGGTCTATTGACTTTGAAAATTACTTATTTTTCATGTATTAGTTTGTGATTAGGTCAGTTCATGGGGAACCACTAGTGGTAAGTTGATGATAATTGGTATGCAGTTGTATAAACATTGGCACATCTCATTTCCATGGAGAGTATTTGGCCCCGCCCCTTCTGTCATGGTCTATTGACTTTGAAAGTTTTGCTTAGTTTTCATGTACTAGTTTGTGATTAGATCAGTTGATGGGGAACCACTAGTGGTAGGTCAATGATATTTGTATGCAGTTGTATAAGCATTGCACATCTCATTTCCATTGAGAATTTTTAGCCATGTACATTCATTCATGGTTCATTGACTTCTTTAATTTCAACATTTGCATTATCGACATTACAAAAAAGCGAGACATATCTCTGTGAAATCAGTTTATTATGCATTATTTACAGTTCTATACCCGGTCGATTTTCTTTTAGAAAGTCCACTTGCAACACCATTCGCTATCTGCAAGAATTAAGTTGGTGGAGCATTTGTGTTCGGTAAACGCCCTGTCACTGTCTTGTGATTTTTTGGGTGTAACTAGAGTAAGACTCTTTTAGGGTCGTGTGTAAATTAGTTGACGAAGAGCTAATACGCTCTGTTTACTCTCAATTCGTATTATACCGTGCCCGGATTAGAGCTGATTGTTTAATACACTTGAAATGGTTAACTTTCGACATTTCGGATTTGAAAACTTATTGCATCAGATTACCAATCAATACAGTTGCACTTAATTTTATGTGTTTGTTTTTATATTATAGAAAAGAATACAACAACTTTAATGGATATAAATCGTAAAATATTATTGATAGTTGGTAGAAATACGAGTTGGTAAATATTGGGTTCGAGTTTGCGAAGGTACGAGTTTACATGGCTCCACAGCGACCTCGTGTACTATTTTATTCTAGATTTGTATTTCTAGACTTGTCAAACTTCTTGATTTGTAACATGTTGATTTGTAACTTGTATTTTTTCTTTAGAAACGGAACTTCTCATTGGCTGACAGCGGTAACAATTACACAGACACATCTCACAAAACGTGACTCAAACAAAGTATTAAACTACATTTCACAAATTCAGAAATGTAGAAATTCATGTAACGAATGATGAAAATACGTTTACAAATTAAGAAATTGTGTTTATAGATATAGGAAGATGTGGTGTGAGTGCCTATGAGACAACTCCCCATCTAAATAGCAATTATAAAAGTAAACCATTTATATTTACACATTAAGAAATTACATTTCACAATTCAAGAAATGTAGAAATTCATGTAAAGGATGGAAAAAAATTCATGTTACAAATTAAGAAATTGCATGTTAATTGCATTTCACAAATTAAGAATTGTATAATTTTGCCGGATATACTTCCATAACGGATGAGTTTTGTGTAGATGAAACGCACGTCTGGCGTACTAATTTATATTTCTGAAACCTTTGATAACTTTTATTCATTGTGGATAAGGACATACAATTTGCCTTGCAAGATGTCAAATTCGCAACCCTGAAAGAGTAGTTACTATGGTTATTAATGCGCAGATTATGACACTCTCTTACTTGAGGCATCTGATAGTGCGTATTTGTACATCCTGCACAATCGGCTGACAAATTTCGGCAAGTTTTACTTTGGGTATGGGAGAAAACCAAGAGTGGCCATAATGTCGTACAAGTGAGAGGTTTAGCGCTATAAAACAAGGTTCAATTCACCATTTTCTACATTTGAAAATGCCTGTACCAAGTCAGGAAGAGGACAATTGTTGTCCATTCCTTTGATTTTTTTTATCATTCAATATTTTCACTTAAAATGAAATTCTCATTCTTTATTACAATTTACCACATACCATTTTTAAGTCGGAGTTTTAAGAAGTTGCTATAAACATAGTTGAAATCTTTTCACATTAATTGTCAGGAAAATAGTGTAACTTCAGCAACTATCCAATTGGTACGTTTTTGATATAGTCTATCACAAGCTCTATAGGGGTAAATTCAGTAAATAAATATACGTCATCAGGGACCGCCCATTTAGGGAAGAGCTTTTCCAACACTGAAGTCGTATGCTCTTCTGATTGGTAGATAGGTTTGTAATAAATATTTTTTGGCAGATGGATCAAAACTAGAGTTGAAAAAAAATAAAAAAAATAAATGCTGAATGTACTAATTTTTTTTTTTTACTAGTGTTGAAAAGTAATGGGTAATTCAGTGCGAATCTACATTGTTTGTAAACAAGGCCATGTGAATGCCCAAAAAATGCCGCATGACCCTTTGTTTTTATTAGTGCAAAAGATAGGGCTACATTTGTACTTTCATGAATGTTATATGATAGTTTCCAATTTATAAAGGTAAATCAGGTATACATTTAATTCCATACATAGATTAGCATTAAAGTCATGGGAGATTTTGTACTGAATTTACCCCTATACAAGATATTGGAATAAACACGTATTTTGGCCAATGTGAAGGTCAGGATTATACTGTGCAATCACAGTAAAAGGTATGACAGCTAAGTTTTTATGAAAAGATTTTTGATTCCGTTAATTTAAACAAGAGGCTCTCAAGAGCCTGAATCGCTCACCTGAATTTTTTTGGTTTAATCTCTCATCAATGATTATTTTGGCTTTTCAATTTATTTAAATGTTCTTTGAATCGTCCTATTTTCTTCAAAAGCAAAAAAAAAAATCATTTTCTCCTATGTTCTATTTTAGCCATAGGAGCTATGTTTCTTGACATACAAGGAAATGAAATATAAAATTTATACTAGATACTCTGAAACTCTGAAACTCATTTAGCCTAAGTTTGGCTGAAATTGATACAGCAGTTTCATAAGAGAAGATTTTTTAAAGTAAGTCAACATGATGAACAAATTGTGAAAAAAGTCTTTAAAGGGCAATAACTCCTAAAGAGGTCAATTGACAATTTTGGTCAAATTGTCTTATTTGTAGATCTTACTTTGCTGATCATATTTGCTGTTTACAGTTTATCTTTATCTATAATAATATTCAAGATAATGACCAAAAACTGCAAAATTTCCTTAAAATTACCAATTAAGTGGCAGCAACCCAACAATTGGATGTTTGATCCATCTGAAATTTTCAGGGCTGATAGATATTGACCTAATGAACATTTTTACTCCTGTCAGATTTGCTCTTAATGCTTTCGTTTTTGAGATATAAGCCAAAAACTGCATTTGACCCCTATGTTCTATTTTAAGTAACGGCGGCATTGTTTTTTGACGGATCAAAAATCAAAGCACACACTTTGTGCAGGATAATCTAAGGAACAACCATGCTAAGTTTTAACCAAATCCATTCAGTAGTTTCAGAGGAGAAGATTTTTTAAAGTTGGCAAATATGATGAACAAATTGTGAAAAATTGTCATTAAAGGACAATAACCCCTTAAGGGGTCAATTGACAATTTTGGTCAAATTAACTTATTTGTAGATCTTACTTTGCTGATCTTTTTTGCTGTTTACAGTTTATCTTTATCTATAATAATATTCAAGATAATGACCAAAAACTGCAAAATTTCCTTAAAATTACCAATTAAGTGGCAGCAACCCAACAATGGTTTGTTTGATTCATCTGAAAATTTCAGGGCTGATAGATCTTGACCTAATGAACATTTTTATTCCATGTCAGATTTGCTCTAAATGCTTTCGTTTTTGAGATATAAGCCAAAAACTGCATTTGACCCCTATGTTCTATTTTAAGTAACGGCGGCCATGTTTTTTGACGGATCAAAAATCAAAGCACACACTTTGTGCAGGATAATCTAAGGAACAATCATGCTAAGTTTTAACCAAATCCATTCAGTAGTTTCAGAGGAGAAGATTTTTTAAAGTTAGCAAATATGATGAACAAATTGTGAAAAATTGTCATTAAAGGACAATAACCCCTTAAGGGGTCAATTGACAATTTTGGTCATATTAACTTATTTGTAGATCTTACTTTGCTGATCTTTTTTGCTGTTTACAGTTTATCTTTATCTATAATAATATTCAAGATAAAGACCAAAAACTGCAAAATTTCCTTAAAATTACCAATTAAGTGGCAGCAACCCAACAATGATTTGTTTGATTCATCTGATAGATCTTGACCTAATGAACATTTTTACCCCATGTCAGATTTGCTCTAAATGCTTTCGTTTTTGAGATATAAGCCAAAAACTGCATTTGACCCCTATGTTCTATTTTAAGTAACGGCGGCCATGTTTTTTGACGGATCAAAAATCGAAGCGCACATTTTGTGCAGGATATACTAAGGAACGATCATGTTAAGTTTCATTCAAATCCATTCAGTAGTTTCAGAGGAGAAGATGTTTGAAAAATTGTTAACGACGACAGACGACGACGACGACGACGACGGACGCCAAGTGATGAGAAAAGCTCACATGGCCTTTTAGGCCAGGTGAGCTAAAAAACGAGTAAACGCGGCTGGTAACCTAAAACATCTCGACACAAAATAGAGTGCAAATTTTACATATTGGCGACTAAAGTAATCATGCGCTCTCTAGAAACGATTGCATAAATTGATCATTCATTCATCCAGCAAATGCACTGAAGCTTTTGAGATAATGATTTGAAAGAAATTGATCAAAATTCAATATATGATTTACCATTGCATCTATCAAATATTGATTTTCTCTAAACAATGCCTGGACAGGGATCACCTCTCCATATCTTACGCATTTGTTTTGGTTTCTATTAGTTTTAGTCTAGTCTTGGATATTAGGTTTCTTATCAATCAATCTTTTCTATCAAGTTCTTCTTAACCTAAATTTAATTAAAAGTTATATTTTGGAGAGTTTTCGTTATCACTCCATGTTTGGGCAAAAGTTAAGATTCAGATATCCCACGAATTCGGAACAATTATGGGACTTTCGATAAATATCAAAGGTACCATAAATATACTCCAATACGCCAGACGCGCGTTTTGTCTACATAAGGCTCATCAGGTAATTTGCTCAAAATAGTAATGAAGCCAAACAAGTACAATACCACAAGAAATGACCACATCAGTTTCTTGTCGGAAGCAGTGGAAGGGTTTGCAAAAATGAGCCCTGTGCTTATACCTTCACTGATTATTGTTGTGACCGTGGCTCGTGACCAGAATTGTGTTTGCTAGTTATGCAATAAAGTAAAGTTTATTTAGATTCATCCGAGTAGAATCGCTGTAGATGTTTTTTTGTCGTGTAATATCGTAGAATACAAATATGAACCATGCAAGTACATTTTTAATTGTCCAGAAATATATTCATATTTCATTAATTCAAGTTTAGCAGCTCTGATCAAAGCTAAGCATTTATTAAACATAAAGGTGCAAATTTGATAAGCTCTACGTATCACTAGCCTAGGATAGTATGAATATTAATTATCTTAAGTATCTCGGGAATATTTTTAAAAACAGATAAGCCAGGGGGGGGGGGGACTTGTCATTAAAATATTTCGTAAAAATATTGTGTCGGATAATTCTCTTCCTAAAGCAAAGATGTTACTTTAAAAAGGGAAACATAGGAAAAATTGTAATGGTCGCCATGTGCTCGCACAGTTGCAGTAGAAGTATAATACAACCACAGTCAGACGACATTATTTAGTCATTATACCTTAATATTATAATCTGACAGGCGTCGGAAAACATTAACTTTATACTAAGGTTACTTTTAGTTACCATTTTTAGAAGATTGATTGTTGGTTGCTTAACGACCAGTAGCAAATATTTCATGCATATTCAGGACGAGAACAAGTTCACAATAAATACAATAGGTAGGTCTTGTCATTAAAGAGGTCATTTAAGATGATGGTCGGTGAAAATTTGGACTGCCACTGGAAAATGAGGATATGTTGGATAGGGACAGAAATTATGCCTTGCAACAGACCACCTACGGGCCCTCAAGAGTTGTTGCATGGGTTCTTAGCGTGCAAAAAGACTGGCACTCTCTTTACACGAGACAACGGATTTAACGTCCCCATTCTGACAGGACGTGACTGCGAACTTAATACATCCCGCACAGCTAAACGGACGCCCCATTTCGGCAAGCGTTTTACTGCCGGTCGGGAGAAGACCAAATGACCATATTTCTATTCCCTAGTCACCCTTGAGGGCAATTTTTAGAAGAATATCATTTGTTTTCCACAGACGATGATTACACAAGGTGTGTTTGGCCGCCATCATTGTGAACCACAGTTTCAAATAATGTATAATTAGTTGAATATTAACATATCTCAAAATATGCATCAAAACCAGCATAAAAAAGAAGCATTTTTCTAAAATTTACATTTCGCTCATGAATATTTATACTACCCTAGGCTAGTGATACGTAGAGCTTACCGGCAAATTTACTGTAACGTTATTGACAAAACCCATCCCGGACAAATGGAAGTTGGTGTTTTTCACTCTGGGGAAATGTCGCAATGAAGGTTATGTTGCCATTCTTAAACAATTTAGTTTTATACCATTTTAACAAACAAAAAAAAACGAAGTTTTCAGCGGAAAGAATAAGACTGAACAAAGAATCAAATTTGTAGAAAATATGAGAGCAAAGAAACTCGTAATGTAAAAAAATTACTATTGAAAAAGAGACATCAACAACATATTAAAACAATCGATATATGGATGAGAGTAAAATAAACCGTGATCGAAGTCTCAAACCGGTGAAAGAGAACAATATCCCCGGGAATGTTCTTTGGAATAACCAACAGTAGAAAATAGAAAGCTGTCCTGCTACACGTGTGGAAATTGTTTAAACTGGGGATGTCAAAAGATCTAAAATTTAATACTCGGATATGATACTCGAGTACTCGCGAGTACTCAATGAATCTTAAACGTCTATTGAAAAGTTTAGATGTTAGGTGGGATGCAGTGTTTTTGTTAATACCTTTCATAAACATAAGACAAACGTACTACAAACATAGCTTGATCCTCTGGGGTTTTTTTTGGTGTCAATTAAACAATGAATTACCGACCGCCGTTTCTACAAATAACCTATCATAATAGCAATTAATGTTTTTTTTATAATACGACTTGTCCATTAATTTGTTAATAACAATATTGGACTTCAAATTACTTGTGCTTTTTCGTGTTGCTCAGTCTTACTTTTTCTGTGTTTTGTTTTTTGCACTATCATTTATCTGATTTCCTGTTTTTTTAAACAATAACTATAGTTAAGTTTCAATTACAGATTAAATTAATTTAAATGTACATCTCATACCAATCACGTTTACATAGAAGTCTTGATTAACAAACAAAGGTAAGTTTTTACGGCTTGTGATGGGTTAATTATTTATCCATGAAAGTGTTGATCCATGTACAAACACCGTTAAAATTTGTCTCTAATCAGTTGCGTAGGGTTCACCGCAGGTCACTTTGATTTTGTTCTTGTTTAGACATATGATCTGGTCAACAAATTTCAGACGAAAGACTGTTTGACTTTCTATTTTTTGTAACAAGTAGTGCACTTGAAAACATTCCCTCGGACGGAAAGGACATTGCTGGTACCACTATAACAAATAGTAGCCTCAAGATAAACATATTTAATTGTTAATTGATTTTATTTAGTATAACGAAGGGGGATATTTCAACGGAACTAAAGTGAGTGGAAATGTGAAGAGAAATATCTCAAGATTTAAAACAGGCAAACGAGTATCCGAGTACTAAAATTGTACTCGAGTACTCGGCCTTCCAAGCGAGTATCCGAGTACTCGAGTACTCGTTGCCATCCCTAGTTTAAACACAGATACCAATGACTGCTTGAATGTTGATCGAATTGGTAACTTCTTCGTTATACAAATGATAAATGAAAACGCTGATCATTGAAAATGAACAACTTTGCGATCTTGTTTCAACCGGCACAACTGTTGCCGATTAAGGCAAACGATGTCAATCAGCCATATTATTTAGTAAAAGTGAAAAAAAAGACATCTGTTCTACTCTAAGAGTCAATGGACAAATGGGGATGACCTATTAACCCGGAACAAAAGTAATACATCGATCTTAATTTGACATGGTGAACGACGTTCCTCTTGGCCAAAAACCATAAAGCGTTATAGTTCCCGAGCTTTCTGTAGTGTATTCGTTTAAAACTTGAACTCAATGACCATGGAACAGTTCATGACAATTCCATACACAGAATTATACTTCACTGTTTTAATGAATGAACTGTCTAATGAAAGATTGAAATAGAAGTCCATAAAGTTTGAAATAATTTTATTCATTTTAATCGGGATATTAAAGGTCTAATATGACTTCTTTAAGACAATGATTAATTTAATGTATTCATGTCCCGTATTGACTCCCAATTGATCGATGTTCAATAATTTATATGGGTCCTGTAACAAACCTTATGGTATACAAACAAATATATATTAAATTTGCTGAACATCTAAAAGATAAGACTTACATTATAAACGAAATATTGAGCTATTATAAGAACCCTATAGATGCAAGACGATGAGATGACGTTTTAGCAATTGATGACGTCACGTTGGACGCCGATTAAAGGTTCAAATGTAAAATCACAAAAATACTGAACTCCAAAGAAAATTGAAAACGAGAAGTCCCTAAATCAAATGGTAAACTATTGGACTTTGATTTGATAGTGTGACTTCAGATATACATAAGATATAAACGGGGTGAACGATATTTGAGTGATATTTAAACTCGTCAATAGAAGATAGAAAATAAACTAACTCACAACGCCAAGACTACAATTTAGTACAAAAGAACAAAAAGAGTACGCCAAAATAATAAAGACACAGCAACACCAAAAACTGAGTATAACGTCACGGTACCCAAATTGCACCTAAATAGCAGCGGAAGTTTATGATTTGATACTATGCACGTCTTTCAACATAGGTTAAATTATTTAGATATACACACATGTTCACAGTATTTATCAACAGATAAAGTGTTTACTGAAAAAGTAAAATATATCGAAGACTCTTGGTCTGAAGGTATTATTGTACCAATATATAAATGTAAAGGAGACCTTCAAGTCCTGATAATTACAGGGGCATTACGGTTCTTAACTGTTTTGGTAAATTATTCACATGTGTGCTGAATAATAGGCTTAATTGTTATTTAGATTAATTTTAACGTTCTCTGCGAAGAGCAAGCAGGCTTTAGAAAGCATAATGGTACTACTGACAAACTGTCTGATTGATCTTTACTTGCGATGTAACAAACCTTTATTTTGTGCTTTTGTTGACTACCGGAAAGCCTTTGACTCGGTGGATAGATGTGCATTATGGCACAAGTTACTACAACAATGTATTGATGGTAAAAAAAACTATTGAAGCAATATAGTTCCTGAGCTTTTTGTAGTGTATTGCATGTTTGGAACTTGAAGCCAGTGACGATGGAACAGTCCATAATGACAATTCCATACACAGAATTATACTGCACTGCTTTGATGAGTGGACAGTAAAATAAAAGATTAAAATAGGAGACCATAAAAATTGAACTGTTCTGTTCATTTTAAACGGAATGTTAAAGGTTTAATTTGACTTCTTTGTGACTATGATTAATTTGATGTATTTATGGCCCGTATTGAACATTTTTTTTTAAAACTTGAAATTGTTAACTCCCAACTGATTAATATTCAGGATTTCAGCACAACATCATTAAAGTGGAGTTAAAGTCTTATAGGATTGTACGAATAGGAAACAAGTGAAAGAAAATTTCAAGGCTGAATAGAATAACAGCAGCAGATGGGAAATATCCTGGAAAAGAAATCGATCCTTAATTCATGCATTTTGATCACATGGGTAAGGAATCTAAAGATGACTTTTACAGATTTAAAGAATTAACAGAAAAACAACCAAGGATCCATATGGGAAAGCAAGAACTCTTAATTGAAAAAGGGATCTTATACTAGGATATGAAATTGGCACTCCGGCTTCCTCCACCAATAAAAACTTGCCACAGAAAACGGATTATCGCCCCTGTCAAGGCGGCGCCCATGAAAATTTTAAGCTGAGGAAAAAAGAGTAATTCATCCATTTATAATGTGTTTGTGTCGTTCAAAATATGAGGTAAAACAACTTAGGCAAGACCACAATGAGTTTGAGAGAGGTGTGGGACATTTGGAATCTCAGGTCAATTGTTTACAAACCGAGAAATTAGAATCGCTCAAATTAAAACATAGACAAAAAACTTGCTTCACTTAAAGAATGTCAAGTACTACTTAAGACATGATAGGAATTACAACGTCCTCATCTATGAAGTCGAACAAAAACCAAATGAGATAATTTGGGAAGTGATTGATAACTTATTTGTTAAAGATCTTGGTATAGAAAATTTCAAAGCACATAGGATTCCTGCAAAATCTCCAGTTGACGGTACAAAACGCCCTGATAAAATTATTGTTAGGTTCGTGCATTATGACGACAAGCAATGTATTATGGCTCAGGCTTACAAAGTTGCCAAAAAAGGATAAGAATTGTTGATGATCTTGCCGTTATTATGAAAGAGGCACGTAACGATCTTGCGAAAATAGCACGTTACACCAGGACTAAAGAAAAACTACATACAAGGATTGGTTTTAGAAACCCGTCTAAATGCACGAGATGTCTGGAACGTCAATAAAGACATCAGTTCTGTCTCATCAACACTTGTACATGTAGAACAAACAGTACACACATTATATTGTCACCCGTATCTCTTGTTTTTTGGTATATTTACTTGTTCGGTCTATATATGTGTGTTCATAAACAAATACACAAAAATGTATGTATAATACTTTAATATGTTTAGAGTGTGACATATCAGCAAGTATAGATGTAATGTTCTGGTTTTTTTGTGATGTGTGTATGTTTTTTTTTTGCGGATTTTTTTTTTTTCAACTACAGCTTTTTTATTTTGATGCTTTCCAGCATGTAGGTGAAACAGGAATGTTTTTCTACCCCACAAAAATAGCCAAGATAAGATACTAGGGTAAACTATGTATTTGTCATATATACATATTATATAGGTTCAAAAATTGTAAAGCTTAATTACTGAAATAGAAACTGTTAAACAGTAAAACTTACACACAATTCATCATTAGATGCCTTGTGCAAACTTCCGAAGTGTTCCTGTTAACTGCAAGAACCATTAGATCCACAGTGGCCTTTGACAGGATTCTAGCAATTACGGTCTGAACATAAAATTATGCTACCGAAACTTACAGCAGAACAAATAGAGGGATACTTCCTATATCGAATTGCGGAAGATCAACAGCCTAGTAGGGATATCAAGGCGATGGAAAAAGGGAAAACATGTTCAAATCGCATAGAATTTTAGCCTGCAGCTTCTATCAAGAGTGGCTAAAACACTTCCTTAAGTGGAATTGTTGGTGCAGCAATGAGACACAAGGTTGCATTAAATTAGAAATTCAGACATTTAACACATTATATCATTTATTTTACTACTAGGGGGATTTGACTGCATATGATCTTGAGGGCCTCACACATTTGCTGCATAATTTATATTTATATATTTTTTTATTATTCCTTCAGTTTCTTCAAACAATATATATATCTGAAAGTCTCTATTACATGCAAGTGCGTTACTAATTATTCCTACTACTGTTATTCTGTTTTGTCATTAGTTTATGACGTGGCTCTGTACTTGTATATCAAGTCATTATGTTATCGTTCTATGATAATCATAAATAATGTATTTTGTCTCTATTTTTTGGAAATATTCTTTGTCTATATACCATTTTGAGTTACTTTGTATCATAAGACGTGGCTCTGACTGATGCATTGACTCATTTTGCTAATATTCTAAGATGAGTTTTGTACTTTTCTTTCAATTGAACTGTTATGCTTTGTCTATATGACCGTTTATTTACTAAATATGATGTATTGGTTTACATCAATAATTTTGTAAACAAACGTTTTGTACCATATATCTACAACTTGTACATTTAACTAAATTATTCATTTTGCTGTCAAAATCTTGCTTCAGACAATCAAACAGGCGTTGTTTATTATCAAGTAAAAACTACTGGAGAGCTTACTATCTAAAAATAAATCTTGAAAAATATACCAAATATTAACTTAACCTATACTGAGTAACTCATTTTTGATAATACAACCAGTTTGTCTTATTGCTTAGACATGTTTGTAAATCGTCATCTATATAAAAACAGTAACAGTGGTTCAAAATACAGTTTGCAGTACATAACAGCTTAAACCAGTATTTAAAAATGCGATATTTTCTGGTGACGGTAGAACGATCGAGTAGATTCCTAACTCAGCTTAAACGAGACTTCTTCAATTTGCAATCTTAAAAAAGTCGTGATATTTAGCTGAAATATAATTCTTATTGAAAAAGATGTGGTATGATTGCCCGTGAGACAATTTCCTACAAGAGACCAAATAACATGGAAATAAACAACTATAGGTCACCGTACTGCCTTCAACTATGAGCTTATTAAGCTTTAAAGGCCCCTCAAGGACCATGTAAACTATTCAAACGAGAAAACTAACGGCCTAGTGTAAGTATAAGAAACGAACGAACAACAAATGGGACAACATCCCTAATGCGCCTCGAAATGAGGAACTCAAAAGTCACGTGTAAAGAAAAAATCTCTGTGTAGTGATATTGGACATGTTTCTATTTTTAACAAATGACTGAACTTAATTATTTGTGGTGATTAGGAAAGTAGAGGAACATAGAATAAATGTGTAAAAACTATGGAGCTATTGAATGTGTTCAAAGTATTAAATTTTCAAAGAACTTATTGTGTTAAAACGGGGATATTTTACCACAAGGAGCCGCATCACAAAAGGATGTTCGGGTTTGCTAATTTACGGAAAAAGTAATCTCACTTCGTACCCCGAAAATTTAACCACATATGTGAAAATGTCACAGCTTCGAAATGAGATATCATACATATCCAAGTTTACGATATGGACTGAGCTACAGGAAAAAACGTTACCATTACCGCCTATGTAAAAACAATTAAAGATATTGAGCCAAATATGTAATACCTAACCTGGGACAGGGGTATAGCAGTACAACGTAAGAACGAACTATAAAAATCTGTTCTAAAAGGCTCAACTCATCAGATGTATTAAAATACAAATACTACAAATATAAGTCGACGTGGCCGGGTACTTGTACATCTCGCGTTGCATACACTTAAGGTGATATGGGCGTCCTCCACCATCTTGGATTGTATATCAAAGCACAAAGGGGTGCTATGGGCAGTTAATTAAAAAAAAAACGATGGCAAACTTGCCAGAAGTTCAGATGAATATTGTGAAGAATTAGTGAAAAAATTTATCTCGGGCATTGTTCTCAGCTTCAAGAAAGTTGCAACTTGAAAAACATGCTGTAACTCGAGAACGCAGGCACAGATGGTAAAAAAATCCCCTGATACGGAAGTTGAACAGACTGCTATGTTAAATTTTTAGCTAGTCGAAATTAAATTGAAAATATAAATAATGTCTTTACGATGCTTGAAAGTTTGTGATTTTGTTACTTTGTTTGTTCAATGTTGACAAAATGCTGGTACTGAAAACGTGATTAATGTATGTAAAACGGATAATACCTCGGCAAATGGTTATGACCGAGTCTTCTCATTTATCTTATCAATCGTTTTGATCGTTTATGGCATGTTCGAAGCTTTTTATCTCTCATTATTGACCGTTTTCTTTTGCCTTTCGGTTTCTGACCGCCATTTGTACTGACGATAAGACATCTCTATCAATCGACAAACGACTACTCTTTTTCAGTGAAATAATATATGGTGAAGAATTAGTGAAAAAATTTATCTCGGGCATTGTTCTCAGCTTCAAGAAAGTTGCAACTTGAAAAACATGCTGTAACTCGAGAACGCAGGCACAGATGGTAAAAAAATCCCCTGATACGGAAGTTGAACAGACTGCTATGTTAAATTTTTAGCTAGTCGAAATTAAATTGAAAATATAAATAATGTCTTTACGATGCTTGAAAGTTTGTGATTTTGTTACTTTGTTTGTTCAATGTTGACAAAATGCTGGTACTGAAAACGTGATTAATGTATGTAAAACGGATAATACCTCGGCAAATGGTTATGACCGAGTCTTCTCATTTATCTTATCAATCGTTTTGATCGTTTATGGCATGTTCGAAGCTTTTTATCTCTCATTATTGACCGTTTTCTTTTGCCTTTCGGTTTCTGACCGCCATTTGTACTGACGATAAGACATCTCTATCAATCGACAAACGACTACTCTTTTTCAGTGAAATAATATATGGAACCACAGATACGTTGTTTATTAAAACACTGTTCAATTGATCAGAGCGATTATCAAACAAATTATTTTTATAGATATGAAATATAAAATTATCAGTATAAACATGACACCCCTGACCAGCAATATTTGCACCTTCTAAACAAAACCATACACTCGTCAATGGTGACAATCCTTTTTGGGGATAAATTCCAAACCAAATTTGACATTTTAATAAATGGTTTACCACAGGTTTAACTTTGTACAAAGGATCATAGTTTTGTTCACCTTGTCATGGTTCATTTGCATGGTTGGAGAAATGAAGGTACCGTAACATTTGGGTGTACCTGTCTGGTTATTGTACATGAAAATATTTGGGTGACCATTATTGGATCTGTTGACCAATACAACGGTGTGGAGAGATTGCGACTAATTCCCATTTGGTAGGTAAGACCAAGAAATGCTTTTTTTTTTTTGTGAAGTTGGGATGCTCCAAGGCTTTTTTTTTATTATTTGGCCTATGCCGAATTTTATAGTTGGGATAGATATCTGTTTTGTTTATTATATACTCAAGAAAAGTATCATCGATATGGAGTTGCCAAAATATCTATGGCCTCCTTTTCAGCGTCCATGACGCGACTTGGCCCAATATTGCTACGAGGGGTAAATAAATGTGGAAGACCCCTTTTAAAAATATTAAACCCAGTGTGCCATCCATCACCTCTCTCATCAATATATTCACTTCCTGCTCCCCTTCATCCTCATTACTGTAACGTTGGTAGCCTATATATATTAACTAAGAGACAAGCCATGTATACTGATTAACATACTTTAATGATGCTCGAGCTAAGTAATCAACACAAATACATAAAGCAATACGACGCGACCTTATCTGCTATGTCCATCAACACAACACGTGCGTGAACTCTGAACTGTATAGATATTTATGAATGAATGAAAGTTACAATATTACATCTCTTCTTTTCTCAGATTAAAGTTCTACTTTAATTAATTATATTACTGTATGTGTAGTCATAAAATCCTTAACTGTCTGTGTAAACAAATTAAGTGATAAGATGCATAAAATTGTATCAATAGAAAATTAGAACTTTATAGTCTGTGATAAATGTAAATTATTCGGTACGCGTACTGTAATGTCAATATAATTAGTGGATCGTCTGATCAATCTGATAAGGCTATCATTACGAGTGTGAATAGTAAATTCCACAAAATTGATTTGTATCATAAATTCACAAACATATAAATCAACATCAAACCTAACTGATACTTCATAAAGAGCACGGGATTATTATGCCTGTAACACAGCTCTTTAATGCACATAATCATCGAGATGTTTCGGTGTTTGTTTCTCTCGTGATGATCTTCTCAATGGTGTGTTTGGTATAATGTTATCATCAATGATTTCTTCTATTTCCTCATCAGTCATTATCTTAGATTTCCCAACCTTTTTGAAGTGTGACGAATTTCGAGTTATATCTTTATGATGTTCGTTCGTTGCCGTAATCATACTACCCTTTTTATTCTTGATTGTTAAAACCCATGTTATCTGCAAAGTTTCGGAACTCTCCTGAATTAAACGGCAGTCCGTTGTCTGTTTTCAGTTCTTTCGGTATTCCAAAAATAGAGAAAGTTTTGTCTAATAGCGGTATGACGGATTTTGCGGTTAAACTGGTTAAGGTTTCTATTACAGGATACCTTGAGTATTCATCTATTATTACCATAACGTAATATCCATTCGGAAATGGTCCACAAAAGTCCATGCTGAGATTCTCCCATACATTATTCGGTATCTCAGACATTTGTAACGGTTCGAAAACATTTTTCGGGGTTGACGCTAAACATGGTATACATGATTTACACGTTTGTTCTACAAGTTTGTCTATTCCAGGGAAGTATACCTTTTCACGTAACAACTGCTTTGTACGTACTATGCCCTGGTGCCCTTCATGTGCAAGGTCAATTACACGCATCTGTAAATCTTTCGGAATGACGATTCTATTATCATACAGTATGATCTCCATATCATTAACGGGAACGACTGTTAATTCGTATCGTAATCTTGAGAATGTATCTAGCGTATTACTCTCATACTTGTCCCACCTGTTTGATTTTAATGCAGTAATTACGGTTTGCAGGTCACTGTCCTTTTGTGTACTATCAGCTATCTCATTAAGGGTCATTGCCTTCGGCACAGCGTTGTCAGTTAAGTATCGAACATACTCTTCAGCTAATTGAGAATGTTTACATGCGATTGATGAATTCGGGGTCGGATGTCTTGATAAATAATCGGCCGCGTTCACCTATCCTGGTTTGTACTGTACTTTGAAATTATATCCCTGTAATCTTAATCTCCATCTTTCAATGCGTGCTGGTGTTTTTGCCTTTGGACTGTTGAATATAGTTTCAAGCGGTTGGTGATCGGATACCAATGTAAATGATTGTCCGTACAAATAAAGGTGAAAATGTTCAATTGCCCATACAATTGCTAATGCTTCCTTTTCTGTTTGCGAATAGCGTGTTTCAACGTCTGTCAATGATCGGCTTGCGTATGCGATTATTTTCCCATTTTGTGTTAATAATCCAGCTAATCCAACGGGACTTGCATCTACTATCAACATTGTTTCTTTGTTAGGGTCAAAGTACGACATCACACGGTCAGCAACAAGTTCATTCTTAAGCTTGTCAAATGATTCCTGTTGTTCAGATGTCCATTCCCACTTGGAATCCTGCTTTGTTAATCTGCGGAGCGGTTCAGTTATAGTTGAGTAATTTGGAATAAAACGTCCAACATAATTAGTCATTGCTAAGAAACTACGAATTTCACCTACGTCTTTCGGTATTGTCGTGTTCCTGATAGCGCTTATTTTCTTGGATCGGCTGATATGCCATCTGCACTAAAAATGTGACCATAGAATTCAAGTTTGTTCTTATTAAATTCACATTTTGCCTTATTTAATGTCAAGTTCTTCTCTTTAAGACGTGCAAATAAATTTTCCAATCGTTTATCATGTTCGTCCTGGTTCCTTCCAAATACGATTATATCATCGGATATGTTTCGGACTCCATCTAATCCTTCCAGAGCATTACTCAGTGTGTTTTGAAATAACTCTGCGGCTGAAGAAACACCAAAACTGAGTCGTTTGTATCTTCGTAATCCTACGTATGTCGTGAAGGTTGTGATGTTCCGGGATTCTTCGTTTAACTCCAATTGATGATATCCACTTCGAAGGTTCATTTTTGAGAATACTTTGGATCCGTTTAAATCCAAGATCATATCATCAAGTGTTGGTGTAATATGACGTGAACGCAAAATAGACTTGTTCGGTTCCCTCATATCCACGCATAGTCGAATTTCGTTCTTGTTTTTCGGTTTAGGGGCCACAACTATCGGGGACACCCAAGGTGTTGGTCCATCTACCTTTTCAATTATATCCTGTTTTTCGAGTTTCTCGAGTTCTGCTTCTACTTGCTTGCGAATGTGAAACGGAATACGCCTATGTGGTTGAATTACAGGTTTTATACTTCCATCAATATGAATTTTCACCTTTTCATCTTTTAATTTTCCAATTCCATTGAACACATCGTTATATTTATTGCATAATATTTCATGTTTATCTGCTACTGAAGAAATGACTGGCACTATGCTTAAGTCAACAGATGTATCGTAGCACAATAAATTCCCGTATCTTCCTTTCATCACATACACCGATGGTCAGTCTCTATTGTAGCGTGAAATTTTCCCATTAATTTCAAGTTTTTATCTGAACCATATGCGAAGACTTTAGTGTCGGCGTGAGAAAGTTTAGGTTTACACTTGATATTCTCAAATGTGCTTTCATCCATAACATTAATGCTTGATCCTGTGTCAATTAAAATATCCACATTAGAATTATTGATTTTCACGTTGATTTTCGGTTGTCCTTTCTGTACTTTATTCACAGTATTTTCTCGTAATCCAAAAACGTAACCATCGTCAGAACTGCTATCACGATCATCATCATGTTCGTAATTGTCAACTTTGTTTACTTTTTGTTTGAGATTGCTAGTTCCATCCATACGTTTAGATCTACATACAGCGTTGTTTGCATGTGGAAAATCACCTCCACAGTTTCAGACAAAGCCCCAAATAACATCGTTTTTGTCTGTAAAAGTCACTACATTAATTGCTTGATAAACGAATTAGGTATAGACAATTCACTTGGAAACTCAACATATACTCTCACGACACTTACCAAAGAGGAAATCCTGGATA
Organism: Mytilus edulis; assembly: GCA_019925275.1. NCBI lineage: Eukaryota > Metazoa > Mollusca > Bivalvia > Mytilida > Mytilidae > Mytilus > Mytilus edulis. The sequence continues at coordinate 90,238,872 of CM034354.1, read as the reverse complement.
ATCATAGGTCTGTTCTTTGTTCCTTTGGTATTTCAACCAAAGATGAAGAACTGGATCTTCCATCACTGTATTAGATACCTAAACTACATAAGTGTCCTTACAAACAACGGTATATTGCTGGGTCTTCCAAGTGCTCCACGAAACCTCTTTCTAAATTATTAACATCTAATTTATCAGCAATCAAAGACGGGCTTCAAAGTTATTGTGAAACTGCCTATTCTAGAGGTGAGGTGAATCAGATGTGGATACTTAAAAATTCCAAAGATCTTTTAGAGTACATACAATCTAACTCTCTTTCATCTTGTAACAGTATTAAAACATTTGACTTTTCTACTCTTTACACAAGTATTCCACATTCCAAACTAAAAGACAAATTGAAAGAGTTGGTATTACTTTGCTTCATAAAAAAGTATCTTGTCTTAGGGAGGGATAAATCATACTTTGTAAAGAATCACTCTGATTCAAACAAAAAATTCTCTGAAACCGATATTATCAAGATGCTTGATTTCTTGATTGACAACATATTTGTAACGTTCGGAGGACGTGTTTTTCAACAGACTGTCGGCATCCCAATGGGAACAAATTGTGCCCCTCTACTTGCCGACTTGTTTCTTTATTATTATGAGGCTGAATTTATGCAGGAACTTCTTAGGAAGAAAGATAAGAAGTTAGCAATATCATTTAACTCTACTTTCCGCTATATAGATGACGTTCTTTCACTAAACAATTCAAAATTTGGTGACTATGTGGAACGCATCTATCCCATCGAATTGGAGATAAAGAATACTACAGATACAGTTAAGTCGGCTTCATATCTTGACTTACATCTAGAAATTGACAATGAGGGTCGGTTGAAAACAGAACTTTACGACAAAAGAGATGATTTCAGCTTTCCAATTGTGAACTTTCCATTTCTAAGTAGCAACATTCCAGCAGCACCTGCATACGGGGTATATATCTCCCAATTGATACGATATTCCCGTGCTTGCATTTCCTATCATGATTTTCTTGATAGAGGGTTACTGCTCACAAGGAAGCTATTAAATCAAGAGTTCCAAATGGTGAAGTTGAAATCATCCCTTCGTAAATTTTACGGACGCCATCACGAGTTGGTTGACCGTTATGGAATAACCGTTTCACAAATGATATCGGATATGTTCCTTACGTCGTAACTACAATCCCCTTCCCTTTCATGAATGTGACCTACCGAATTAGACTATTTACCGGATTTGTAATCACATAAGCAACACGACGGGTGCCACATGTGGATCAGGATCTGCTTACCCTTCCGGGGCACCTGAGATCACCCCTAGTTTTTGGTGGGGTTCGTGTTGTTTATTCTTTAGTTTTCTATGTGTACTATTGTTTTTCTGTTTGTCTTTTTCATTTTTAGCCATGGCGTTGTCAGTTTGTTTTAGATTTATGAGTTTGACTGTCCCTTTGGTATCTTTCGTCCCTCTTCTGCAAGTATTCTTTTTCTTTACGTTGTGGTCAGTTTGTGTCTGTAGAAATCGTGGTCCGTTTCTACGTTTTCCAACTCTTTTTCTCACAGCATTTGCGAATTGTTTGTCTGATTGTTCAATTTCCGTTGCCTGCTTTTCGGAAAGTTCTAACGCTCTAGCTGATGAAATTAATCCTTCAAGGGTCGTGTCTTCCCGAAGAGCCTTTCGTCTTAGTCTAGTGGAATGACAACCTTGGATTATTTGCGATTTCACTTCTTTAGATGTTTCCGTAAATTCACAGTTTACAGCTAGCTGGCGTAGTCTCGTGTGAAAACTGTCGATAGTTTCATCAGATGTTTGTTTGGCTTGCCTTAATTTGTAGATTTCATATTCCGTATTCTTTTTCGGAGCAAAGTAAGCGGTTAACTTTTGTTAACCGGCAGCAAAGTCTTCTCTTGTATTATCAAGGGTATCAAAGACTTCGTTAACATCTTCTCCAGCGTAATGTAGCAAGAGTGCTCTTTGTCGTTTGCTGTCCATAATGTTCAAACCAACGAATAAATTTTCAAGTCTACTTATCCATTTACGCCACCTTATTTCAGCATTATTCTCATGTACCGGAAAACTCGGAAAAATTGGTAAAGATGCAGCCATGGTTTAATTATCAGTGTCACTAATTAATAAATCCATAAAAATACATTTTTAACATTTCCAACTTTTGTTTTTATCCTTGTCGCCAATGTAACGTTGGTAGCCTATATATATTAACTAAGAGACAAGCCATGTATACTGATTAACATACTTTAATATAATGCTCGAGCTAAGTAATCAACACAAATACATAAAGCAATACGACGCGACCTTATCTGCTATGTCCATCAACACAACACGTGCGTGAACTCTGAACTGTATAGATATTTAAGAATGAATGAAAGTTACAATATTACAATTAACAGACTCAATTAAATCCCCATCACTGTCATCCCCTATCCTCTGCATTCACAATAATTCTCAATCTTTCCTCAGCGGCCAAGACCTCTTTTTTCGGCAGTCTGAGGACATTTTTGACTGCAACAGTAGCAGACGAATTTTACTTCATTAATAAATTTTGTGCATTTTCCCGTAATTATCTTTTCCCCTCGAAATCGGTGACACAAAATTATTACTACAACTAATTACCTGTCTTGTGGCTACTTGTGGGGAAAATGGCTTTACAATGATCGCTTTCATAACATATTGAACCATTTATTAGTATCATATACCTACCACTACCTAAGAAATTTGAAGGGCTTCATCAAAACACCGACATCAGCTATACTTCCACTGATAGGTATCGAGAGGAGCCATTTTGAAACCCTACATGACATTAAAACGAGTTTCCGGTTCTAATTTTAGAAAATAAAATTTCCCAATTTGATTTATTTTCCTTTCACGATGTTATTGAAGCTGTTGAAGAAGTGAAATAATATCCTAATATTTCGTAGATTTTAATTGAAACATTGATTTAAACTGTTAATAACGGTAAATAGTGTAAAATCGCGGCTTTTATTGGGATAATGGTTATGTTTCCTGAAAGATACACTCGCCCTGCGCATCGTGTATCTTCAAGGATACATCCGCCCCCGCATTCTGTATCCTGAAGGATACACTCGCCGCGAAATGATTAAAAAGAGGGACGAAAGATACCAGAGGTACAGTCAAACTCATAAATCGAAAATAAACTGACAACGCCATGGCTAAAAATGAAAAGGACAAACAGAGACACACATGACACCACATAGAAAACTAAAGAATAAACAACACGAACCCACCAAAAACTAGAGGTGATCTCAGGTGCTCCGGAAGGGTAAGCCGATCCTGCTTCTCATATGGCACCCGTTGTGTTGCTTATGCGATAAACAAAATCCGGTAAATAGTCTAATTTGGTAGAAATTTATGAAAGAGAAGGGGATTGTAGCTACGACATAAGGAACATATCCGATATCATTTGTGAAACGGTTATTCCATAACGGTCAACCATTTTGTGATGGCGTCCGCAAAATTTACGAAGAGATGATTTCAACTTCACCATTTGGAACTCTTGATTAAATAGCTTCCTTATGAGCAACAACCCTCTATTAAGAAAATCATGAAAGAAAATGTAAGCACCGGAATATCGTATCAATTGGGAGATATATACACCGTATGCAGGTGTTAAGTATTTGTGTGTTATAAGCAGTAAGTCAACTATATTTGTTGTATGGAAGAATTGTTAGCTGTACATGTCTGCCTTGGCATGGTTCATCTGACCTTGACCTCATTTTCATGGTGCATTGATCAGTGTTTAGTTTTGGTTGATGTTGAGTTTATGTGACAGTTGTAATAAAGTTTTCTTTTAGGACTATCAACATAATATCACATAATATGACATTACACTTGTTTGTTCTAAACTAACTTCTCCAAACTCACTTCTCTTTTTAGTACAATAGAAAAGATAAAAAGGAACAAGAATGCACACGCTGAAATGTCTCGCCCTCTTTACTAATCATTGATAGTATGTTGATAGTCCTAATTAGAAAGTTTTACTATTGCATAAACTTAACATGATCCAAGAAAATGAGATCAAGGTCATATAAGCTAAGCTTTATTACAACTGTCACATAAACTTAACATTAACCAAGATAACTAAACAAAGACCAATGAACCTTGAAAAAGAGGTCCAGGTCAGATGAACCATGCCAGGCAGACAGGTACAGCTAACAATGCTTCTATACAACATATATAGTTGACACATTACTTATAGTTTAAGAAAAATAGACCAAAACACAAAAACTTAACACTGTGCAATGAACCTTGAAAATGAGGTCACGGTTAAATAAAACCTGCTCGACTGACATAAAGATCATAAAATATTTCCATACACCAAATATAGTTGACCTATGGCATATAGCATTAGATAAAAAGACCAAAACTCAAAAACTTAACTTTGACCACTGAACCATGAAAATGAGGTCAAGGTCACATGACATCTGCCCGTTAGACATGTACACTTAACAATCATTCCATACAACAAATATAGTAGACCTATTGCATATGGTATGAGAAAAACAGACCAAAACACAAAAATTTAACTATAACCACTGAACCATGAAAATGAGGTCAAGGTCAGATGACACCTGCCAGTTGGACATGTACACCTTACAGTCCTTCCATACACCGAATATACTAGCCCTATTGCTTATAGTATCTGAGATATGGACTTGACCACCAAAACTTAACCTTGTTCACTGATCCATGAAATGAGGTCGAGGTCAAGTGAAAACTGTCTGACAGACACGAGGACCTTGCAAGGTACGCACATATCAAATATAGTTATCCTATTACTTATAAGAGAGAATTCAACATTACAAAAAATTTGAACTTTTTTTCAAGTGGTCACTGAACCATGAAAATGAGGTCAAGGACATTGGACATGTGACTGACGGAAACTTCGTAACATGAAGCATCTATATACAAAGTATGAAGCATCCAGGTCTTCCACCTTCTAAAATATAAGGCTTTTAAGAAGTGAGCTAACGCCGCCGCCGTAGCCGCCGCCGGATCACTATCCCTATGTCGAGCTTTCTGCAACAAAAGTTGCAGGCTCGACAAAAAAACTAAACAGTGACCAATGAGCCATGAAAATGAGGTACGAACCATGCCAGACAGACATGTACAGCTTACAATCCTTCCATACAACAAATATGGTTGACCTATTGCTTATAGTTTAAGAAAAACAGACCAAAACACACAAACTTAACACTAAGCAATGAACTGTGAAAATGGGTCAAGGTCAAATTTAATAAAGCTGCGAGACAGTCATGTACATTACAAAATATTTCCTTACACCAAGTTTAGTAGACCTATTACATACAGTATAAGAAAAACAGATGAAAACTCAAAAATTTAACTGCAACCACTTAAGCATAAATACTGTGAAAAGCAACATCTAGCATGTACTTACTGTTTTTTTTTATTAACACTCTTTTGATAAAAGTTACTTTTTTTTTAACACTGTTTTGATAAAAGTTGAAAATAATGTATACAATTCTTTTATTACTTTGAGCAAATAATGCTCATCAGTACACATATAATATAATACAAATATATCATAAATACATACACAAAACATAAATAACTGATAAATGAATACATCCGAGAATAATAATGATCTATATTAAGTATTGGTAACTTATAACATGTCTGTTCTACGTTTAAATGCATGGAAAAGAAATTTACAAACTAAGTTAAAATCGAGCATAGCCATATTTTATTCCGTTTCAAAAATAGCTTTCCCTTTTTAATTCACTTTAATCACGTTGGTTATATTAACTAGTAATTATTTGTTTTTAATATATAAAAATATATAGATAATTTTACAACAGACATCAAGTTTATGCTTAGGTTTTTCATTAATATAGTGAACATTGGAGAAATATGAGAGAAAACATAATGAAAAGTTAAAAAAGCACACATGAAAGTAGGTCACAGTGATGTCTTTTTTTTTATCTGTTACAGAATGCCATGTCCTCTTTTAAAGAGCAGATACAAAACAAGGTGGAAGTATGTGTATTACATCATATTATCGATTACCATGACAATTCTAACGACAGTGTACTATAGGAATAACGACAAATCTCTATGGCCTATTCCTCACTATGGACTAATATCCAACACATATCAACCGTATGTGAAAATATTTCCAGATCGACAGTTCGGACCCGATAAAACAAATAAAGTTATACTGCTATAAACTAAGTACTTTGAAACATACGAATGGCTTCATACAATACCATCACACACAAGACACTGCCCGAAGCAATGTACCATTACAAACAACAGAGAAGATTTATCACAAAGCGATGCAGTACTATTTCATTTTACAGACAAAGATTTGTTTTTGAACGATTTACCCACTAAAAGACTTTTTTCACAGGTGCGGGCTTTATTTATTAATGAACCTAATATCTTTGTGCAAGAGAGTTTCAAAGCATGGGCAAACGTATTTAACTTGACTATTTCATACAGGAGACATTCTACTGTGTTTATGCCATACGGGATGTATGAACCGATTCCGAATGAACTGCATCCGAATGTCTCGCGCATTAATCAACCTATATACCCAGCACAACACAGAAACAAGATGGCTTATGCAGTTGTCAGTCGTTGTGCCGATGATGCCGAGCGGTACAGATTAATCAATGAAATAAGTCAGCAAGCACATCAATGTCGACTATTACGGTGAATGTGGGAATTTGAAATGTGAAATAAAACATAATTCATGTTTACCTCCAAACACTTTGAGACGATACAGATTTCGTCTGGCTTTTGAGGATAGTAATTGTCGAGACTACGTGAAAGAGAAGTTCTGGGTTACTCTTTCTAAAGGAATCATTCCTGTGGTCAATTGGAAAGCAGCTCAACGGGACTTACCTGTCCCGCTTCATTCATATATAAATGTTTATGATTTTCCAAATATAAAAAGTCTTGCCGAATATCTTACTAAAGTTAGTCAGAACAGCACGTTATGTCAGAGTTATTTTAAATGGAGAGACCATTTTCAGATTTATACCTCGTTTTGGAATAGTTTTTGTAACTTTTGCAGCGCTCTACGACAAAAGTGTACCAGCTAAAGTATATACAGATCTAGAGGGATGATTACTGCCAACGATTTACAGTAAGTATACAGATCTAGAGGGATGGCTGAGAGATGATTACTGCCAGCGATTTACATTAAGTATACAGATCTAGAGGGATGGCTGAGGGATAATTACAGCCAACGATTTACAGCAAGTATACAGATCTAGAGGAATGGCTGAGGGATGATTACTGCCAACGATTTACAGTTAGTATACAGATCTAGAGGGATGGCTGAGGAATGATTACAGCCAACGATTTACAGTAAGTATACAGATCAAGAGGGATGGCTGAGGGATGATTACTGCCAACGATTTACAGTAAGTATACAGATCTAGAGGGATGGCTGAGGGATGATTACTGCCAACGATTTACAATAAGTATACAGATCTAGAGGGATGGCTGAGGGATGATTACTGCCAACGATTTACAGTAAGTATACAGATCTAGAGGGGTGGCTGAGGAATTATTACTGCCAACGATTTACAGTAAGAATACAGATCTAGAGGGGTGGCTGAGGGATGATTACTGCCAACGATTTACAGTAAGTATAAATATCTAGAGGGATGGCTGAGGGATGATTACTGCCAACGATTTACAGTAAGTATACAGATCTAGAGGGATGGCTGAGGGATGATTACTGCCAACGATTTACAGTAAGTATACAGATATAGAGGGGTGGCTGAGGGATGATTACAGCCAACGATTTACAGTACGTTTACCTTGTTGAGGTCTGTTTTTTTGTGTTCGTTCAAGATAACACTAGTATCCAAGCTGTAGTTTGTTATCTTCCCAAAAGATTATTACTTTTTGGTAAGTTAACAATAAAAAAATATGATTTCAGACGGCATGCGATCAAAGACCGATGCTCATAGACGCAGCAATCAGCAGGACACCGGGAGAGTTTAGAATTCCGAAATCCTTGCTTCGAAAGTTTGATTTCCAGATGTCCCTTCTGTCATTGCCCTGTATATGCATACTCCTCCACATGACTACCCGAGGCCCGTGCCTGATGCCTCGGTCCATAAAAATTGTCAATTGCTGACGGTAATAGTCAGAAAGTAAATACAAATCCAAATGAGAAAACGAGGACGGCTCTAGCATGTCTAGTAGGCAGATTTAACAATACAAAATCTGATTTAAAATAAAGTACAAACATTAGATGTATGTTTAAAGTTTGTGTTTGACCAAGCTTCAATCATTTCAGACATTTTGAGCAAACAAAACGAAAAAAAAAAAAACAATTGGAAGGGGTACAATATTTTTTTTATTGTTAAAATTTATGTACAAAGCCAGTTAGATTTTATTACATCATTTTGTAACCTTGCGTGTTGCACAGATACCCAACCTATCGAAATTGCACGTGTTCTTAATTATTTTTTTCTGCTTGTTTCATTTTTTTAATATGCTGCATAACACACTGAAGGAGAGGTTGAACAAACGAAGCATCAGCAAAAAGGAAATAAAGAGACATGATCGGAGAAATACAAACACACATGATGGACAACACTATAACTGAAACTAGAGATAAAAGTGAAACACGGACCCCGAATACAATTGTTCAAACAAAGACCCATACGTTTGATTATAATTTTGAAAATAAATTATAAACAATAGGCAGTCTGAACAAATTTTTCGTTTGATAATTTGACTAATAACCATCTACAATATTTTTTTTTTTTGTTTTTTTTTCAGTACCAGAATCAAATAAAAAGATTAATCAAGAGATTTTTGTTTGACGGCAATCTTGTTGATTTGCGGATATTTATTTAACCAATTATTCTTCGGAATGATGGATTTGTAAATTTGAATATCATACAACTTGTTATAACATAAAATGTATTCTTTGTTCTACAACCCAATCATACTACATCATTGTTGAATACTATTACATGTAATAACGTCAAATAAATTATTTGTTATACAACTGAAGCATATTACATACTTGTTAAAGGATAGTGCCATACGTAAAAGACCCAAAATAAAACTACAAACCTTTGAGTGTGCCATCAGTTCAACGTTTGAAACAAGTAATTTCATATGAAATGTATATCAATGTAAGGGAATGCTAACGACGGTTCAAATTTTACTGCACTAGAGGAGCAATTGGAATATCAATGTATCTTCAGTTTCTTTCGATGCCAAAAAAATTGAAATCGAAAATGTTATTCTAACGTTGAAGATATAAAAAAACCAAGAAGGAACCAAGAGGTTAAGGCCAACTTTTCTCGAAGTAAAGTGCTTTCGCAACTATCTTTTGAAACTTCAAAAGTATTAATAGCAATTTTGCATTTTATTGTTTTAGTGTTATAATTTGTTGTAATGAATATTTCATTTATCTCGTAACAGCACATTTGATATATTTAAATCATATTTATCCAGAACGTATTGTCGTTTTACAAGCTGGTGGAAGCCTGGAAACACACGAAGTTGCTTCCAAATAATGATGTACACTTCCACATTGTCCAAATCGTGCAGTACCTAAATCATGGGTAAAATCATATGTCAAATGATTACCCGTGCTATCCCATACCCAAATACTTCCAAGATGTGTTGTTGCCGCTGACCAATAACTGCCATCTGCAAAAATATAAGTTTTTATCCTACTGCTAGCAATGTTTCAGAAGATCAACATCTGTAGAAGACAATATATCAAATAACTGTATATTGTGCATTTCAAATGCTGTGAAGAACATTATGTGTAGGTTTAAAGATGTCATTTAGTCGTACATTGTTATCCAAATGACGACTCAAATGTCAAAGAAGAACAAAATCTGTAGATGTAAAGGGATTATTTTTATGTATAGCATTTATCCCAATGCCTCGAATGGCACAAACGTACACATTCTATAGATATAAGAAGATGTTACAGGAGTGCTAATGAAACAAGTCTACATTCAAGTCATAATTTGTAAAAGTTAACCATTACAGATCAATCAATAGGTCTTCAGCACGGAGCTGTGGCTCACACCGAATAGCAAGCTATCAAGGGCCCAAAAATGAACAGTGTAGAACCATTCAAACAGGAAAACCAACGGTCTAGTATAAATAAAAACCGATAAACGATAAACATTTATGAACCACACCGACAAACGACAACCAGTGAACATGTGCCTGACTTAAGACAGGTGCAAATAAATACAACGAGTTTAAAAAAAATAATAGGTACCAACCTCCACCCTTACCTGGAACAATAGTATAACATCACAACATAAAAAAAACCAAAAAATATCAATTGACTGCTATGATTGATATGTATCGTATATAGTTGTGAATCGTTTATCAGCTACATATGAGTTAAATTGTTAACTTGCTAGCCAATGTGGCGTCATTGTCGTAATTGAGCTTATTTTGTGACAAAATTGAACCAAAACTGACTTCTAAATGTGAAAGGATTTCACAATTCAGGTTTTAATAAATATTGGAGCGAGTAAAAATAAACAAAAAAACAAAAAAACAAAAACAAAAAACAACAGTATAATTTTATAAATGTCGTAGCTAATGCTCCTTTGAAGTGGAATGGTTTTATCAGCTCAAATATATTGATTCGGACAAAGAGAAAACCAAAATAAATCACATAAATACCAAGATACCAACACGTCAATTAAGTACAAGCCAAATAAAATTGAATGCAGTAAAACATCAATTTTTAAAATTCTTACCAATATGCAGATGACCTGGACCATGATGTAGAAAGTAACGTATTGTATGGCCCATTTCATTGTCCGAAACAAAGTCAATAAGGGAACCACAGTGACCTGTACAATAATTCTGAAAAATACAAACAGAGTAAATCCGTTTTCCTATTATAGTTGATGTGTTTCCCACGGTTTAAGTTTGAAATTCGAATTTGTTTTCTCTCAATCGATTTATGACTGGTGAACTGCTGGGCACTACTGTTGCCTTATTTATCGTTTATTGACGTTTATAGAACACTGTTCTGCAGTACAAATACATTCTAAAGAAACTTTCTTATAAACAGACTACTTGACCTGATAGTGTATATAGTATTGTGACTCCTCTGACTCTACATAAGAAAAGTCAGGAATTTGAAAGTTATTAAACTATTCGTCTGATGTTTTGAGCTTTTAGAAATGGCATTTGATTAGAGACTTTCCGTTTTGAATTTGAGAGCAGTGTTTTTTCTATATTTAATAATCCTTTATCTCATTCCAAGACATTTAGACTGTTCCAAATAGGTAACAGAAGTTGTCATGGGCAATGTACCCTGTCGGACATTGATTGTGAAAGTCCAGATTACAGCCTGCAAAAAAACATTACAATGAATAATAAAAAATATTTTCCAATGTACCCTTACGATTGTTTTCGATTCTAAGTCAATCTATTCAAGAGCATATGCATTCTTGTTCTATTTAAAGTTTTGTGGTTTGCTGTTTGTGTTTTTTTTTCTTTTCATCTTTCACTGAATTTTACATTTTAGTTATTATGATTATCAGGTTATGTTTCCAAATCATAAGTGTATTGTTGATAAAAACTAAGGCTACGACTCTTTTAATCAAAGGTGACTTGAGATGAATTTGACAATTTTTGAATTCATTTTTATAAAAAGTTCTTCTTATAGTAAGTTCTGTACATCCTTGGCTGTCAAATGTTGCGTTTTTTATGAAGATAAATCAAGAAAAGTACACAAGTTAAACGAAATTAGTAGTGTTGTTAAAAGCTTTTCAAATGCTTTGATTGATAATTGTTGTTTTTGTCAATGTAGGAATCGGTTCTAGAAGCTCTCTGACATATTAATTAGAGGATGTATTGATATTACATGTACCGTCCTTAAAGGAATCGGTGTTGTTGTCAAGGGAATATCGGTGTAAAGGGATCTGTTGAATACAACGAGGTACAAGATGATTTGCTGTTTTAAGTAGGATGTGTTGTTTTTATGTCGCTGTATCAATGTCGGTGTTAGGTGTTCCGCGGTTTACAATGATGTACACAATGACTTATTGCTAACTGTTGAACGTGGTGTTTTTGTTGTTAAGGGAATATCGGTGTGAGGGGCTCTGTTAAATACAACAAGGTAAAATATACTTACTGTTGACTGTCGGACGTGGTGTTGTCGTTGTCGGAATCGGTGTAGGTGTTGTTTTCTGTGTTGTCAAAGAAGACGGTAGATTATGATTGCAAAAATCGCTATGACAACATCCGCCCTTTGGTTGTAACAATTGTCGTTTGCCAAATATGATTCCAGGAGAATCAGTAAAGTGTTGACATGTCTGTGTGCAATAGTAATATATATGTTAATGGAAATGCTTCTTTAAAGCTACCCATGTTTAATTTTTTAACAATAAGTAGACGCCGTGTCTTGTGAACTGTATTTCTAACAGTGTGTAATCAGCTAGGTAGTCAGATATTGACATAAGCGAAGAATCTTTGTTTTAAATCACCTTAGTTTCTAACAAATCACCTGAGGTTCTAACTCCCTCGGTCCCTTTTGATAATTTATTTCTGTAAATTACATATTACGTATTCATCGTAGTCTTTTAAAGTTTCATGCTTTAGCGTTTCTGGTTAACATGGTGAGAGTAAAACATTATAAACTTCTACAACCCATCGCAATTATAAAGTGTTATTTAAATTTTAAACATTTTTCAAAACGTTTTTCTAAGCTTAAAACAAACTCACCAGCCTACTATAAATATCATCAGTGACGCTTGAATCAAAAATGAAACTGTTCTGTTTACTTATAAATAAAGGCAACAGTAGTATACCGCTGTTCCAAACTCGTAAATCCATGGACAAAAAACGAAATCGGGTTAACAATATAAAACTGAGGGACACGCATAAAATATAAGAGGAGAACAACGACACAACATAAAAATGTAACACACACAGAAACAGACTAAGCATTAGACAAAATCCGATGAAAATAACAAACGATAATATCTTTGAACTGAAAAAAAAAATAGTTTCCAGTTTATGAGCTAAACCGAAATCTACTTACCTTTGTTTCCATGCAACCGACCTGATTACCGGTCTAAAATCATCCATACTAAAAGTTTCCATTGAAAAACATTGCTTGCATATACAATAATAAAAATACGTATACTTTCATTAATACATATACTAATGTTAAAAAAGTTTAAACGAATACAAATATTTCGATTTGGATATTACGCTGATTAGCCAAAACAAGATTTTTTACAAATGTTGGTGGTATGATAACAAATCAGCATGCATAATATAAATTTTTGGTTAAGGTAGCACAATACAAAGATTTTACATCCCCAATCAGACATCTTTAAACTGATGTAATTCCACTCATCCTTCTTTAAATTTTATAAATGAGGTACCAGAAGAAAGAAAAATAATTAATCTTTTAAATTGTGATAATTTCATTATGACATAATTATTACATAATCAATTGTTATGTAATTAGTTGCTATATTGTGATGTCCACACTTGAATGAATTCAGCGTCTTTGTTCTTCGTAGCATCCCAAAATATTTCATAGATTCTGGTAGAACACAGCTTGACCTTCAAAACGATGTCTCAGATTTTTAAAAACATCAATAGAACAAATTTTATACCCAATTGAATTTAATGATCTCTTATGAATTGATGTTGCAAACTTCATTGAAGATTTATAAGAGAATGAAATACAATAGGAAAAATCTGAGACACAGTTTTCAAGTATGGACATCACAATATAGCAACTAATTACATAACATTTTAATTTAAAAAAAAATTGTGCTTCTTTGTTAAATAATTGTTTCTAATTTTATCTGATTGAGGTTGTGACAGGGGATGACTGCTGTACCCGTATTTTGATAATTTTTCCTATTAAGTCTGTTTTGTTCGTGCATCGTTGTCAATATAATTGACTGTGATGCGACTGTCGTACATCTAAGAGGTTAAGCGCTATAAAACCAGGTTTAACCCACCATTATCTGCATAATAAAATATCTGTACTAAGTCAGGAATATGACAGTTGTTGTCCATTCGTTTGATATGTTTAAACTTTTGATTTTGCCATTTGATTATGGGCTTTCTGTTTTGATACAAATATTCCTCGGAGTTCAGTATTTTCGAATTTCTCATTATACGTCGGTCGGACTTCTTCTGGTCTTACCTTTTTAGCATGCCAACATTTAATTGTGTTTCAAATTGTTGTCTTATTGGTCAATGTTTACAAACTCCTGATGTACAAAATTCCATAGAGGATATGTATTCGAAAGTTGACTTTCCGCATGTGCGTACTTGGATGAAAATAGAAGGGACTTTATGAGTGTAGTGATAGTGAAAGGTAAAAACACAAAAATACTGAACTCCGAGGAAAATTCAAAAAGGAAAATCAAAAATCAAAAGGCAAAATCAAAAGTCCAAGCACATCAAACGAATGGATAACAACTGTCATATTCCTGACTTGGTACAGGCATTTTCTAATGTAGAAAATGGTGGATTGAACCTTGTTTTATAGCTAGCTAAACCTCTCACTTGTTTGATTGATAAAGATTGAAGGAAAGGAAAAAGAAACATGTGATACAGCATATAGGCTAAAGGGAGCACACAATCAGAAACAAAACGGTAAAGATGTTTTATATGAGATATAGATGGAGTTTTAAAGAAATTCAATTTGTGAATTTTTGGTTATTATGAGGGAACTGGATGTTAATTCCCATTTGCCCAAGCAAAACCATGTGTTGAAGATGCGTTTTATAAATTATAGATGGAGGATTATAGGATTTTAATTTGTGACATTTTTTTGGTTTCTGTGAGGGACCTGGATGTTAATACCCACTTGCCCAAACAAAACCATGTGTTGAATATGTCTAGTGATATGTTTTTGTGATTTGAATAGTAAGAATAGATATTCTTACTGTGAATATTTTGAGAATTTGGTTACCGGTTATAGTAATTTGAATATTGCAAAGGACTTGGATGTTAATTCCCATTTGCATGAACTTTAAAAGTACCCAAATGATAGGGGTGAATGAAAATGAGGAACTTTTGTCATTCAGAGATCAGACCCAATTTCAGAGATCCGACCCAAATTCAGAGATCAGACCCAATTTCAGAGATCAGACCCAAATTTAGAGATCAGTCCTAGTTTCAGAAGTTTTTATCTTGTTCCCGGTTGTATGTAGCAGTATAAGGTATAAATCATACCAAGGTCTAATATGGCACTTTTGTATATATTTTAAAAGTTTTTAGTGTATTAGAAAAAGGGAATTTTACTTAATGTAAACTTCTAATGTTTTTCAGATGGCTTCAAATATCCTGAATGCTAACGCACCAGTTTCAAAGAGGGGGAATTCCTATGAATGTGTTAGATGCCAGACGAGCAAACCAGTAGTAAACTCCTACAAATATGTGGTCAACCACACAAGGAAACAACATTTACTAGCCACACAGTGCCCATATTGGTGCACCCTGTGTGACTACAGGTGTGTCACACAAGAGGAATTGGCCAAGCACGTTGACACGTATCCATTGCATAAGAAAATAGTTGGTATACAGAAGACGTCAGGGATTACCATCAACCCTGACAGTTTCTTCGGACATTCTGATATGCCATACTTCATTTCGAGTGATGATATTGTTGCATTCAACAAAGAGAAAAGCCAAGAACATTACATCAAGAAAGGAAGGGAAAACGGAAGAACAGCGGCACATGCTGAGGGAGAATGTCTTAAAGTTCCAGAAGCGAGTACTCTAAGTCACCAAATACTGGCAATTCTGCCGTCTTCTGAAGAAAGAGTTGAGATGGGGGAATATGATGCCGTTACTGT
Source organism: Mytilus edulis (assembly GCA_019925275.1). Classification (NCBI taxonomy): domain Eukaryota; kingdom Metazoa; phylum Mollusca; class Bivalvia; order Mytilida; family Mytilidae; genus Mytilus; species Mytilus edulis. Next base: position 90,223,028 of record CM034354.1, on the reverse strand, counting down.
TGCGTCAGGTGATTTGGATAATACGGAGGTGGTGAATGTAACTACAGTGGTTGAAACACCAAGATTAGAACAGAAACTTCTTCAACAACAACTACTTCAACATCATCATCCAAATCATCATCCAAAGAGGAAATTGACAAGCAAATGCAAAACTTCACCTCCCAATTGAACAAAAACTTAAAAGAAGCATCCAAATTTATAAAACTAGGGGAAGAAAATGTGAACCATTAACCTCAATGGTCGGGGAGCAAACAAAGGCATTCAATAAGATGGCTAATGAACTAAAAGGGCTGAACCAGTGGTTAAGGGACAATAATGGGAAAAAAACTGCAGATAAAGACAATAGAGAAAGTAGAGAAGATAGGGATAATAGGGACAATCATAGAGACAGCAGAGAATACCGAGATTATAGAGACAGAAGATATCATCCATATAGATAGATGCTCAAACAGTAGTCAGTGATTTGACTTCAATTGTGACATTTTTCGCATCATATATATATAACATAAATGAAATCAACAGTCTTCATGTTTTAAGCTTTTATTTTAATTTGAAGTTCGGAGGACCTCACTTAAAACAGAGGGTCTACAATGATCTACAAATTCACCCCCCCCCCCCCCCCTTTATTACAAGAGGTTGTGTAAGTTATTAAATTTGCACATTACTTATACCAAAGTGACATATGTTACAGTGAAAGGTATAGTTCATTTACATAAATATTTGGTAAATGAGATTGGTAAATGTAAGCACATGTGGAGGAGTCAACATACAATTTTGTGTACGAAGTGGGACGTCTGGTTTTAGAGGATTTCTTTCGTTTAAGCACATGGCAGCTGTTTCAGAGGTTATACGTCGGTCGGACTTCTTCTGTTCTTACCTTTTTAGCATGCCAACATTTAATTTTGTTTCAAATTGTTGTCTTATCGGTCAATGTTTACAAACTCCTTATGTACAAAATTCCATAGAGGATGTGTATTCGAAAGTTCACTTTGCGCATGTGCGTACTTGGATGAAAATAGAAGGGAACTTTCAGAGGCTCGATATGGGTAAATTTATCCTGATTCTATATTTGGTAATAGTTTTCAACGAAATAAAGTTTATTTGAGGTTTATTTAACGGAAGCTGAATAATATTGATAGTACAAAGAAGTAACATGTTGTTGGGATGAAAATACGAGATTCTAATCGTTACTTAAGAGATGGCGAATTTCGCGCCACTCTTAGCTTTAACTATTGGGACACCATATGGATAGTTAAATTTTAGCAATTGCTATAGCTACATAGCATCGTCATATAAAAACAAGAGCGTTTGGCTTATTCGATGTTCTGGGATTCGACAGTCAAATAGGAAAGGACACACGAAAAAAAATAAGATATGCACAAAAAGAAGGTACAGAGAAAATTTATTTTATTTAATATAAAAGCAAGATACATACATATTTTATAGCTTATTTAAGCTTTACAATTACTTTACTGAGGTGATTCTCACAATTTGTTTCAAATATTAAGGAGAAACAAGCTATTCAGGACGAAATATTTATAATTTCAACATTAAAGTGAGTTCTAGTCGGACATAATTCCGAAAAGAGAAGAGTTGCGTATATCCATATACGGGGTTAATGCCGATATATTGATTTGGTACAAGGCTCGAATATTTGGTACAAGGCAGAGTAACCCGTTTGAAAAGATTGGTTTATGAAGTTAAAGTAAAGAAAAAGACAACTAAAGAACAAATTAACTTTATTGTAACTCTTGGAAATCCTGTCATAAAAAATAGCATTAGAAGTTCAATAAATCATTTATTGTATACATGTATTACATTATTCCTCCATTTGATTAACGTATATTTCCCCCATCCCATGAACAAAAACCTCATTTTTATTAGTAGAATTAAATGTGTCATGTACACGCTACCCAAACCCGTGACAAAATATACAAATGTAAACATTCAAGCTTTTTCAGTTAGGAGGAATGTAGCGGAATCGGTTTTTATATATTCAATGTGTAAGATGGCTAATTTCTATTTACACTTTATTTTCATGGTTATTATTTTGTTTACATGTTCGTATCCAGGGTGCTAACAAGTGTAGTTGATTTTTATTGGTTAATCAGTTAGCACTCTCGGTGTTTTACATAGGATAAATGATTTAAAGCTTTTCTTTTCTTCTCAGTAGTAATCAATAGTTGTTGAGAGTGAATTATTTTCAAGTGAATTATATACAAATTTGTATCGATTACGCGGTTGGTTAAAGTTGTTATTTCTTTACCTGTAATTAGTATATTTTATTGATTCGGCCGCTTGACCGTATAAAGACAATGTCTGTATAAGACAATCAACATTTTGGATTGAGTAAAACCGCCGTTGTCTATCTATAGTATTAAGAGCTTACGGGTGTATTATACCCCGATTTCTGAATAAGACACTGCAAATTGGTTTGAATAAAATTTATCCCGTTTTAGTCTTAATTCCACAGCGTGTTCTAGTAATAATTGAGTTAGAGAGCTTTTGGGGTTTTGAATTTAATATTTAATGAGATTACGATAAAGTTAAAGGTATTTACGGTAAAATTCCGTTTGTTTAGAAGCCGTAACTTTATACTCATCTTACAATGTTATATTTTATGTAACTTCGATACTTCATATTAGTATTGCAATTATTTCCATGTGTTGATATTTTGAGAGACCTTATAAAATGATATAAACTATTTAACTCGATATTTTCAGCCATGGAGATTCAGGGCCCAGCGGTTCGAACCTTTGAACGAGGTTAACAGACGGGTCGGACTTGCGTTTAGGGAATTAATTATTTCTGAGCTTTAGATCAATAACGCTATTTCAATTAACAGTTAATGTATAGAGATATTAAGATCAAAGTCCGTGATCAGTATTAGAGTATATATTAGTCGGTGTAATAATAGGTAAAGATGTGTTCGAATAGTAGACACACGTATTGTTGATTTATACACACGATAAATAGGAGCTCATCATTACAACATTTCTGTACAATGAAGAAAATAGGTGGCTGAGTTAACATTTCAGCGGACTTTACCAAATAAAATACAGAGATAATTAAAAAGGATATTTGATACATAGAAAATATGCCAAGGTCGAACCATCTCCTGTTACAGTGTCACTTACTAGCAGACCAAAATGATAAATTTCAAGGATAGTGAGCATTAAATAAAGGCAACAGTAGTATACCGCTGTTCAAAACTCATAAATCCATGGACAAAAAATAAAATCGGGGCAACAAACTAAAACTGAGGGATACGCATTAAATATAAGTGGAGAACAACGACACAACATTAAAATGTAACACAGAAAAGGACTAAGCATTAGACAAAATACTATGAGAATAACAAATATAACATCAAAACCAAATACGTGAATTTGGGATCGATAAGTATCGTGACACGTCTACTAGTAATGTGAATTCACACTCAAAAATAAGAGAAAACAAACACAACGTTAAAATGTAACACACACAGAAACGAACTATAATATAACAATGGCCATATTCCTGATTTGGTAAAAAGGAAAAAATGGTGGGTTGAACCTGGTTTTGTGGCATGCCAAACCTCCGTCTTTTATGGCCATGTGGAATATAACATTAAAATGACAACACAACATTACAGGACTACAATATAAATCAATATTCGTGTGTTTCATTGACAAAGAAACACACGAATAATAGCTAACAAAAGGCAACAAGTTTAAAATTTCAATACGTTAGAAGTGCATTTTGTCCACACAAGACTTATTAGTGACGCCAAGATACAAAAGTTTAAAAGCCGAAACAAGTACAAAGTTGAACAGCATCGAGGAACAAAAGTTTAAAAAGGTTGTGCCAGAAGGACCAGGGTTTTCTGTTCGGTACCAGAACATCCCTAACGTAACGGTACCCAAATTGCACCTATTTAGCAAAAATAGCAGCGGAAATCTTACAAGATTTCCTAGAGACTAAACAATTTTTGTATTTATGATTTGATACTATGCTCATCTTTCAACATAGGTAAACATATTTATATATGCATAAAACGTTGATAGTAGTTATCAACAGATAAAGTGTTTAATGAAAAAGCAATATGTACTGTAACGTCACCATGCGACGTCATCAAAACGTCATCTTTTTAAAATGAGCAAATACAATATGTTACAAGTATCCTTTTCTTAAAAAACGAAGAGTAAGCATGGACAAATATCCAATTGTTCAAAATATTTGAAAAAAATTAAACAAAAGCTCTATTATTAGACTTTTAACGATGCCAATTTACGCATGGATGCAATTTGCGTACTCCTCATTTCAGAATCATTGATGGTTTGAAGGTCAGTTTAGACCAATTTTTCTATGATTCCATATGGATTCAAAATTAAATTGTTGAAACCGTATAATAAATAATGATACATCTACAAAATAAACATATAATGAAAAGCTTTGTCTGAAGTATAAATAAACGTAGGTTAAAAAACTGTCAAAATAGGTGCAATTTAGAATAATTTATACTTTTGCAAACGGTAAATTTTATAAAATGACTATACAAAAGATATACATGATAAAACTGAAGTATTAACTAATTACAGGAAACAACCGAAATACATAAAATAACCCAACAAAATGCAACACAAAAAATAGACACATCCGAATAAGTTCAAACCTCAACGCCAAGTGACGTCATATTTGAAATTGTAAAAAATGACATTTCATTTGAATAGGGATCATTCACGGCTTTTCACGGGTGGCGGCGCGGCGGTTCCATAAGTGGTTACTCAATAAACAATATGGCTTCCGGTGGAGCCGGTGATTACATAACCTGGTCTGTACCAGCCTTGAAGAAGGAATTGTCGTTACGTGGGGCTGTTACAAGAGGAAGAAAGACAGATCTGATAGAAAGGTATACGATGTTGTAAAAAATATTGGGATTTCTTTCATCATAAAGCGAAAAAACACAACAATCCAAACTACAATACATTGCCAAAAAAGTCCGTACGTCACCTACGTTTTTTTCTATGCTTAATGCTATTCATATATATATACAAACACGTTTCCCAACGTCATCTATTGTTAGATAGTTCACAAATAAAGTGTTTTCATGTTCTGAATAGTCTTAAGAATAGTTCTTTATTTCATCTTAGTTGTGTCTCCTGTTGTTTTTGTTTTCTCTTAATTTGAACATGTTTACTTTTTTTACAATTTAATTTGGTTGAAATATGTCTTTGGAAATTTTTTGATTAGAAAATGATATTTGTAATTGATATCTCATAAGGAAATGGAAATTTTTTATTTAGAAAGTTATTAAATAATCCTTTTTGTATTCAGTTTTGGTACCATACCAAGTTGATTATTTGAAATGTAATTTCACATGAAATTTACATTGAAAATTCCAAAGTGACACATACTGTTGGCTGTCATGAAGTCCAAATAATTATGAAGTTTGGTAACGCTGTCCCAAAAAAAATTAAAATAGCCTTGCCAGACGTCATAATTATTTGGACTAGCTGTCATGTAGATCTACTTAGTTTGATTGTTTTTAAAAATGTATACACCCCCCAAAAAAATAACACTGGGTAAACAAAGTCATATCATCGGCCTTCCTTTACTTTAGGGGTCCCAATATTACTGTATAAACTCATCTTATAAAGTTTCTCAAAAGATATATATTTTTAAAATAGGGGTACTATACAGATATACTATACTGATATTATTTTGTCTTACAATGTTTAGACCATGCAGACTTAGCAAAGAACAAATTACTTGTTTAGGTAATATAAAAATGTGTAACTTTTGATTCTATTCTGATTACACAATTGACGCCTCCAATATGATAATATCACTGTTAAACAAGACATGCACTTTGATTGTGCACACAAACAACTTCTTTATACATGTACATATCTTTGAAGAACAATTAAAAAATGGCTCTCTGTAATATGTAAAATAAATGTTAATGAATGAAGCACTTAGCAGACATAATTAATTTTGAAGATATGAAAGCTCCAAAAATAACATATTTTTTATGTAAAAATATGGTTGCATGTATTACATTCAATTTTGAATCCTACATGTATCTGTTCATGGTATATAATTTGGCATGATTTTTATATTAATCAGAACAAAGATTTCATTGTATTATTATTCTTAATATTATAATCATGATAATGTTTGAATAGATTTTGATACATAGTGTAAATACAAAAAATGTAACGTTGATAATAACTTTGATAGGTACGTTTTTATATTCAGATGTCAAAAAAATATATATAAAAAAGAAGATGTGGTATGATTGCCATTGAGACAACTGTCCACAAGAGACCAAAATGACACAGGCATTAGCAACTATAGGTCACTGTACGGCCTTCAACAATGAGCAAAGCCCATACCGCATAGTCAGCTATAAAATATTCAAACAAGAAAACTAACGGCCTTATTTATATAAAAAAAAAGAGAATGAAAAACAAATATGTATATATTAAAAAGAAGATGTGGTATGATTACCAATGAGACAACTCAGGAGACCAAAAACTACAGAAATTAACAACTTTATGGGTCACCTTACAGTACCTTTTTACATTTAGTTTGATAACAAGACTAGTTATGAAAAAAAGTTATGACAGGCAGAACTCTTGGGATACTTTACCATGATATAAATGAGTTCACAGGTACATTGTACATGTTATGGTCCTGGATTTATCAATATTTGAACAAAAAAGAAGTAATTGAATGCATAAGCCCCTCAACATTACCCACTCTGGCTGACCTGCACCACTGGAATTATATACTAACCTTCCATTTTGTTCAATTTAAGAGAAAGGTCAATATAATGAATTTAAAATAGGATTGTTTTTATTATCTTATACATGTATACTAAACATTACAGAAGACAAACAGTGTGCAGCAGATATCAAAGCACTCACAAAAGGCCAGTTGATGTATGACAGCAACAGAGTGCAAGCCTGCTCAATCAACTTTAAAGACACCAACATATTTTTAAGTGGAATAGTTGGAGCAGCCATGAAACAAAAAGTATTAATGCAGTATTTATTTTGTTCTTTGTGAGGGATATAGATAATTTGTCTTAAATTAAATTTTTGATTTTTAATTGTTTAAGATTTATCGTTTTCCAATCCAGCTCATGAAATCAAAAAATTCAATCAAACACATTTTATTCAAATTAGAATTATCATCTGCATTTGGCAAGAAAATATATCAAATTATAAAATCAAAGTACTTTTATTGGTCTTTTCATTTCAAAGTCTCAATAAGGCCTTCAACATTGAATAAAAAAACCAACCTCTTCACAAGTTGAAGGCAACCATTTTTTATGGTTTGAGTAGAGTTCTTGGCAAAAAATTATGATAGAGTTTTCTGAGTATATATATTTTTTATTTGGTAAAACAACATGAATAGTTAATCCGAAAATAAGAATGAGATTGGGGTCAGTAAACAATCCAATTCATCTCGAAATAAGTGTAAAAAAACAATAATCTTCAAAAAAAAAAAATTGATGTTAACCACAATGTTTTTCAAATGACTTTTTTCAGGTTTTCATATAACTATAAAATTAGGCTGGACAAGAAAACAGGGGACCCACTCAATTCCCATTGTGAGTGTCCTGCCGGCAGAGGCCCCAATGGCACATGCAAACACTTGGCAGCTGTATTCCTGATGATGGAAGACTTTGTTAACAATGGGGCATTAAAAGTGGAAAAAACATGCACAGAAAACCTTCAGATGTTTAACAAACCAAAGTCCACATATCATGGTAAAATTCACCAATATTTTTAAAATCATTAAAATTTCAATAATGTATTGATACTTATATTACTTTTGAAAACTTAAATAGTCATAATCTATCCGTTAACTATAAATGTATCCTGATGTACATGTAGAGTGATTTGCTCATTTAGTGAGCACCTTCATGGTCAAGTGATAGCATGTTTGCCTTGAATATGGGTTCCAACCCAGGGCTGCTTATTTAAACCAAATATTTTGTAATTGGCTGCTTCTCTCATAAGCACGTGGAATAAAAGGAAGGAGCAAATACTGATTGGTTCATAGTAAAAAAATATAAGTCTAGATATGATGGTAACTTCATTTACTGGTGCATTCCAAATTAATTTCAGCGTGTTCAGCAGAATCATTATAATATACATATTCAGGAACATTTACATGTTTTTGTCCTGAGTTATGCATTTAATTTTCTTCCTACCTTTAAATATCTATATATATATATATACATAATTCTATGCATTTATTTCATTGTTACAGGTTCACCTGTTAAAGCTGAACAGCTACCAACCAAAAGAAAGCTGTGTGATAAGTTTCTGAATGATCTTAGACCCCTTAAGTATCGAGATGATAAAACCTTCAACGACAGGGTCAGAAACCTCATGCTAAATTACTGTAGTCAAACTTCAAAAGATCTCTCCATCAGATATTTATACTCAAAAGCAGATATCCAGGTATTTGTTGTTAAAAATAGACAGAATTTAAAAATAATGTCAGGGTACATGCTTTTCCTTTTACTTAAGGAGGCTCGCAGGTAGAAAAATTTTAGCAAAAAATTTAACATTTGTTTTTTCATTAAAAATTTTATTTATTACACTTTTAGTTATAACTTTATGATATGGTACAAAAATCATCCAAATAAATAGATTTGGTTTGGTCACAGATGACTTTTAAAATGTTTATATCATTGAAAAGCTATAAATTATCTCCCTTTGTTGCAAAAATGACATTTTTGGGCATGAAAATTGAAATCTTTTTTAACTCATCGGTGACCTATATTTTTTTATTATTGTTTTCAAATAAGCTGTCCATCAACTAAATAATAGTAAAAATTTAACCGATTTCTGTAATTTAGTTATTTTTTTATTTCGATATTACCAATATTTCTCCTATTTGTTCAACAGAAAAAATGACATTAACAAAAATGTATGCTTCTTTCAGAGGCAGATTGTGGGCTTAAATGAACGGTGACCCCATTTTTTATTGCATTTTTCTATTAAGTATATGATAAACTTCATTTATAGAAAAATATAGCGAAATCCTACATTAGAAAAAAAAAATGATTTATACCCGCGAGCCCCCTTAAATAGTTTTCTCACATTGTTCAGTTATACAAATCAATTCGAATCTGATACTTTTATTGTTGCAATTTACAATACAGGAATGATACCAGCTGACATTTACAAAATACAAATACAAAAATTGACAAAACAAATATAGTGCAGAGACATATTTTCTCAATGATAAGAGACAATTATTTTATATCTTCATTGTGTGGAGGTGTTATTCATACTATATTATAATATTAATTCAAGCTATTGCAATAAGCTTTAAAACTACAACTGTTCTTATAATAACATTATGTTTGCTTTAACTCGTATTCAAATCATACATATCCCTTCTCCAAGCTACACATACAGTACAAAAGAGCTTGTTTCCAGGATTTTATTAATCCCTTATCTAATTTCTTTTGAAATGAAAAAAGTAATTTTGTCCTGCTGGGGCCTCTGTGACTGAGAAGTATTAGTCAGTAGTTTTCAAATAAACTAAATAGAAAATAGTTCCCAAAGAGACGTTAAACACAAATCAATTATGCATTAAATGCTACTTCTTTCCTTCAAATGTTTTCACATGTGTTCCAAAGAGCATAATTTTCATTCTTTAATATAGCAAATTTTTGTTACCTGATATGACTGATTTTGTGAAAGCTTATTACAAATGTAGACAAAAAATACTATATGTTGCAGGCAGCAGCTATTGAACATAACTACAGTACCATTCCATTCACTGAACATTGGGTTGAATGTGCAGTTGAGGTAAGCATCATTGTGTTTGCATTACAGCTAATTTCCTAATCTTGTAGAGCAATGTTAGCTTGCTTGCTTTGTTTGTATATTGTACTATAGACTTTATAGATATTTACAGTATATTTATTGCTTTGAGATGCCAATCTAAATTAAAAAGCTTTGGTAAACGTTTATACAAACAAAACAAGCAAGCCAACCAAAGTTTTACTCTACAGGCTGTAAGAAATTATCTGTAACACGATTTAAATAAGTGTATCTATTTGTGATTATTGAAACTTAAATTTTTACAACACTCCTAAATAGAATTTAAAAATAGTAAGACATGGCAAACAGACTCTTAATTCTGGCAAGTGAAGGATTTAAAAAGATCAAAATTAGCCAATGCAACACTTCTTAAACCATTAAACTAAAAAAAATAATCTCTTAGATATGTAACAGGAATAACTCACAAAAATCTATGATTGACATTATTATGGAAAAACATTTATCCAGGATGTGCTCAATGACCAAAACATAGTAAATTAAAAGGCAAATAACAGTAATCAGAAATCAGTGGCTAGTCCAGGGGTTGGAACCTCTCCTTTTTTTGGGACGATCAATGCATTAAATAAGGACATGTAGTTGGAACCCCCCTAATTTCTCTTTGGTTTAATAAGTTTGTATAATATTTCTGTATTACAACTAGTTTGGCCTCGAGCATCACTGAAGAAAATATAATGGTCGAAATGTGCATCTGGTGTAATAAGATTGATATTTCTAATATTTTTCTGTTTCATTGGTGAGAATTTTACATTTATTATATTCAATAAATTATTAATTCAAATTTCAGGTTGATGCAAAAATGGCAAAAAAAATTAGAACAGATGACAAGAGGACAAAGTGTTAGTTCGGATTGGTACCAAGCCACAGAATGGAGGCTAACTGCATCTAGATTCCGATTGGATTTCTCAACCCAAGCAACACTTCATGGGAAAAATTATGAAAAGAAGGCTTTAAATGCTTTCCAATCAAAATCAACACTACAAACCTCTGCATGTGGTTTGTTTGTAAGTGTTGAACATCCTTATTTAGTTGCAACACCTGATGACACTGTGGGTGATGATGGATTGGTGGAAATCGATATCCATTTAAGGGAAGGAATGGACAAATAAAACCAGGGAAAGGTTTTCCCTTTTTGAAGTATGATGAGAATAGCAATACAGTGCTTAAAAGAATCAAGCAACTATTATGGTCAAATACAAGGACAATTGTATGTTTCTAAAAGGGAATACTGCTATTTTGTTGTTTACACATTTTGTGATCTTTTTGTTCAAAAAATTGCCATTTGATAATGCTTACTGTGAGTCATGTCTTATACCAAAATTAGAAGTGTTCTATAAGAACTTCTTCAGACCTTACATTGCATCACAAATGTAGAACTGAATGATATATGTTAAATTTTGCATATATATAAATATATATGTATACATTAGACAATCATTTAATTTAAAAGTTTTTGTTTGGAACATTAAGGGCATATGATACAGTTACAGGGGAGGTAATGACGTTGCTAACATAAAATGTTATTTTCGCGACGTCAAACTGTGACATATCGGGAAAAGATGCATTTTTCGACTGTTTTTTATCATTCAAACTGATTTAATTTGAAAAGGAGTTCATGGACCCCCATTTTTAAAAACGACACTTTGTTTCATTTTGCAGGGAGATTATGACTTATGTGGACCAAATTTTATAAGACTGTAAATAGTGCATTTTTTTTTTAATTTCAATAAATATATATACAGCAAAAAATGATGTTTTTTGACCATTTGATAAATATGAGTTATTTCTGAATATAAAATGCATAAATTTTTAGGATACTTATAAAATACAGAAATTACAAATTATTTAACAAAAAACAACTTGTGTTTATCTTTTAAAACAAAAAAGTTATGTCTTTCTTTCGAAAGGAAAAATACGGACACAAATCCAAATTTTGAGCAAATATACAAAATTTCGACCACAATTAACTCAAAAAGTAGCACATGAAGGTATATTTTTTTATTACATAATTAATTTAATCAGGCAAAAAATAGCCTATAAGGAAATTTTCATCAAACTGTATCTACAGGATCAAAACTGTATCGTATGCCCTTAAAGGAAAAAAAAATATATAAAGCTTGTTTGAAATAACTTATTAAATCAATAGGCTTCTTTGTTTACATCACTTTCAAAATATCGTATAGTCAGTAGTACTTTATTATTTAATTTGTTTCCTTGGCATCCACATTCATAACTGTGAGTTTCAGCATTCATAGCATTGGTCAGAAAATAATTGACGCAATTTACAAAAAGATTTTGAAAATGTCAGCAAGGCTATTGTAGCTAATAGTATAACTCAATTCTTCATAAAATTCTCAAAATTAGTTAAGTTTTCCCAAAACAAAAGCTAAGAAGAAGTTCAACCTATATGTTTTATGTAATGTTTACATTGCATTTTTACAAATTTATGAAGTTATGTTTTTTTTTCTGCATATTTCTGGACAGAATGAACTTTTTCTGTGATTTCTTTAGTTGAAGACCCAAATTTTTCCTTAAGTATTTTTACAAAAACTCCATATAGTCTGGAATCAAACTGTGGCTTTGCCACAATTTTGGTGTTGGCAGCCTTTCCGGAAACGGAATGGGATAAAATGTAAGGTTCTGGAAACAATTGTAGTAGTAGTGTTTTTACAGCTGCATATAGTGTATCAATATGTGAGATAAAATCTTCCAACTGTGATCTAGAGTAACTGTTATAATAAGAAGCTTCACTCTGGCACATGTCAGGGGTGTTATTTAATACACTTAATGTAGATATGGATTCCATTTTTGGTTTCTTTGGAGCTACATGCAAAGATGAAGATTCCTGTGGTTGTGCTTCTTGTTTCACACTAGTTCCACATGAAGTAACAGAACTAATGTGCAAGTCCAATTTTTTCCGTATTCGCCTCACTTCCTCGTTCAGCTCACTGAACTGTTTTACTGAAACACAACTGAAAGAGATAAATAAAGTTATAGAAAAATGCTGCTACATTATGTACAACAGATACTTGTAGAATAACTTTATATTTATGTTTTTATCAAAATTGTTAACTGTTAAACACAATTAGATGGTTACTTAAAAGATGAAATGCTTGCTTCACTGATAACTCAGATGTGAGTCTTTGATGTCAGCAAGAAACAACAAGTTAAAACAGGAAGTTGATGAGGAATAGCAATCAAATTGTTACACATGGTATTATCACTATAGCACATTTTAGATAAATTCAAGGCAAAAATCAAGACTGTGCCCCACCTAGACTTAAATTTGTGTGATGCCTACAGGGACAATGATGACACAGATACTGATCTCTATATGTACCTCTGCATTAACAGGCGACATAATGATTGAATTTATGTTAAAGTCCTGAAGATGTAGGTTATACTGCAACATTGATCCATGTAAATGAGGCAAATTAGTGTCAGATTAATCCTGGCAGACAGACATTTATACAAATTAAATGTACCATTCAATCATTGCATGCACCAAATATAGTATACCAATTTCTTATAGTATATGAGAAACATTTTCATTGCAAAAAGTTAATTTTATACAGTAATAAATCCATTTCATAACTGTATCTCTTGAAGTATCAAAGCTACATACAGTGCAGTGAAACCTGTCTAAATCTAACTTCTTTGGGACTTAATATTTTGTTGGGTTTAATTATGTTTGCAAAGAATTTGATATTCATGACTGGACTTAAAAAAACATGTTCGGTGTAGACAGGTTTTCGGTTTAAGCAAGGTTCAGTTTAAACAGGTTTCTCTGTTACTGTATATTATTTTTTCATATTCAGATTCAATGGCGAGTTCTAAATGACATACTAAATTTTATCAATTTGAAAGTTTGCCCAATTATGTATAATTTGTTTAAAGAGCAACTAAAGATTTTGGCCATGTAGACTTATTTGTAGACAAAAATAATTTCTTTTTTGGTTGACAAATCCCATCTATTAGAACTCAACAAAACTTCATATTTTTACCTTGCAATTACAAAATCATAGCATAAAAAGATAAGTTAAAAGTACTTTGTATCAGTAGCAATGTGATGTTAAGAGCATTTGTAGACTAAAATTTGTACCAGTCCCCATCACGACTGTATTTTCCCACATTTTACACAAATGAACAAAAAAATACTGTAAATTCAGAAATTATTGTGTGCATTTAAACCAAAATGGGAATTTATTTTTTGTGATATTGAGAAAAATCCCTCTTCATTCATATAAAAAATTCCAAAACGTGAGTTCAAATTATTGCGATTACAACCGTGTCACATTTTTCATAAAATTTTCTGAATTTAAGAAGATGAGGTATGATTGCCAATGAGACAACACTCCATCCAAGACCTAAAGTAGTAAATATAAGCAATTATAGGTCACAATACGGCCTTCAACATTGAGCCTTGACTCAAACCGCAAAGTAAGCTATGGATGGACCCAAAATGAATGGTGTAAAATAATTCATCCAGGATTTATATAAAAAACATCAAACGAAAAGTACCCAGTTTACATACATCCACTTACTCTTTGTGAGACTCCTTGTCTTTATCTTGGCACTCTTTTTCTTTGTTTTTTTGCATCTCCAAGTTATTGTTTGACTCAGTGCTGTTTAGTCTTTTAAAGAAGGATTTTTTCTGCCGTAACCTTTTGGGCATTTCTTTTGGCTAATGCTGTAAATATAAAAAAGAAGATGTGGTATGATTGCCAATGAGACAACTATCCACAAAAGACCAAAATGACACAGACATTAACAACTATATGTCAATGACGGCCTTCAACAATGAGCAAAGCCCATACCTCATAGTCAGCTATAAAAGGCCCCGATAAGACACTGTAAAACAATTCAAACGAGAAAACCAACGGCCTTATTTATGTAAAAAAAAATGAACGAAAAACAAATATGTATCTCATAAACAAACAATAATTGAAAACACAAATTGGTAAATGATTCAAGTATAATTAACACAGGTAATAGCTCCTAAGCAAGTATACCCAAAATGAAGGTTAAACAAAATAACTGTACAACTGGCATTTTTTTCTTGGATGGGATAAAGTCAAGCCTTTCCCCATTAGAAACCAGTTGAAAATTCTAAGAAAAAAACTCAGGTTCCATCTACCCACAGACTCTATTCTTCTCTAAGAAAGGGGGGGGGGTTGTTAAAAAAAAACTGAATATACATTCTGAACCCCCCTCTCCCAAAAAAATAATCAAATAGTCCATGATTTATTTCTTTAATATTGTACATACTGTATTTTGTTTTTTTGTGTAAGTCAATTGTTTCTTAAAAGAGTTAACTGCTCTGTCATCATGGTCATGCAAAGACTTAAAATTGAAAAGAAAAAGGTATACTATTGAAATCTTATTTTTGATTTATTTAATAAAATTTCAAAATTTGGGCCAAGTTAAAATGGTCTTTGGACAGATAATTTACTCGCCCTGCAGGATAATTTAAGTTGAAAAGGGTACATGTAGGCCCTAGTCCAAGATTGTTCCATCTGACTGCCTTTTTAGAACTTGCAGAGGCCATGGGACATCAGAGCACACTTTGTAAAGAAAAAAAACATGGAAGTGGATGACCAAAACTTGGGGTGGCACATATTCAAGTATTTTAAAAGCTCAGCTGAATTTCCATCAAACCTAAATTCTCAGCAACTAACTATAATGCTCTATGAAAAGGTTTTCATCTGACGATTTATTTCATGTGAGTATATAATTGTTGACTTATCTTAAACAAATGACATATGTGCATGGAGAAAATCAATAAAGATCAAATTGAATGGTATAAGATTTATATGCTTACTGATTTCAAGATATAAATGTGCCTACAAAATATTGAAATTACCATTAGCATCTCGCTCTTCCTTTTGAGAATCTTTTTTTTTTTCTTTTCCAATTCAGTTGTTACATCATCACTATCTCTCTTTTTCTGTTTTTTTTTGGTGTAGCTTGAATAGCTTCACGATCTTTTTTCTTTTTCTTTTCCAATTCAGTTGCTACATCATCACTATTTCTCTTTTTCTGTTTTTTTTTTTTTTGGTGTAGCTTGACTAGCTGCACGATCTTTTTTTTTCCTTTTCCAATTCAGTTGCTACATCATCACTATTTCTCTTTTTCTGTTTTTTTTTTGGTGTAGCTTGACTAGCTTCACGATCTTTTTTTTTCTTTTCCAATTCAGTTGCTACATCATCACTATCTCTCTTTTTCTGTTTTTTTTTTGGTGTAGCTTGACTAGCTTCACGAGCTTCTGTATGTGATTCTCTGATTATCAACTGATCTGTGTTGTCAACCATTAGATTGTTGAAGTTAGAGTCTAGCCAATCTTCCATTTTCTTTTTCCCTACATATTATAAAGTCTTAAATAATGAAATATTCTTTCCAGTTTCTATATTTGTACTGTAAAAAATATCATTTGATAAGGAAAAGGGTGGGGATGGGTATCATATGTACTGCCTTTTTTGGATGGAGACCAGCTGACTGTCAAGAGAAAGGAAAAAAACATCATCAGAGTTACATGACAAAGGAAAAAAACATCATCAGAGTTACAAGATTATGAAGAAGATGTCCCTACATTAGTGCATTTCAATTTATGGCAGTGAAATCACTGGATTCAGTCTGGTGAGTTTTCTTTTTTAATAGATAATAGTATTATAATACTAGTTTATGCATAAATATATTACTGTATGCGTCTTTAGCAGCTGCACTGTCTTAATCTATTGAGAAGTTTTTTAAATTCTTGGTCAATTTAATAAGAAATGTCCATTTAGTTCAGTTTAGTCCTAATATTCACAATTCAGTTTAATTCCACTTGGTCTAGTAGATTAAGAGATTTTTGTTAAAGATTACAAAATGTATGACCTTTAGATAAACTAAAGTTTTCTTTATCTATAATTACATTCAAGATAATAACTAAAAACTGCAAAAATTTCCTTAAAACGACCAATTCAAGGGCAGCAAACCAATAACGGGTTGTCTGATTCATAAGAAAATTTCAGGGCAGATAGATATTTACCTATTGAACATGTTTACCCTCATGTCAGATTAGCTTTAGTTGCTTTAGTTTCAAGGAAGAAGCCAACAACTGCATCTTACCTGTATGTTCTAATTTAATCATGGTGGCCATCTTGGTTGGTGGGCAGGTCATTAGACACAATTATTAAATACTAGATACCGTAAGGATGATTTAAGTCAAGTTTGGTTAAATTTGGCCCTGTAGTTTCAGAGGAGAAGATTTGGTAAAAATTAAAGGACGATGACAGATGCCAAGTTTTGTTGAGTGTATTTTCTGAAGTATATTATTTTATTTTATTATTTTTATAACACTTGTTACATATCTTTTAGTGATTGTGTATTGCATATGTTATTGTTTATAATAATATTGTCTGTATGCTATAATTGCCCTCCTGGGGCCCTAATTTGGTAAATAAAAATATTCTATTACATTCTTTTCTATTCTATACAAGCGAGTAAAATGTACAAAACTTTGGAGGGGGGAGAGAGTGGGGGATCCAGAAATTTTCATACGGGGGCTCACTGACTGCCTAAGAGGGGGCCTGCTCCAGTCATGCTTCAGTGATTTCCTATATTATTTCATTTATATGTGGTTTAATATTATAATTGTCTGTATTTGGATCACGCCTCTATTGTGCTCTCTCCAATAAAATATTGAATTGAATTGAATAATCAACCAAATTTTTCCAACAAAAGGCTGGGGCCCCCAGGCCCCCCTTGATCCGCCTTTGTGGGGGTATATGTGCACGAAAGAACGCAAAATAAAATGACCATGTCACGATGAACCAAAGACCAAAGATGCACAATAACAAAATGCTTGCTCGTTGCTGTTTTAACCCATTTCACGAAACACGGTGAACAAGGAGCTTCATGAAATAAAAATGGCAAAACATGTTGCACAAAAATAACCCTTTACCACCCTCTTAAAAGGGGTTCCAACACAGGATAAAAAGGAGGGTTAACCATACATCCCCATACAAAAGCATTTGTTATCAAATAAAAAGGGGGATTCAAAGTGGCTGGTCACCAAAACAAAAAATTATGAGAGAACTATTCCAAAGGACAGACATCTTTCAGTTTGAAAACTTACCACCCACACACAGGATCCGGTACCTCCATATGCCAGGACATCCTGGATAGCAAGCATCACCCTCATCTCCTACTGAGTACTTTTCCTTTGGCTTCAAGACAAACTTCAAATCATGAACAGACACTTTATTTCTGTCATTTATCCATCTGCATTGCTGCGTAGCCGGCCATGCTGTTTAAAAATTATCCGCGCGCTATAACTTTTCATACGACTTTTTTGTGTAACTATTTCAGCCAATAGACTCATATTCGCTTTATGATTGATTGATTGTTGGTTGCTTAACGTCCAGTGGCAAATATTTCATGCATATTCAGGACGAGAACAAGTTCACAAAAAATACAATACGTCGGTCTTATCACAATAAAGGCCAAAAGGGATGCTGGTCGGGGAAATATGGACTGCTACTGGAAAATGAGGGTATATTGGATAAGGACAGAAATTTTGCCTTGCAACAGGCCACCTACGGGCCCTCAAAGAGTTGTTGTAAGGGTTCTTAACGTGCAAAGAGCGTGGCACTCTCTTTACACGAGACATCGGATTTAACGTCCCCATTCTGACCGGACGTGACTGCGAACTTAATACATCCCGCACAGCCAAACGGACGCCCCACTTCGGCAAGTGTTTTACTGCCGGTCGGGAGAAGACCAAATGACCATATTTCTATTCCCCAGTCACCCGTGGGGGTATTCACTTTATGTATCGTCCAATGAAAATCGTCGTATTAAATGCGTATGGAATAATCGGCAAGATGGCTGCCTGTATAATAAACATTGATTTTCTAAGGTGAAAGATAGATGTTCAATACCTGGTCTCGTTCTATATACACTTTTTACTGAATATTTGATTGCCATAATTAGTAAGAGACTTATGAAAAAGCCGATAGTTACTTATAATGCTTTTAATAAAACTATGGCTAATAAATATCCTCACGAGTGTGACCCGTTTTCGACCTACTAAGGGACCAGTCAAATTTTATCAAGGCATGGGACCGGTGCAAGACTGAAATGAACTATAAAAAAGTTGTAGTCCCATGGTTATACAAGTGAGGAAAAGGTTATGTCCCAAGCATACATCATTTAAATAATACTGACATGGATGTATTATGATGACAATGACAAATCTTGTTACAAAAAAATTGCTGAAATAGTTTTTGTCCCATAAGGACATCATGAATAAAAATGAGGTTGAGTCCCCCATTAACAGCATGATTTTTCCTCACAAAAAAGTTTCTGCCCCGCCACTATTCTTAGTAAAAAATTAATTCGCCCTGCCAAATATACATATTACATGTATACCGCAAAAAGTATTTCCCCGGCGCTAGTTAACACCAGCCCATCCCTCAGATCAATATTGAATGGTCCCTAATAAAAAAAAAGGGCAATGTGCCATGCATATCTAAGTTGAATAAAATCCAGGTCCCATGGAAATTTTGTTTTAAAAAAGTGCATGCCCCATGCCTTGATAAATTTTAATCGGTCACTGCTAAAAATTTGCTCTGCCTATTTTTCATTCATTTAAGTACTGGAATTAAAAAGGAATGTCATTTAAAATTATTTTATGTTCCTAGATTTTTTATTTGTCATAGGTGAGGGGGGATAGGACCTTTATCTGGACTCCAGGATCGGGTGTTTTTAAGCTCGGGATTTCGAGATCAGGGATTTAACTTTATTTAAATTCGGGACCTCAGGATTTCATGTTTTTAAGCCCGGGATTTCGGGATCAGGACCCCTCCTACCCCATCCCCTCATAGGTTTCTGCTGTATTTAAAATTTCCAATATTATTGTGATTTCTCTCGTCATCAAAATGGTGGGGCCCTATTTTCGACCAAAGTACCATTCAGGCCTAAACATGGACAAGAGACGACACATTGATTTCCAAAGGGTCCTTAATTATTTGTTAATTAAACAAATTAGTTTGATTTTAACAAAAAATCAATATCAAAATTTAGAGTCTAACTCTTTGATATCTCGAATAGAAACATGTACATTTTGTATTTAGATATTTGATATGCAGCCCAGTTTTCAAGTTAGTCCTTTCTTTACATATATTTCAAGAAAAACAACAAACAAAAGACAAAAAAGGACTCATTTTTGCAAGAGTTATCTCCCCTTCCAATGTTAATTTCCATAGGAAATTAAAAATGCTGATTTTGAGTTTTCCTCAAGTTAGATTAAATTATTTGATGAGCATTTCAGCATTAGTAAGACAGAAATTTTATTGGGATTTATTACTAAGAGTTTGTTTATAAATTTGTTAATAATTATAGCTAAAAACTACATCTTTAGATGTAAGTTAAGAAATATAGCTCCTAGTTTTATAGGACTTAAATTCAGAATAAAACAATACCAATCAAATGAATTTTATATTGCAAACAAAAATAATAGGGCAGCATCTTATGAAAGATTCTGGTCCCCACTACATACAATTTTTTCATGATTTATATTATCATTTATACTTTAAATTATACTATAGTGAGCAGTGGTATTTTGAATTTTTACTTTATATATAGACATGCATGCATACTAAATGGTAAGATTGCAGCGACTGTGTGTAAGTAGTGAGAGAAAGTGTGAGTGTCAGCAGCTATATTCTTTTTTTTTCTTCTTTAAAAACTATATTCTTGTATTATGAAGATAAATTTAAAAAAAAAAAATGGATAGTCTTGTATATAACTTTCAATATTTACCCCAAAAACCATAGTCAGGTGGTGATTGTAGGGGTATTGTAAAATCCTGACTATTGAAAAACAAATAAAAGATAAAAAAAAAAAAAAAAAGTTAGATTTTGTGGGACCCTTTTTCTGTGTATATAACGGGCATATTGCTATAGATTAGAACTGAAACATTTTCTGTTACAATTAGTTTGAGGTTAAATCTTAGTTTGACTGGATTAAATGTAAATTGTTGAGATGATAATTTTATAACTTGAATTTTATTTTTTAATTGTGCCAAATTAAATTCAGGATGTTTGATGATACATTTCATATTTGTTGTTCTGAAGTTATTGATTTTTTATTTTTTTTAAATTTTGCTTTTTAGCTCACCTGGCCCAGATGTCCAAGTGAGCTTTTCTCATCACTTGTTGTCTGTCATTGTTAACTTTTACAAAAATCTTCTCCTCGGAAACTACTGGGCCAAATTTAACCAAACTTGGCCACAATCATCATTCGGGTATTTAGTATAAAAAATGTGTCTGGTGACCAGGCCAACCAACCAAGATGGCCGCCATGGCTAAAAATAGAACATAGGGGTAAAATGTAGATTTTGGCTTATGACTCTAAAACCGTAAATCTCACATTTGGTAAAATCAATATCAAATTTTCTGATAATGAATGTTCATAGATATAGGAAGATGTGGTGTGAGTGCAAATGAGACAACTCACTATCCAAATAACAATTTATTAAAGTAAACCATTATAGGTCAATGTACGGCCTTCAACACTGAGCCTTGTCTCACATTGAACAACAAGCTATAATTCTAATGCAACAACGTTTGTAACGTTCATTTTGATTGGATAACGTCACTTTTTTTACATGGCATCAATTGACAATTGATGGTATGGGACGTACGCGCAAGCACAGACGACATATTGCAGATTTTAATCACATGTTTTAACGTTGTTTTCTGTCGGTTTCATTAGAATGGAGATAACAATATTGTATTTTAAGCTCCGACGGCATCAATTGGGGATTTGATGGTCGCAAATACCCGTTTACTGTCTCTGCTAACGCGTCGCCTGTAAACTTAATTTGCGACCATCAAATCCCCAATTGATGCCGTCGGAGCTTAAAATACAATACAGTTATCTCCTAAAGGGCCCCAAAATTACTAGTGTAAAACCATTCAAACGGGAAAACCAACGGTCTTATCATGCATTATATATGTACATTTAGAGGTTACTTTTTAAAGAGACTTGTTGCTTTGTGAAGCACATAATATTTATAGAATAACTAATTGAAGAATTCAAATAGAGAAAAATATTCAACGAGTGACTTAAAACAACACATTAATTCACGAATGCGCGTAGCGCATTAGTTAATTATCAGTGTTGTTCAATCACTCGTTGATTGATTGATGATTGATTGTTGGTTGCTTAACGTCCAGTGGCAAATATTTCATGCATATTCAGGACGAGAACAAGTTCACAAAAAATACAATAGGTAGGTGGATACGATAGAGGCCATCTGGGATGATGGTCGGCGAAATTTGGACTGCCACTGGCAAATGAGGGTATATTGGATAGGGACAGAAATTTTGCTTTGCAACAGGCCACCTACGGACCCCTCAAAGAGTTGTTGCAAGGGTTCTTAATGTGCAAAGAGCGTGGCACTCTCTTTACACGAGGCATCGGATTTAACGTCCCCTTCTGACCGGACGTGACTGCGAACTTGATACATCCCGCACAGCCAAATGGACGCCCCACCTCGTTTTACTGCCGGTCGGGAGAAGACAATATTTCTATACCCCAGTCACCCTTGGGGTCACTCGTTGAATATTTTTCTCTATTTGAATTCTTAAATTAGTTATTCTTTTTATTACATTGGCAAATGGCTTTTTGTAAAGAAATTAATGTAAAACATGCAAGGAACTATATATCTTTATTCTACGCATTCACAATTTGTTTTGATCTGCCGGTATCGACGTCTTGACAACACCTATTATTGTATGACGACAGAAAGTGAAATAACCATGTTTATTTCACATGTGAAATTATCGGTTTTTATTTAACTAGGAAATCAATGTAATTCATTGCAACCAATGTAATGATTACCTTTTGTAAATAAGTGACTTGTAAAATATATGTAGCTAACATATATTTATTTATAGGTCTTATGGTGGATCCTCATCTTTGAGCAACAGATTATCTGCTTTAGTTTTACAAAAGAATGAAGGCTATACATGGTTGTCAAAGGTAAATTTTAATTTGTACAATAAGAACCATTTTTGTTTATAAAGACTTTTCAAAATCTTCATAACTCAAAAGGTAGTAGACCTAAAACAACCACTTACGCATTATGTTTCAAGGTTTCTGTCTGTTTCATGTCAGATGTAGTTGACCTTACATTCATGTTTAATGTGACTGTTAATTTTGAAACAAGTTTTCCTGATTAGGCCAGTTTCTTAAAACATTAAATACCACATTATTGTTTTCATGGTTTACTGGTTATGATAGATTGCAACTGATTTAGTTTATCAGTCACTTTTTTTATTCCATTGCCAACACACTTATAGATTCTTTATGAAACTGTTGAACACACTAGGATCAACATCCTTCAGTAAGTGTTGACCAAACTTGGTACAGTATACATACTAAGTAACCTTATAAGTTCAAGATAAAAGGTCAAGGTCACAGAGTCGAATATTTACACAGCCATGCTTTGCATTGCCCTTATTACACTATTTTTATATGAAACAATTGTGTCAACTGTAAACAAACTTAGCATGTCCATAGTTTATAGATAATATGGATCCACATTATTTTTATCTGTCAAATTCGATTTTTCATATGTGTATTTTTAGGTTAAAGTTTTTCAATGTAATTATTTTTGAAAAATATAAAATATGTTATTTCACCTGGTGACACATATATTAATTATAATTCAGGTCAATGAAGCATCGCTTTTATCTCCAGGGCAACATACTCGAAAACTAGCGAAGCAAATGGACAAAAGATGAAACAGAAACAGAATTAACCAAAAAAACACTCATTTCAACAAAAAAAACTTCGAAAGTTGAAAAAAAGTCAGAATTCAGTTCACAGATTAAAGAAGGAACCACCTATGAAAATGAAACAGAATGAATGATGTAACATCTGATTTTCAGCAAATACCTTCTCGTCTTACTATAAATGATTCTGAAGAATTCATTATCTTTGATTTGGAAACGACAGGTTTATCTCGAAACAGTGACATCACCCAAATTGCTGTATCAAGTGGGTCAAATATATTTCAAAGATATATAATGCCAAGATGTGAAATCACACACGAAGCCAGTAAAATCACAGGTCTTACATTTTCACACTCAACAAATAAAATGTACCTAAATGGAACCATATTTCAGACTTGTGCTATTGAACAAGCACTATTAGAATTTATTGATTTCTTAAAATTACAAAACAAACCTGTTCTTGTAGGACACAATATAACCAATTTTGATATGATGGTTTTGGAAAACAGATTAAGAGAATTTAGTTTGTTTGCTACATTTTCTGCACATGTGAAAGGTTTCATCGATACATTGAAATTTTCCAAGCGAGTGTTTCCAAAAGATAAGGTTGGCAACTACAAACAGCAGACACTTGTAAAGGAAGTTTTAGGAACAGAATATCATGCTCATAATGCTAAAGAGGATGTTCCATCTTTGAAGAAACTTTTTTTTACCAGAAACTACGTGAAAATTGTACTGATGATGATTTGCACCATGTTAACTTTAATCATTCTAGATTACCTTTGAAGCCTCTAGTTGATAAAAACAGTCATCAATACTTTAATATCTTTCAAATTAGCTAGAAGTGGAATGACTTTATCACACTTAAAAATTGCAAAGACAAGAGACAGTAATTGATTTAAAGTTATTTTGACAGAAAACAGAGTAAACAGTAAAAATGTTGGTTCTATAATTCAACATTTAACAGAGTCAGAGGAATAATAAATGAACTTCGATTGATAAAACAGAAATCAAAAGAATGTTGAAATTCTATGTTTGTTGGTTCAGTACAGAAACTGCCTTTAATTAGTTTCTTTCCTATTTCTTATATTAAAGAATTTCCACCTTAGCAAACATGATTAACCAAGCTAAAATCATAACATGTTTCCATTGATCCTTACTATGCTGTAGTATTTTTGTGTGTGGATGATTCATTTTTTTTATTCTGTGTGTGCATGTTTGAATGGAAAAGAAATATGATAATTTGTATGTTGTTCTGAAAGTATGCTATTTGTCATAAATGTGTATAGTTGACTATATCATCGTGTGGTGCACAGTGTCCAAGTTTTTGTAGAAGTAATTAACAGTCTATTTTAGGGGCTGTTTGGGTAATTAATTTACAATACAGTTATCCACTTTTTCAGTTTTACCATGATGATTCAAAATGCCCAGCATTTAATAAAAAAAAACCATCTTTTTTTAAAGACCTTTACCAATTTTGGTTAATTCTACATATAATCAACATATTTTAAAATATAAGAAGTGAGTATATGCCACCTTAATCTTTTTTGCAGTATGTTGAACTAGCTATATATAGTGCATTCTTGTTCATTGAAGCACTATGTTAATGTAAATGAAGTTATTGTTATTCTAGAAATCTGATTTGACTGTTCATATATATATATATTATTAAGCACTATATTTAATAAAGTTATATCTTTTTGAAATGACATATATTTTAGGAAAGTTGAGCAACATTTATGTAACTCTGACAAAAATCATTTTGGCGTCTTTAACTTTTGGTGAAAAAATGTATTGAACATGTGAAACATGATTTGCAGAACAGGATGCAACCCTCTGGCACACTGTGAAAAGTTGTAAGGTTGTAAGTCACTGGCGTAGATGGAATAAACTCGTAAACTTGACCTGCTGCAAATCAAATCTTGCTTTTTGTATATTTATTGTTATAAATTGATATGTCATTTGATAGGGTACATCATAAATATTCTTTGTTAATTGTATGCATTCTCCTCAGACTCAGTCATGGTTTATTATACCCCCACAAGCAAAGTTTTCTCCTAAACAAATTGACAAAATATTGATGAAACTTTTCACACTTGCAGTACACAACCTGTAAATGTGGCTGAGGGAAAATAAAACTGGTCTGAAGAATTTCAAGGGAGATAATTGAACTTACATAGTTTAATATTGCCATATGTGGTAACAGATAGATATAGGAAGATGTGATATGAGTGCCAATGAGACATCTCTCCATCCAAATAACAATTTATAAAAGTAAACCATTATAGGTCAATGTACGGCCTTCAACACGGAGCCTTGGCTTCCATCAAACAACAAGCTATAAGGTCTTGTAAGTGCAACTCCTCCTTAACGGCTTAATAGATATTGAAACTTTACACACTTGCAATACACAACCTAAGAAATCAACTTCCTGTTTTCCAATACTTTGTTGGTAAAATTTGATTTTCATGTATATGTAAGCTGTGGTGTAAGAGGCAGAGGGAATAGAGCACTGTTCTCAGTTGTTACACTGATACAGTAAGCCATAAATAGATTTGTAAGCCATAAATAAAATGTAATTGCATCGAACAATATTTTGAAATAAAACTCCAATTCGGTTCATGACAACAACAAAATTTCTGAATTTACTTTCTGTAATACAACATATAATAAAGACAATGAAAAATATTTTTTCTATGTCTCTGAAGTTCTGAACAAAGCAATACAAAATAAACAAAGAAGAGCAATTTGTATTGTTACAGTATCATTTAAAAATCTAAAATTGAAATTTCAAAGGACAAATGTGTGGGTTTATCCTCATCGATGTTCAGACAATGTGACGATATTTAAAAATATGGGTCTATGTTTGAGGCTTTTCGAATATCCCCATAAAGGATTGACTTCATAATATATATCCAGATCACTCTTCTTTATATGCACGGTTTTTTTTTAGGGTTATGTTTCACTTGCAAATTAATTACTTAACATAACTCCTATTGCCTAGAAATAATCTGATTTACCTTGTAAACAAATGTAAAAGGGACTGGTAAAAAACTGACAAAATTTGATTATTTCAAAAAAAAAATACATCACTCGTAATAAATACCCCCTTTTTGTGAATAACCTGTCAAAATAACTGTTTAATCGAGAAAAATCAAAACAAATAGTTTAAACATAACTGAATTCAAGAAAATATAATATAACCTAATCCAGTGGTTCTATAATCTCCTGGCGTGAAATGATTGTGACAAACTTTGTCGTATTTTCCTGGTTTCAATAATTTTTTGCTGGATTGATCAAGTCTTTTTATGGCCACTCTTCATTTCAAATTGAATTCAGTGTCTTGTGGAAATCTGTCCCCGCCTTCGGAATTATTGCACCCGGGCACACAACAAAATTGGGGCATAGTATGGTCAATTTATCGAGTGTTGATTTTGGTTTCTAATGTAAACAGATGCCGCGTAATGCAATTCAAGCGTCCAAGTGATTAAAGCGTTTACGACAACCACTTATGGAACAGCAGCGACGTCTTCAGGAAGAAAAATTACGAATGATCCCTTAAAATTATATTTGAACTAAATCCTGATGATACATTTAATAACAATGCACATTTCAATACTTATTAATAGCAAACTAAGGTAGTAATTAACTATATTACATAGCTATGTCCGGTTTGTTATGAATCTAACTTCAAACGTAAAACATCGTACAGATTATGTTGAACAAAATCAAATCTAATTAATGAAGGCGGTGATTCATTTTCTTTACCATAACACATGAATATAATAGAAAAGACGTCAACACATTTGACAAAATCCGATGAGAATTACAAATATAACATTTAACATTTAAACTAAATACATGAATTTGGGATAGGTAAGTACCGTAACACGTCTTATAGTAATGCGAATCCACACTCAGCAAGACAGTCACAATCGGGAATAAGTCACGTTTGGTAATTAAAAGATTTGACGACGTAATAACAAACCACAATCTACCATGTGGTAAAAATGTTCTTCGCTAGTTTGGTAAAAGAAACATCTTATGGATCCACCAATTCGTGATGGTGTCCATAAAATTTACGGAGTGTCAATTTTAATCTGTTCTCTTCATAACTTTGTTGGAGCAGTTTCTGCGTAAGGAGCACACTCCTGTATACGAAGTCCGTATAGTGTGAAGAAGCACGGGAATAACGTATCAATTCTGATATGTAAACAACATACGAAGGGGCAAAGGGTATGTTACTGCTGAGAAATTGGAAATTAACATTTGCGAAACATTGAAGACGTTGGACACAAATACTAAAAGAAATTACAAAGAGTTTTTGAAAACAGTTGCCAACACATTGCAATACTGCTTCTATTTAAAACTCATCCCAGGAGACACATGGGTTCTTCTGCACATGTCAGTACATTTTATTCATAAAATGAACATTTTTAGCGGGATCGGTTTTCATATATTCAAAATTATGTGTAGGATGACTTATTTCTATTTTCACTTTTATTTACAGTTATTCTAATAAACTGCATTAAATGTGTAATCAAGATTTTTTTCATTTTTTTAGAATGAAGTTAGAAAACGTCTAAAACAAGATGGTTTTCAGGGCTAATAATTTTGCGTACAGGTCAGTGAACTAGTGGTAAACTACCAGGTTCACTGAATACAAGAACCAGTTGAGAAAAATAAGATTTACTATGGTATATTCAAGGAAGCCATCAAGATATTTCCAAAGAAAAAAGGATCTATTAACTTGACAGTGTACATGAATGTAAATAAAACATAACACAAATAAATAGAAGCATGAATGCATGTAATTGAACATATAATTTTATTTACTTGTTCAATATATACTTTAGATTTTTCTGTTGCTACTTCAACATATTTTGAGACTATATACATGTTAT
This sequence comes from Mytilus edulis, assembly GCA_019925275.1. Taxonomy (NCBI): domain Eukaryota; kingdom Metazoa; phylum Mollusca; class Bivalvia; order Mytilida; family Mytilidae; genus Mytilus; species Mytilus edulis. The sequence continues at coordinate 90,194,483 of CM034354.1, read as the reverse complement.
ATATATATACTGAAAAAAACAGATATATTTTATTCATATCATGTGTTTTAATTTCATGGTTATTTATTTTTAGGTCTGATGTTTTGGCAGAAGTATGAAATTGTTGGACCATGTACATGGTGTGGGATTTTACAATCAGTTTAGAAGCAATCAGAATGATTATATTTAGCAAAATCAGTACTTGTGTATTTCTATGGAGGAACATATTTGCTGATAATATGGGACTTGTAAAGGATGGACAGATGGATTTTATCATGTGGATTAAAATTGACTTTTGAAGTATTCTTAATGTGTGGATTGCATAAGATATCCAAATATTTTTAATGTGAAATGGAAAAGGACGAAGTATGAATTCTAATATGTGAATTAAAACTAATGGATAATTTGTTATAGAGCAAGCATTTATCATGGAGAGTTTATAGCTGTAAACTATAAAAATCAACATAAAAAGTGATTTTAGACATGTGATTTATTGAATCGGTATTTATCAAAGATATTTTCTTTATGAACTTTAATTTTGTTGGATTTCTCTTATTTATTTTATCTTTATTTCTACCTCGAGCATCTAGTGTTTTCCTTTTAAACAGTTCAAGTATATGTTTAATTATTGTGTTTATTTCATTTATCATGTGTATATGATTCTTTATTATGTTATACGAGTAAAAAGCATCATAATAAATTTTATTATCAATACAGCTTTCCGTATATATTTATTTATACCTGCAAATATTATTTTTGTGTGTTCCAATTTGTCATTTGATGAATACCATATTCAGAATAGAGACATTTATATCTTGATTTTGTGATATTCAGCAATGGGGTCGTTTGAAATTCAACTTTTTTTACAATAGGTCTTATACACAATTTATTACATATATATACATTTTCTTTTATATTTCTTGTAATTCTATTTTCAAGGTGTATATAACCTGAAATTATATCACACTCTGACTTATTTTTTTTTATTTTTTTTTTCTTGACTAAAAACAAAAATAGACAAACAAATAAAAAATATAATACAGTATTTACAATAATTCATAGGTGTATTTTATATTTGGACAATTTTGTGTTTTGGATCGTTATGTGTTATGATCAGATGTCCTTGGTTTTGATGAGCCAATCTCACGGTCATGTAACTTATCAGTTGGTGTGGTGGCGAAACGTTTGGCCGATTTCTGCTGAGGGGTTGTCCCGAGGTATTTATCTAGTGGACCATAAGTTGTTGCTGGTAATTTGAATGTTTTTTTTCTTTTTCTTTCTTTTTTTTCATGTATTGTTCAGGATGTTGTTGATCTGGTTCATCAGACTTCAATTCAGATAGGTTTTGGTCTGATACCTGTGTGTTGTTTGTATCTGTGGGAAGTTCAGCATTTTTGCTGATTTCCTCAGTATGTGCAATATCTAACAAGTTTTCGGTAGATTGTGATAGAACAATCTCCTCACCTTTCTCGGATTCAGATTCACTTGCTTCATCCGACTCTTCTGACGACACATCTGAGTCAGCTTGACTGTTTTCGCGTTTTCTACTCTCACTTTTCCTGCTCTCACTTTTCCAACGCGAAATCGGGAAAACGAGAAATCGAGAAAGCTAAAACGAGAAAACACGAAAAAGAAAACGCGAAATGAATATCTCGATTTCGCTTTCTCGAATTCCAGATTTCCCAACTTCTCGATTTCCTGACTTTCCATATTACCCGATTTCTCAATTTCTCGTTTTCCTGATTTCGCGTTGAAAAAGTGAAAGGAGAAAAAAAGTTATCAAAGGTACCAGGATTATAATTTTGTACGCCAGACGCGCGTTTCGTCTACATAATACTCATCAGTGACGCTCATATCCAAATATTTATAAAGCCAAACAAGTACAAAGTTGAAGAGCATTGAGGATCCAAAATTCCAAAAAGTGGTGCCAAATACGGCTAAGGTAATCTATGCCTGGGATAAGAAAATCCTTAGAGTTTCGTAAAATTCAAAGTTTTGTAAACAGGAAATTTATAAAAATGACCACATTATTGATATTCATGTCAACACCGAAATGTTGACTACTGGGCTGGTGATACCCTCGGGGACGAAACGTCGCAAACACGAAAAGGGGAAATGGCCGCATTTGGCACACTTTTTGGGATGTTTTCGTTTTTTTTCCCTCATTTTATGTTCGACACGTGTAATAATTATCAACCAATCAGCAACAGGTCAGGTTTATTGTGGGATGCTAAAAGCGCCAAACAAGAAATCAGTGGGGATGGCGTTCAGGCAGTTTCAGTCAAAAGCCGGCAAAAGGCACAATATTGATCTCTCTTGCACCAAACATTCCAAAGGCATGGAAGTAGAGGACTATGTAAGAATTTTAGTAATATATATATATTTTCTTGCAAGAAACACCTACTGGTGGATATCCTTTATAATTATAACTAGGAGTGAAAAGAGACAATCAAATATTATGTGAATACAGGATATATTTGACATTTCTCAGAAAAAATGCTGGAAAATGTTAGCACCAGATGGCTAAATATTAAGAAGTAATTTTAATTTGAATATTCCGTATAGATATGAAGATGTGGTATGAGTGCAAATGAGACAACTCTCCATCTGAATCACATTATAAAAATTTAAAATAGGTAAAAAAAAAATAAAGGCCTTCAACATGGAACCTTTGTTTACATCGATTGATTGATTGTTGGTTGCTTAACGTCCAGTGGCAAATATTTCATGCATATTCAGGACGAGAACAAGTTCACAATGAATACAATAGGTAGGTTGTTGTAATAGAGGCCATCTAGGATGATGGTCGGGGAAATTTGGACTACCACTGGAAAATGAGGGTATATTGGATAGGGACAGAAATTTTGCCTTGCAACAGGCCACCTACGGACCCCTCAAAAAGTTGTTGCAAGGGTTCTTAACGTGCAAAGAGCGTGGCGATCTCTTTACACGAGGCATCGGATTTAACGTCCCCCTTCTGACCGGACGTGACTGCGAACTTAATACATCCCGCACAGCCAAACGGACGCCCCACTTCAGCAAGCGTTTTACTGCCGGTCGGGAGAAGACCAAGTGACCATTTTTCTATACCCCAGTCACCCTTGGTTTACATCGAACAGCAAGCTATAAAGGGCTCCAAAACAATTAGTGTTACATAATTCAAACAGGGAAACCAACTGTCTGATCTCTATAAAAACCGAAAAACACCTATGACCACATAAAAAAACAACCACTGTACTTTAGACAGGTGCATACATATTGATTTTGATTTTTTTTTATTCAGAAAATAGATGAATTAAGTAGATCACTTGCAAATTGTTTGATAATTAGTAATACCGGGAGTAAATAACTTTGGAATTTCGAAATCCGTATTGGCTGTACCAAAAGGCGGACATAATTTACAAATTTAAGGGAGACGGATTTATATAAGTTTTTTTTGTTACCGAATCCCTGTATTATATTTCATGCACTTTTTGAATAAAATATTGTTTAAACTAATTTGCAAATCCGCCATTGTAACTAGGGTAAACAAACGCATTTTTGATAAACTATGGTAAAGTATTGCATGTACAGGGTTTGTAAGAGTGACAATATGCACCCAGAGAGACTCACAGAGAAGGATGTGTATTTTATTCCGTTCCCAAAACCATTACGGAATATATTGAAGTGTGAAAGATGGATACGAGCTTGCGGACGACATGACTTGAGCGTGGAAAAAGTGACAAAATACAGCTACATATGTTCGCTTCACTTTGTAAGGGGAAGTATACTAACAACCGACATTTCCCGGATTGTTACTGATTACCATATGATGAGTTTGACCTGTAACCACTTAGGCCAATCGGCAAACACATGTTGCCCAAAAAGTAATGTAAGTATTCACAACCGCAGGTACGTGAGTACTGTTATTATGTTACAAAATATTTCCTGACAAAATGATATTGAGCATGTTAAGTTAAACTAAATGACAAATTTGAATCTGAGCTGACAAACCTTGGCACCTGGAAAGTTAGAGTTAAACTCAATAAATTAACCGATTTGAAGGTAGCATATTTTTGTTGATAGAAACAAAATCCATCGTAAAATTTAAATGGTTGTACACCATTGTTTTTAAAAAGACTATTTTCATAGCAAACATTCACAATTAGTGTCAGACATTTGGCTGACATTCAGACAACACAATGAAGAGTTCCATCAGTTTTGTATATCCCTTGAGGAAATGATCTGAATAACTGCTGTGATGGCGACTTCCTGTTTAATATGAAAAGTACGTCTCACTATAGAATATTCATGATGCCAAATATGTTAATTAATTTGGTCCAATATATTACCAAGGCTTAATTGGAGTGGTGCTATAGTTATGAGAAAAACGACGTCGTGTCAATAGAGGAGTAAGATCTTATATTAGTACTTTAGGTTGTAGACACCAACCACATGTTACTCCAAACTAATGGAGTCTTTTCCATATTTTTAAATCAAATTGTTCAAACAAAATTTCTTGATCCCAAGAAACTTGGGGAACTAGTTTAGATAAACAATAAGTTGGTTGTTGATGTTTGTCTGGCCTGTCTGTTTGTTGTTCAACTTTCATACAAGTTTAACTTAGATCTTAGGGGTTAATGAGACATAGTCTAATACTTGTACATTTCTGACCTTGTGCAAGCATAACAATTTAATGCAAGATTATTGAAATAAGAATAAAAATTCAACCATGAACATTCTGGATTTAGTGTTTAGAGTACAAATTCGTTACTCGTGAATAAAGAACGCTTATTTCTATTCTACATCTTAATGAAAATGAACTAATTACTGACCAAAGTCATTTCTGTTCTAGGATAACACATTTTATTTTAGATGAACTGGTTCTTGGGGTTGCCAGGCGAATGAGAGAGGACATGATGACAGCAACTTAAAAAGAGGGAATCGGCATGGTGCCTGTAGGCTGCATGTCCTATGGATTCATAGAAACCTTGAAGCAGACAACAGGCGTGTTACGCCTATATGATTTGTGTAGAAAATCAGAGAGAAATACCCTGATCGAATTGGACAATATATTGGCTATGTAGCTGGTCAACCTTGCTAATCGATTTTAATTCCTGAATTGTTATTTCTTTACTGAACAATCCAATCATGATAAGCAAAATTAAATACGACACACAATACAATATGGTAAAAATATAATTGCATATTATTTACACATAGATGTTTCAGTAAAAAAAAATAATTACATTTCTCTACAAACAGAGGTCATTAATGAGTCACAATGACAGGTTAACAATGAAAAGTAGTATGTCTACTACAAAAACGTGTATCAGTATCATTCTGGCGGATCCTCGTTTGAAGAAAAACTGTTCGAGAGATAAAATAAAAGATATCCATATCTTTCAGCTGTAGTGGTGAGTATTTTAACTGCACGGTTAAAGGATGATATTTGCATGAACAGGAATGTTGATCATCTCAGAAGAATAAAGAAAAACATTGCTCCTATTCCTCCACCCCAACACAACGAATTGTCCTAGAACACAAAGCAAAATCCAACAGAAAAGATCCGGATAAAACTATCAGCTATATGTTGACGCCTATTTTATGCAAGACAAATTCGCTTTATTTTCATTTGAAAGTATAACAATAAAAGAAATGAAAGATAGATAGAATTATATGTTATCATAATTAATAATGACTAGTTCTTCCTCTTCGGGAGATTCCTACTTCCCCTGAATATAATTGAAATTAGGTCTTAAGATATTTTTATGAAATTTAACATGCTAAACACATTAATTTGAAAATCATTGAATATAACTTGTTTCCTTTTGACCATAAGTGTTTCTGTTGTTTTCCTCTTGTAGTTGGTGTGTTTCCCTCGGTTTAAGTTTATAACCCGAATTTTTTTTTCTATCAATCGATTTGTGAGTTTTGAACAGCGGTATACTACTGTTGCCTTTATTTCTAACAGTGGTATATATTCTTTTTGATAGGTGGGTTTATTGCTTGATGAAAAAAAATACAAAACAATTCAAACTCAGAAGATGAATTGTATAACTAAGCCTGACAGTTTACTTGACACTGTGGCTTCTTAGAAAAAAGGAAATCTACAAGTCGTTTTTCCCCGGATTCAATTGAAATCAACAGACAAGAAAGTAACCGTTCGTCTTGGACAGTTAAGAAATTCCAGGAAAAATTGACAATTATTGGAATAAACATCACTTCAAAATAAGTAAAACATTGTTACAACAAAAAAAATTTTGATAACCGAACTTGAAAAATTGTCAAATGCGGACCAGGCAGGCTCGCCAACATTACCAAATATGACCAGTCATTCGTTTAATAAACTTCCACTTCTGATAGGAAATTTAACAGAAGTTGTAATAGGACTAAGGGATTCCATAAATTCTAACACCAAACAGGAATAATGCTAATACTTCTATAACGGAGGAGTTTTCAGGGAATATACAAGATACAAGACAAAATAGGTTTCATCAAGTGCACACAGAAGATGATCATGTGTTTACATTATACAAATGGTACGGTGTTTCTCCTAATTACGCAATTGAGGTATACATCATATACAGCTACTATAAACGGAGTGTCATCACCGTATGTTCCCTTATTGGATATCATTTCACCAGCGCTTAAAATGCAAATCAATAAAGGTAGAGACGTTAATCTAGTCGGATTACTAAGGAATGATAACGAAACAGTTTAACTAGCAGTGGTCTAGAAATTAATTTGCCAGGAAAAAGGATATCCAGCTTCAAAGATCGCTCTTTATTAAATAATAGAGTTCGTATGCGCTTTTGGCAAATATAAGCGCGTCATGTGTAGGGTTTTTCCTCAGCGCAGCGAAGATTAGATTGTTACTTTGCTAATTTAATATCATTAACTTTTTGCTGCCAAAGCTGCACATTTCAAAGTTAAATTTATAAAATTCATATTTTTTGTCGAGTTTAGCTATCAAGTTATCATTCTAACTTTTGTTAGCTTATTAGTAGTTTCGCATAGAATTCACAGATTTCTACTAAATGTTGTATCAGACCTTAACAGCTTTATTCCTCTAGACTCGGTCGAGCACAAAATGGAACTTTTACGTCCGTCCGTCCGTTGATTAAAATATTTTTTCATTTCATATCATCAAGAATGCCTGAACGACTCTACATGCATCAAATAATGGGCGGCTCCCCAAGACTGAACAAGGCATATTTGATTATTGTAATGTTCGACATCAGATATCAAAATAACACATACGTCTCCAGTATTATCTAAATAACGTAAGTCGTTGTTACATTCCGTTTCAATTAATTTGGCATCATTTTGTAAAATTTATCCTTTTGTAAATTGAACCATACCTTGTGACAATCTTTTTATTTTTATTTTTTCTCATTTTATTTAGTTCACTTTCTTATTTTATTTAGTTCAAAGGCTATAAAGAAAAGAAAAAGAAGATAAAGGGGAAAAGAATTAAATCGTAAGTTCCTTTTATCATGAGTGTTTCTGTGCAATTTTATAATCAAGAAAACTATCAGTTTGAAATCATAATTGCATGTAAAGGGTCAAAACTATAAAAGTTTGCAACAAAAGCTGAAAAAGACGACACCTATCATTGACGAAATAGACAGTCCAGTGCAGAGCCTTCCTGAATTGAGTGAAGAATGAAAAAATTGAGGTGACACCGAAAAAGAATAAGAAAGAAAAAAAGAAGAGAAAAATAATAGTGATAAGTGACACAGAATCAGAAGCTGAGTTAAGAGTAAAAATACACCTCAACTCTCCTACACAACAATCACTACAGCAAGCCACTTAACCTTTACAACCTTAAAACCTACAGATGATCCACAAGAAACAGAAACAGAAACACCAGGCATCTTCAGGAGAAGTACTAAATCGTCAAAACCTCCTAACATGATCAAATGCTTAACGTCTAGTGGCAAATATTTCATGCATGGTCAATGTAAATTGACCGTTATTAAAAGGGAAGACGCAAACAGGTACTCGTCGACCTGGATGATAGGACTACTACAATCAGGGTACGCTGGAAAAGGGCAGAAATGAGGAACACCATACATAAAGTAAATTGATAATAATGTCTGGACACGAATTGAGCTGCATACAAATTTTTTTCATGTTTCTTGTTGGAATAGTTTAACATTGTAAATTATTAGGCAATAATGAACAGTTATATTCAAAGCAATTGCATCAAATTGACTTTGTTTTGTGCAAAGGGAATGGAAGCAGAGGGCGGAGACCTTTTCATCCTTTGATGATCTAGTACTATATCGTATGACACAAGAGCAATCATTTTATCAAACTATCTACGTCACACAGGTGAACAGAAATGTTTTTGTCATTTACAGTAGATTGAGTAAATACTAAACAGTGAAGTGTCCCTCACTCGTAAAGCAATACTGCTGTTTATACAATTATAAAAATTTGTATAATTTTTTATATAATACTATGTTGCGCTGTTCTCTGGACATTTTTCCAATGTTAACCTCACAAAATTAATAATCTACGAGTACGAGCTACGAAACACCGATACAACAGGTAAATGTAAAATATTTTTGTCGTTGTTCGTACTTGACATAATAACTTTGAAGTAAGCGACCGTTTGAAGGTCTCCAACATAACTTTGAAGTAAGCGACCGTGCGAAGGTCTCCAACATACAGATACTCGTAGAAGCAGTGTTTACCCTATCGCTTTCTTTGTGAAATTCATAAACGATCAAGGTCGGGGAACCGTCAATTCAATGCCGAATTTGACAAGTTAACGAATGACTTATTTAAAATCTGCGTCGCACAGGTAAATGAAAATATTTTAGTCGTTGTGTGTACTGTGAATTTAAACATCGAAGTTGTGATTATAATTTCTTTCGCTAGGTAACTTCGCTGACATGAAAAAGCGATAACGGGAATCATTAGACAGTTT